>JAOTOM010004669.1:0-247500 GCA_034440615.1 Ashinkailepas kermadecensis | reverse complement strand
CGAATCACCCCCCCCCTCCTGTGCGTGTTATGTGAGAGGCCCTTCGGCGCTCGTGTTAATCGACCCTGTCCTGCATTATTTTGTATGCTATATTTAGGTCACTTAGTCTGCTGATAAGGTAAATTTGCAATTGATGTGATGCTGAAGATCAAGATAAAAATACAACCATATGTCTGGAAGACCAGGTTATCACTTAAGGGGTTTAAAATTGTCCGACTCAATTGAAAGCCCGACAAAAGAACAGCGAATGCAATGTTCGAAACGTTCCGTTCTATCAGTGTGCAAGAGTTCCCCAACCACATTTCCGTCGTTCCTCATATATCAACGAATAATATACCAGCCAACCAACACACATGCGTGCTGGCGAAGAATTAATATATTATAATTATTAATATTTGTGGGCAAGACACACAGAAATACTCGCAGGTAAGGAATCATGGCTCCGGTCATGCCATCATGCATTACACAGACTGAGACAGTGGAGCGGACTGAGTTCGGACATTCAATATAAAATGTGGAGTTCTTATATGAAACTTTTTAATCGACTTGAGGTCATATTGACGTGATCTTTCTTGATGGCGAAGAATGGAAATATTTAAGCCTTATAAAGTGCAGTTGCCAGTTAAATCTACCTAACTTCACGCCAGTCTTCACGCCATTTCATTTCATACCAATATCACATGGAAAGAGGCCGAGTTCAAGATATCTTCAAAATCCAAGCAAGCAATACCGAGTGGGTTTTAGCATTTGTATCACTGCGTTCGCTCGGAAAGTTCGCTCACTCTGTCTGAACAGCCAGTGTAAACTCGTAAGATGAACGCTGCTTGGGAAACAGCTGTGGACGAATACATGTCAAGTATGGCAATCTAAATCAAATCAGGAAAATCCTGGTCTTCAAATTATAGTGACTTGTCATGAAAATATAAAGATGTGATGGCTGTTGCAAAATACCCTGATGAAGAAAATAATACAACGCCTTCACGCCTTGAATAATCTGAGGGCACATAACACACAACACAGAAGTATTTAGGAACGACACCGTCATTTGCCATCTGCCGCGGTGTCCCACCAACCGCCAGACTACAACACCAAGATGTACAAATGCACATGTGTGCTCATATCACACCCCTGAAGCCGATCATATTACACCCCCTGTAGCCCCAACCCCGTTACCAGTACCAGTACCCTACTAGTAAGGGAATGCATGTGGTGGAATGAAGCGCCCGTCGTAAGCGATGTAAAAGGGAGCTTGATCCATGTCTGGAGCGTTTCTAAACTCAAGTAGCAGAACAAATGTCGATATTGAATTGGGCCCGTCGTCACCAACGTCAAACGAAAACCTTGCAGCTGCACACTTTCTGCCCGTATTATCACAGACGCACACTTGCTACGTGGACTATCGATGTTGAGGTCGTGTTGAGGGTGTGAGACTGCACAACTATCTAGGAAAAGGCCGGTGCACATGGCCAGGGGAAAAGCAATGCTGGGAACAAAACCTGGCCACATGCGAACAAGCGTGGTTTCTGCGAACGCGAAGGCCGGAAGACAGCAGGTAAGTGCAGTACAATGCATCAAATGTGCACCACTATCTGGCTGTCTGATTCGCTGAAGTTTGGGCATCCGGTGATGGGTCATACACCATGTTGTAGCCCCGGGAAAATGACGAGGATGTGCAAAAAAGTAATTATCAAAATCCAACATTTTGACGTCCGCGGCGCGGCGGCCCTGTCAGCGCCAGGGACTCCTGCCAGGGGCGGATTCAGGAATTGTCATGGAGCACTTGTCTGAAGGGGTGCCATTTCTTTGGAGGGGCGCCACTACAAAAGTACTTGGAGGCAGGCGTGGATGCAGGGGTGGCACTGAAGGCATATGTGCCGACATGGAAGTTGGCGCCCCTTCGGCCTGGAAAATGTTCCACTCCGGGAAAGCTCGAGTACATCCCCACCGAATTTTCCAGCCAGATTCGTCCCTCTCAGAGGAAAAGGTGCCCTTTTGGTGTGCTCGAATGCATCCCATCGAGTTATTTAGCCAGAGATGCTCCTTGGAAGGGAAAGACCTCCATCCAATGTGTTTGAGTGAACCGCCTGAATTGTTCGCACCTTGGAAGGTGCCCAACCGGGAAGGCCCGAGTGCACCCGATCCGTCATTTTTTTTGTTCAGCTTGAGGCGTCCCTCCAGAGACAAATTCCCCCTCATGGAAATTTCTGAACTCGCTCCTGCCTGTTGGGGTGTCTTTTCCTTTCGAGGGAGCCTCTGGCCGAAAAATTCGAGCGGGGTCCATTCGAGCACACTGAAGAGGCGTCTTTTTATCTCGGAGGGGCGCTTCTGACGACAAAAATTAGGGGGCTTCACTCGAGCCTTCCCGGATGAGCGCCTTTTCCCGGCCGGAGGAGCGGCCACCTTCAATAGGAGGGAGGCACATACCCCCAGTTACCCCCCCTGTATCTGCCCCTGATTCCTGCATCTGCAAGCCAGCAGCTGGCCGCGTTCAGGTTATCATAGTTTTTCCTTTCTCCGGAGAAGACAGACCTCTAGCCGACGCAGACGAACTGTGCATTTCGGTTGGCTGGAATTCAAGAAGACAGCACCAAGTTCGACCTGCTGGTGGCAAGCCTATCTGTGTCTATCACCATGCAGCTGCGGATATTATCACGTCCAAGACGCCCAGTTTCGTGGCGCTCATTGACCCGAAGCCGTTCCAACTGCTCTTGTGGATGCACTCAGAACTACGTACAACACGGGATGCTCTACACGTCCGTGAGCTGTTAAAGACCATTTATTCAACGGCTGCTGCAGGCTTGTGCAGCATTATCGCTGCCGCCAGAGGAAGCTCCTCTGGACCAACTGACTACCGCAGCTGAAAGATTCTTGGAAGCCTCGGCTTCAGGCCTGGTGTCAGCAAAGGCGGCAGGATGCTCAGCAGCGCAGACGGTGCCATTCGGCGCAGTGTCTCCGGACACCAATACGCTGACCACACTACATGGTATTGTAAGACGGCTTACATTTTTATACGGAGTTTCATGCGGTTTCCATGCGGCCCGACTACACGAGAAATCCAGCCGCCGCGACCGGAAACCCGTGGCAGGTGCGGATAAATTTGTGAAAAGCCAGCGCAAACACGAAGCCTACTCGTCACCGAAACTCCCTCGGGTCAACATGCAGTCACTTCGTGCCGGTGCACAACAGCAAACAGTGACTTCCGCCTAGCTACGGGGTATCAGCCTGATCCAGTAACCTGGAAGCAGCAGCCGCTCTGGACAGCCGGAAACCGCCAACCGCCAATCAGCGGCCGGCAGTCACCAGTCACCAGTCACCAGTTACCAGCGTCACCAGCCGGCACCATCAGCCACCAGCCAGGCCACGGGGCACAAAGAACCTGACGTGTGTTGTCTGATAACAGGGGCGGGCCATTTATAAGCGCCACCCCGGGGGAAGTCGAGACACATCACCCAAGGCAGTCGTCGCAAGAACCACAAGGCAGTCGTCGGAGGCGGACACCACCCGAGGCAGCCGCCGGAGGCGGACCACCCACGGCTGCGACGGAGGAGGAACATTGGACGGAATCGCCGAGAAGCTCGCACATCCAACGGAATCGTTCGGGAGTCGCTCGCGAGCTGAGTGGAATGATTGTGGGGAAACGGTGAACTTCGCTCGCGTTCGATCGACACGGTCACCCCTGCCAGACAGCGAGAACGAAGCTGACAGCGCGGCATGTGAGTGAACTGGAGCAAGGAGTGGCAATGTATCCCGTGAACCATCATGCCCAAAAATGTGACCCGTCCGTCACCGGTCGTTTTGCATATGTGATGGCCCCAGCCAGCGGTGGGATATGGGTAGCCGTCTGCCCCGGGAAGGGTAAAAATGGAGGAGCGAATTGTGGCAAATAAGGTTCTTATGGAGGATAGTTTTCAGGGTTGGTGGGGGGATACCTGAATGTTATATCGTTTAGACATGCATGGTGTTTAAGGTTGGTGTGGATGATACACGAATGTTTTACTATACATGAATGCTTATACTCTGAATGGAAGGAAAATAATACATAACCACGCACACACCTAACTGATAAGAGTTTAAGTGACTGAGGAACCACTGGTTCCGGGAAGACGTTAGTGAAGAGGGCATGTCTTCTGGCTCACCACATGCTAAATAACCACCTTCTTTCCATGGGGAATTAAGGTAGCTTAGATCTGCTGGGGCCCCACGTCACTCAGCGATTACGGTCAAGGTGGGAATACCCCCGGTCTCTTCCCCACTGTCACTCTGTTCTCTCTCTCTCTCTCTCTCTCTCTCTCTCTCTCTCTCTCTCTCTCTCTCTCTCTCTCTCTCTCTTTCTCTCTCTTTTTCTCTCTTTCTCTCTCTCTCTCTCTCTCTCTCTCTCTCTCCTCTCTCTCTCTCTCTCTCTCTCTCTCTCTCTCTCTCTCTCTCTCTCTCTCTCTCTCTCTCTCTCTCTCTCTCTCTCTCTCTCTCTCTCTCGCCCTCCAATCAAACGTCAAAACACCTGTTTCCCATCAAACAGGCAGCCGAGCGGTCGGTACCGCCGAAGCCAAGGGTTCATTAACCCTTGTGGAGGGAACAGACCATTACCGTTAACCCGAATAGTCAGTAGTGAACGGGAGTATCGCATGACATGGACATTTTGTTTATCAGAGACCTGCCATTCCAGTGCGTTTACCTGCAAAGACATTGTAATTTGCATCATATTCCACCAGACAATGGGTTTGGTTCCGGCGGGTTTATGAGGGTCTTGATGTCACCCTTGACTGAACGTAAGGTTAGATCCCATAAGTGCTAAACCGTATTCGCACTACTAACCCACATTTCGACGGAGCAGCCGGTTACCGTCATTGCGGGTATGCTGAAAACATGTGTGTGTGCAGATTTATAGCCTCTGGCGGGACAATGTTGTACATTCCGTCCATCAGGCCTCAAGTAAACGATCCTTCATGTGCATATTCAACATGGATATCACGGCCATTGGTATTGATCCCCTCTGGTCTAACGCCATGTCCATGAAATTGAAATGCAGGGTATCCATAAAACAAATGTTCTGCCTATGCATATTAGTGGGCAACATCAGAAGTTGGTTCAATCCGACACCTATGGATTACCTTTGGCAAGAATGTACATCAAACATTTCCGTTGCTTAGAATATCGTAAAAAGACAAATTGCAAGAGTAACCGCACAAGATTCGTTCATGCTACATGTCGAGTAACTTAGAATAAGTACGGGTGTGTAAGCAGCACAGTGTTCTTCACGCTCGTGTTTCCTAGTTGGAAAACGTAAACGGTAGAAAAATGTGGAATAACTCAGACGCACAATTTCGTTTTAGATTACACTAAACCGTTGCCACTGAGAAGATGTCTACACCGAAACTGAAATAGCGGATGTTACACAGGCCAAGCATTTATCAAGAATGAAATAGCAACCAGGCGTTAAACGACGTGCAGCCCTTCCATACTCACTCAGCTTTGAGTCACGAACATTCATCCTCCCAAGCTCACGAAACTTCCGGGCACTTCCGACGTAGAGACCAGCGCAACGTGACAGTGCAGGCAATTATTCACATAAGGGTAAGCTTTAAACGGGCCTGGAAAAAGCGAATTACAGGGGTCAGGTTATCATTCTTCCTTCACGCAGAAAAGTATCAGGGGTTCCATTACAGGCGGCGACCCGCTTGGTCTCATGGGAGCGAAGAATAAACACGGGTCAAGGGCAGCTAAATGATTGGGGGGAGGGGGCACACTGCACGACTTGAGCCGACTTTTCCTGGGTCAGGAAACAGGGAGAAGGGGCTTTCGTCCAGAAACATATCTGGCACTAATCGAGCGTCACTGTGGAGGAGGAAGAGGACTGGGTCGTCCCAGCATAGAAGAATTATCTCTCTCCTTTTCTCTCTCTCTCTCTCTCTCTCTCTCTCTTTCTCTCTCTCTCTCTCTCCTCTCCCTCTCCCTCTCTCTCTCTCTCTCTCTCTCTCTCTCTCTCTCTCTCTCTCTCTCTCTCTCTCTCTCTCTCTCTCTCTCTCTCTCTCTCTCTCACTCTCTCTCGCTCTCTCTACCTCGCTCTCCACTCACACGCCAAACACCTGCTCCCCAAATCAACGTATCGCCCGGCCGAAGGCGTCGAGTCGAGGGTTCTTGACCTTGGAAGTGCTGCGGCAAATACTTTCCGGACACTGGGTCACTAAACCATAGCACCACGTATATGCGAGACTTCCTTTAAAGCTTTAAATGGTACGGGGTAATAGAACAGTGCACTGACCATGAAGTGGCCAAACGTACTTGGTGCGAATGAGGGATTTAGCAGGGAATTAATTCCGGGTTCGTCCGTTACTTAATGTAAAGCTAGCCGGCAAGACAGGACAGGACGAACCTGACTACCGTCTGTGATGGAAAAACGTGAGACAAATAACGCATTTTAGCGAGGAGACGGCCTGCAAGCCGCTCTTCCACGGGCGATAACTTCCATGGGCCCAAACGTGAGCCTCCGCCCTCTTCTCTTCGGAGGAGACGGAGGAGGGCTGATAGAAGACGGGAAAATGACGAAACACTGTTGGTTGAACCCCTGGGAAAGCGTGCCGGAAAGACTGGAAAATTAACAAGGCAGCTGGTTCACTTGAGAAATTCTAGGCCGCAAAAACCCTCCGGCCTGGTGATCCCAGAGCGCGGAAGGGCATCCCGAGGGTGGTCAGATCCGACGGGATCCAAATGGGTAAGCTCGCAGGCAGCGGCACCCAATTTTGGGTCGGGATGAATCTGTGCGCACAGTTAGGTAAAAGCCAAAAACGGCTAGGTCGGTATTCCTTTCCCGTCTCAGCTATTCCAGCAGGCCTGGGCCTCTCGATTAAGGCACAGACAGGGGAGATGAAGTTTGGCGTTCCGTAAGCCCCCAAGGATAGGACAGGCAGGGGATTTGAGGGTCTCCCGACCATGACCCCGGGCAGGATAGGGTAGAAAGACGATAGGGGGCCATCCCCACCGATTTGTGGCCCAGGACCACCTGTGGGGGTGCCCGCCAAATCGCAAGTTGGAGCATAAAAGTCCTGGCTAGGCGTTGACTCCTTTAATTGTAGGTAGGTCGGCCATTATTACTCAAGCCCAGCATAAGACCATCAGAAACTAACGGAATATCGCAGCCCAGTGTCATCGAGCCTTGAAGGCAGTAAAGTAAATAGTATATCATTCCCAACCAACAGTGTCGCGTCAGCCGGTCACAGTTGTGGGCCTAAGCACGGGTAATTCACATTTAACTTTGGGCTAGAAAGCCCTAAGCAACGGTCTGAGGAAGTAAGACTCGCTGAATGCGCATGCACCACTGGAAGGGAAATTATCGGGCCAACACTTTTAATAGAGAGCGAATGTTCGGAATGGAAGATGGAAATGAATGGATTACGTGGGAGCATGCATGACGTAGTTATGGGTAGTTAAGGACCAGTGTGAGCTGTTGGAACTCTGCGTACGCATCTAGCTGTCAGAAACCCTCGTTGCCAAAAATTTGACCCAGGATAATTACCTAGGCCCTCAATTTGCCAGTCCGGTGACCCGTGGGAGCATGCGGATGGATGACATGGAGGGAAACAAGCGGGGACTTTAACACTTAAGAGGGCCCCGAAGCTGGACGAGGGCCGGTGACGGACGCATTTCCAACTCCAATGTCCGTCCATTACTCTTATGACCCCCCCCCCCTCCTAGGTCTCTCCAATCATGCGGTTCCTCTATCCCTGGCGCCACGACCAAGCCAGGCTCACTCACGGATGGAAGTGGTGAAGTGAGAGATTTAACCTCGCTAAATATAAATTTGTGTTAGGATAACGAGTCACGGGGCGCCGACAAGATGACAATACGACGAAGACAAGATGGTATGGCACGCTCAGACTGCACCTACTACAGCGAGGACTCGCGGGTCACCGCTCGCTGTGGGCCGTCCCGGTTGGGGGCCGGCGGCACGCCGGAAGCGGGATCGGCGCGGGCCGGGGGAGCCGCCCGGCGCCCGTGAGCGTAGTAAAACATGGCCGCCGGCCGGCAGCCGTGCGGAAACTACTTTCTCAAGGTCGCTCCGAAGTCAAGGGCGCACCGCAGTAGACCAAGACGAAACATAACAACAGTGCCACCATTCAGACCGACCACTAAGACCGAACCTCACCCGTAACCAAAACCAAATATCCCATCCCCCTCAATACCACTCCCCCCCAAAAAAAACCACCACCCCTACATACCCCCCCCCCCCTTCCAACCCCTTCCCCATCCATCCCCCCTCCCCCACACCGACCCCGCCCCCGACCTCGCCGCCCTACAGTATAGTCGCGACGTCAACGGTGCGGTCAGTCGCCTGGAAACCATCCTGGGTGACAGGTCACCAGAGTGAACGGACGGACGTCACTAGTTCCAGAGCCATCGGCGGAACCATCAGCGGGACCATCGGCGCTCCCGCTCCAATGCAGCCCGCAGTTTTATGCTTTTTGCTGCATGCCCATTTCCACTATTTGAGGGGAAAAATTGAACATTGAGGGGGCACATGCCCCTCCAAAAGTATACAAAACAACACCCCTGCACACACACATACACACACACACACATATATATATATAATGATGTGAGTCTTCTGTGGTCGTATCGTGCGAGTATGCTGTGGTCACTGGCGGATCCAGGGGGGGGGGGCATTCCGGCCATGGCCCCCCCAAGCGCTTCAAAGGGGGCCATAGTGTCTTTTGGCCCCCCCAAACCAACAAAAGTAAACTGAATTAAAATGCAGTAACCTTTGCTGAGGTTAAAAAATAGCGTTCCGGGTGAAATCATCTCCAATTTTAAAGGTATTTTGTTATAATTGTTTGGTCAGCCTCCCCTTCCCCCCTCCCGGGGGGAGGGGAGGCTGACGCCGTAAACCGAAAGTTGGCCCCCCCCCCCAAACCGGTGGGCTAGATCCGCCAGTGGCTGTGGTATGTGGTATGTGATTGTGCGAATGTGTGAAGTATGTGCATCGTAGAGTGGTGTTCGATGTCAGGATGTCTCGTGTAATGACGGTGTCGTGGTGGTCCTGAGTGTTTTTTGGCCCCTTCCTGCAAATGCATCATCAAATGCCTGCTCAGCGAAGTTGAGCTGAGGTGGTGATGAAAAACAATGCATCCCGCACGCCCTCAAGTCTGAAGCAGACCAATGTTGTTTACCGATTGCAATTCGAATTCGAGGACTGTGCAACCGGTGAGGTACACTAAATTTGTCTGACGACGACTTGAGTCGTAACCCGTGAGTGTTGTCTGGCAAGGTCATGGAGCCTGTCACCACCACCACCCCAGCTCAGCCAACGCGACCGGCCGGCCGACTTCCCTCGTGGAGGAGGGGGTGGGGAGGAACAGCTGTGCCTGTGTGTCCCAATATCCAGTGTATATGTTGCGATGTAAATAGAGATCGAGATCGCATCAAACAGCAGGCGTACATTGTCTTCTTTTCTTCTTCTTACTTTCGGTAGCGTAGGTTTGTGTAGCGTGTTTGTGATACACTTCGGTGACTACGTAACAAACAAGGGTTATTGAAGCCGGGAAGGAATTCGCGTTATTGATCAGAAGATAGTTTGCGGAGAGATGCTACCGGCCCCGCAGCCTGCTGCAGCGATTTCGCTTTTAGTAGTTGTCTACTTGGCGATTGAAGTTCATAGATGCTATTTATATTTTGTATGCCCATCTACTTTTGTCTTTCTGTTGCAGTTATTATATTTTAAGTATTATTGTATTTCCAATCGTCTTCTTAAAGTTAATTGCTCCTATGATACAAATATGTCCACTGATTTTCAAATGCAGTCAGTCGGGTGACCAATGTTGCCGTTATTAGTTTGGCTTCGTCCGTTTCTGTATTAGGACACCGTTTCTAATAATGCTGATGGAGGTCCATCCTCGCAATGAAAAAACAAAACAAGAAAGGTTAGGTGCGTGAGCGGACTTCTACTTATGCACACCCGACTGTCCAAATCCGGCAGAATATTCACATCGTGAGGTCACACGGGTCACAATGGCACTCCTTCCCACCAAGTCACGGGCGCGCGTAAAAACAAACTGTACGTGCAAGTGTATTCGTCACATACAATGAACGTACACGGATACCGTATGGCGGCCAGGTATGCACAAATGCTGAGCTCAACACATTCATCACACCGATTCAAGGGGCGTCTCACGAGTAACGACTGCCCGGAGGCGTCTCACGAGCAACGGCCGTCCCGGGGGCGTCTCACGAGTAACGGCCGTCCCGGAGGCGTCTCACGAGTAACGGCCGTCCCGGAGGCGTCTCACGAGTAACGGCCGTCCCGGAGGCGTCTCACGAGTAACGGCCGTCCCGGAGGCGTCTCACGAGCAACGGCCGTCCCGGAGGCGTCTCACGAGTAACGGCCGTCCCGGAGGCGTCTCACGAGTAACGGCCGTCCCGGAGGCGTCTCACGAGTAACGGTCGTCCCGGAGGCGTCTCACGAGTAACGTCCGCCCGCCCGCCCGACCAGCGCCAGCACAGCGCCAAAGCGCATGATGACCATTCCACCGCAGGTAGATCCGCAGAGCGTTACCAGCACTGGACCAGTTGTGACGCGTATTGGGAAATGGATGATTATGCAATTCTAGAGAATGGTGGATGGATGGGCGTGTCTCGGGCGGCCGGTGTCGCAGCGGCAAGACCCGGCACTGTTCACACGAGCAGATCGCACGACAAACACGCCGCCCAGCACGCAAGTGTCGCGAAAGTGAACGGGTTCGCAAGTGGAAACAAGTGGGCTTCACGTGCTTTATGGCGATCACCTCACCTCGTCCACAGTTGGTAACATCGTGCCGGGCAACGCCACACCAATCTTGGTACGAGCCGAGACAATCGCCCGGGCAACACCACACCCATCTTGGCACGAGCTGAGACACCTACCCGGCCCAACAGTTCGCATTCGCTGAAATAACGTCATCCAACACTTTGCGATCGGCCGATCCGACGTCCAACTTTCTAGCCGAGTCATAAAATGGCCAGATGTCATGTTTACAAGTGGTTGTGTCCAGACTCTTCTATTAAATAATATTAAAAGCATAAGGTACACGGCCCGGCTAGCGTCGACTCGACACTTGAATACACGCCCATGAAACAGACTCTGACGTCGCGCGACAATTTCAACCTACGCGATTCAACGCAACGCAAAACACGAACACTTCAGATTACATATTAAGTAGCGATGGATTGTACAAGCTCGCACTTACTTCGTAGCACGAGGTCAGGAGGGTGGCCGATCGCCACACGGTAGGGTGAGGGGGTGGGTCAATTTCGCCCCCTGCCAGATCGCGAACCGGACGTTCCAGAGATGGGGGAAAATGAGTGGGTTGAGGCTGGCGAGTTCTTTCGAATGACGTTAGTTTTTTTTAATGCTTGAGTCAGCGACCTTCCAGTTCAGGTCAAAGGTGACATTTTCGATCAGGCTGGGCATTTCTTTTTATTCCAGGAGTTTACAACTGACCTGAGTCCGGCTAAACCCTCTTAAGACTTTGTCCAGTTCATTGTGAGTCGACTAAAACCCTCATGATGCATTTTAATGCACCTAGCACAGGTCAGGTCGGATCAAAATGGCGACCCTACTTTCGGCATACTGAAAATGGCCCGAGCTTTAAAATGCGTAGTGTTCAGTGTTAAACATGGACAAGGAATTCGAATTTAGCGTTTACAAATACCCCACAGTGACTGACACAACCAAACAATGTTACCCGAGGTCACTCGAGGCCAACTGAGGTCAGTGACCTTGGAAATTTCAAATGCATGTGACCTGTCGTGAAAATGTTCAAACATGCAATCAACGGATCCCATACTAGGTAAATAACTGAATTGGAGTTGAATCTTGGTAGCACTCCGAGATACTGCATTTCTCGTTGTTATTGGGGTTTAGGGGCGCATCAACTGACTGCATTTCTCAGAGACGATGACATGACTTTGATCTCCTATAGCTTAGTGACCTTTAGTGATATGGAGCTGAAACTAGCACCAAGAGATCTGCTAATCAATTTTCCATAGACGCAAAATTTCGCGCTGCTCCGAGCCGCAGTTTTCCATTGATTTCGGAAAACCGGATGGGGCGGGGGAAGTCTGACCCCCATCCGAGCGCGTGCTAGGGGTTCTGACCCACACCAGAGCGCGTGCTAGGGGAAGTTCAGTTTGTCAGAACCATGGAGACCTCTGAAACTTCTGGAGTAATACATTTAATTTGACATCATGTTATCCAAGCCTGAGCTTTTGAAGCATAATCTTATTGCGGAGGCATTCATTTCTAAAACAGCACCAGCTATCGAGATGAAATGTATTATGCGACTTTTCTTGGCAGCAAATATGGAATGTAATGGAAATAATACGCGATGGTTGAAAGGCGATGGAGCTTGACATGGCAGCTTAGACTATCCTGATCAGAGTGCGTAAGCTACCGGGGCTTTTTTTCAGGCAGATATGCCCCTCGGAGAGGAAAAGGTGCATATCCAGTGCCCCCCCCACACCTACGCTCACCGAATTTTCAGCCGAAAGCGCCCTTCCAGACGAGTAGCCCCGTTAAAATTTCTGGATCTGCCCCTGGGAAGAAGGTGAGGGATACCATAATTGGTTGAATGCAGCCGAGGTGGATTATAACAGAATCTAATCTAATTACCGAGGAAAATTTTCATATTTGAAAGTCAGACTGACTTTGCTTCAGCTATGAAGTAAGTCAAATTGAAACTAAACATTGTTGATGAGCAGATACTGTCATGGGTGCCGATGCAGTTACAAGCAGAGGCGGCTTCGCAATTTTGAAAAACCAACGTGCTTGCAGCATAATTGTCGTCATGAATTTCAAATTAAATATTACCCGACGAAATGTAAACAGTTCATAATTACCACCCCCATTCGCTATCTTATTGCGGTGATGGTCAGCAGCAACACAGAGTCGAGTCACTAAACGCGCTAGTATCCATACGTACACTGAAGGCCAGCTGGCGGCCAGACATGGGCAGGCGATGCAACCGTGCCGAAACGTCAGAAGCGCGCTGAACGTTCCGTTATAATTCTGCCGCTGAATCGCAACTCGCCAATCGGGTAATAGGTGTAAGACTCTACCCTTCAAGCTCCACTTGACATCGACTCCGATCCAGTAAGTAATACTAGCAAACAGTGGGATACATTTCACTTAATATCGAAAGGCACGAACAAAAGAACATTCGCGTTTCTTCATCCCCAAAATGTTCGTTTCCTTCCCAATTATTATTATTTAGGCAGACTGCCACTTCGAATCCCAGGGCACAGGCGTTCCGATGACATGCAATCAATCCCTGTTTATAATATGCAAATGTGTTGACACACCAAAGTTGCACGGGTAGCGCAGAAAGCCGAGAAGCCTGCAGCCATGGCTGCGATGCTCTGCACTGGTGTTCGGTACAGGAAATGTGGCGTCGGCATGAGCGCACTAATATCACGCGACAGTGAGAAGCTCATCGGTTGACGGTTGATCTTTGGATAATATCACCAGGTAATCGCTTGTACAACCCCAGCCAATGCAAGGCAAGCCCCGCACTTGCAGAACAAAACAAATACTAAACATTTTAACAGGTGGCATCGTTGGGTGTCCGTAGCATTGCTACATACTCTACCCCTAGAACACTATCACAGAACCACCGATGCGACTTCTGCCATAGCTAGATTATGCACAGAAGACTACCACCCATGTATCTTTGTACTGTTATTGCTTCCTCCGTTGTTAAATTGGCCACCGGACGGGCTTCACGAGGACGCTACCACCAAGCATTCGTCAGGCTATCTTCGCTTGAGACCCATACCATTCGCGGAACCAGGTAGGCCAGGTGTGGTTCGACGGTCGTCTGTGGTTGGCACCTGGCCACCGCTGACCGGAAGCTGCTGCTGTCAGGCACGGACCAGACACCACTGTCAGGCACGGACCAGACACCACTGTCAGGCACGGACCAGACACCACTGTCAGGCACGGACCAGACACCACTGTCAGGCACGGACCAGACACCACTGTCAGGCACGGACCAGACACCACTGTCAGGCACGGACCAGACACTACTGTCAGGCACGGACCAGACACCACTGTCAGGCACGGACCAGACACCACTGTCAGGCACGGACCAGACACCACTGTCAGGCACGGACCAGACACCACTGTCAGGCACGGACCAGGCACCACTGCCACCTCCCAGACGAGCCTCTGGCCGGCAACTGCTGCTGCCAGGCACGGACCAGGCACCACTGCCACCTCCCAGACGAGCCCCTGGCCGGCAGCTGCTGCTGTCAGGCACGGACCAGACACCACTGTCAGGCACGGACCAGACACCACTGTCAGGCACGGACCAGACACCACTGTCAGGCACGGACCAGACACCACTGTCAGGCACGGACCAGACACCACTGCCACCTCCCAGACGAGTCCCTGGCCGGCAGCTGCTGCTGTCAGGCACGGACCAGACACCACTGTCAGGCACGGACCAGACACCACTGCCACCTCCCAGACGAGCCCCTGGCCGGCAGCTGCTGCTGTCAGGCACGGACCAGACACCACTGTCACAGACACCACTGTCAGGCACGGACCAGACACCACTGCCACCTCCCAGACGAGCCCCTGGCCGGCAGCTGCTGCTGTCAGGCACGGATCAGACACCACTGCCACCTCCCAGACGAAGCCAAGGGAATGTTTAGACACACCACACCAGTCTGGGTGCGCCTTGCAGCAGCAAGTGAGATTGGTGAACCTGTCGCCCTACCGACTCTCCATTCTGCAGCCACTCTACTGATTGCAGACGTTGGCGCAAGTTTGCTGACGTTGCATGAAGGTCGGCACCGGCCAGACATGGGTGCAAATGCGTCTGAAATCCGAACCATTGCTTTTGTTGGTTCTGGGCCATTCAAAGATCAGGGGCGATTTATCGAGGTCTAGCTCTGCCCCGGATTTGTCGCATTGCTGTTGGTTGTGGCTTTACGGTGCACTGAACAGCTGAAGCCATATGGCGTCGCCTGTCCCTTACCATAGCAGAAAGCGCGGGCACCGCGGGGAACCGAACCCTGTACCTTTGGCATGTCAAATGCTCAGCATAACCACTGAGCTACCGACGCCCGGATTTGCCGCATTGATGGTTCGAATAAGCACTCGAGGAACAGACCACATGGTAATAAATACTACAGGAGCGCTTGCTCACGTGCATCAAGTTGCACTCGGAATCATGTCTAGGAGATCGGGCGCAGAGGCGTCCAAAAATCGGCCGCTGTCCTCCCACCGTGGAAATGTCCTCAGTGATTCCCACTCGCCGTCAGTGAGCTGAGCTGTCTAGCTGTCTGTCTACCGCCAGTCGGTCCCTGTACACACCGCAACCCAGCACGGCTGCATTGTCGGCGTCTTCACCTAGCGCATAGTCCACACCTCTGCTGCCGGTGATCGCCGTCGACTTGCCCAACAGGCCGCACACGATGCTGAACGGTCGTCGTTGCATCGCCCCGTCGCTGATTGGCTCCAGCTGTTGATTGGCTCTAGCTACGTTGCCCCTGCTGCTGATTGGCTCGGTACTTGTGGCGGCGGGAGCGGCCCGGCTTGACGCCGCGCGTCAGCGAGCGCTCCAGCACCAGCTCGTACTCGTGCAGCGACTCGACCAGCTCCACCAGGAACGAGACCAGGTCGGGGTCGCGCATGAACGACGTCTCGTCGTACATCTGGTGCGTCACGGGGCAGGTGGCCAGCTCCCGGATAAAGGCCGACAGCTGCCGGTCCCTGTCGGAGGAGGCGATGTTATTGGCTATTCTGATAATTATCGGTCCGTTGTATCAATCTCCATTCGTACCGTCCCAAGTACCTCATTCAACATCATTTATATTACCTGCAATTTAGCAAGCTACGGGTACGCAAGAGAAGATTGCATGACCTGACGGGCACACCAGTCGCAGACCACGACACTCACCTGACAGAGATGAGCAGAAACACCTGGAATTTGTCGTCCTTGCCCATGGCTTGTCCGGCCTGGTCTATTTCAAACACCAGCAGAGAGAGGGCCAGCTTGGTGGCTAGTTCGGCCGGAAGTTCCGTATCACGATCCAGAAACTCCGTCTCGTACATCAGTTGTACTCGGCCTGCAGATCACGAGATGCATCAAACACGCTCACAACAGCTGTATTCGGCCTGAAGATCACGAGTTAGGCCACTCACGCTCCCACTAGCTGTACTCGGCCTGAAGATCACGAGGTACAGCAAACGCGCTCACACCACCTGTACTCGGCCTGAAGATCACGAGGTACAGCAAACGCGCTCACACCACCTGTACTCGGCCTGAAGATCACCAGGTATGACAAACACGCTCACACCAGCCGTACTCGGCCTGAAGATCACCAGGTAGATCAGCACGCTCACAAGTGTTCTCGAATTCATTTTGAGTTGATGTTCGATGTAAGAAAAATGCCTGGTATGATGAAAAATCGGCATGCCGCCAATGGGTGGCACGCTACAAGGTGACCGCCTACCGAGGTAGTCCCAGAGGTAGAGGTTTCTGCCGAAGAGGCGGCTGGAGCGGTAGCCGTAGCTGAACGCCTGCTCCAGGCTGGGAACCAGGCCGGCGTCTCCGCACAGCAGCAGCGTCAACGAGCCGCGCTCCTTCTCCGGACGGTGGAAGTACTTGACGATGGCGTTCACGGCGTCACCTGGCAGCACACATGACGAAGGTGGGGGCTCCGGTGGCCACAGGGTCTCCGGTGACCAGATGCGCAGATGGTTAACGCTGGAGCGACCTTGTCTGGAGTTGGACTTTCTCTGGGCAGCTGGACACCCGTGGACACCTGATGGGGTGAACAGCTGGGTACTAGTAGATTACATCTGACAGGGTGTGCAGATGAACCCCAGTGGAGCACATCTGACAGGGTGGGTAGCTGGACACTGTAGGCTACATCTGACAGGGTGGGTAGCTGGATACCAGTGGACCACATCTGACATGGCGGGTAGCTGACCGCTAGTAGACCACATCTGACAGGGTGGGCAGATGGACGCCAGCTGACTACGTATGACTGGATGGACAGCTGGACACCAGTGGAATGACCACGTGAGAGGGAGTGGCCAGCTGGGCTCAAGTATCTCGACCACGTCTTGAAAATGGCAATTCGACGTAGGCAAAGCGCCACATCCGGGTGCTTCCTCAAGTACCGCACCCACCGACATTCATGCCATCATTTACCCCATTACCATCAATCACGACCATCATTAACTATCACCATTTCCGTTATCAACATTAACACTACCACAGGCCCGGCGATGCAACACGCTTTAAAGACAAAGCCAAACGCCTCGGCAATGGACCGACCGTAAACTCCCGACAGAAGGCTTTGGGGACGGGGCGATTTGGTGTGTTCGCGGTGGCAGACGTCGGGCCCGGCGCGGGGCAGCCGACGTTACGCCGCTAGTCGGCGGCCAGACTGCATGCAGTCGCCGCCCGGCGCTCACCGAGCGCCTGCTGGACGGAGCGCTGATCCACCTGCTGGCGGCGCGGCACGCTGGGGCTGCGACAGCGCGGCGGCGTGCTGCACTCAGACGTGAGCCGGTCGGCCGGCACGTCGGCCGGCACCGGCTCGCCCACCAGCACGCGCTCCGTGCTGCCGTCGTCGATGCTGCGGCCCAGCCAGCGGCCGCACGCGAACTTGTACGTCTGGCCGGTGACCTCGTTGCGCACGACCACGTGCTCGACCAGCCAGTTGGGCGACATGCCCGTGTTGTCGTGGCCAAGCTGCACGGTGGTGAGCAGGCCCAGGTTCTTGTGCTGTGGGCGGTGGCGCCAGTCACGGCGGTCCTCACGGTCGGTTCGCGGTGGACCACGGTGGATAACACTGCGGCGGTCCACGGTGGACAACACTGCGGCGGTCCGCGGTGGACCACGGTGGACAACACTACGGCGGTCCACGGTGGACAACACAGCGGCGGTCCGCGGTGGACCACGGTGGATAACACTACGGCGGTCCACGGTGGACAACCAGCGCGGTCCGCGGTGGACCACAGGGGACAACACTACGGCAGTCCACGGTGGACAACACTGCGGCGGTCCGCGGCCGGCCACGGTGGACAACAGCGGCGGTCCGCGGTGGACCACAGGGGACAACACTACGGCGGTCCACGGTGGACAACACAGCGGTGGTCCGCGGTGGACCCCGGTGGACAACACTGCGGCCGGCCACGGCGGACAACACTGCGCTGGACAACACCCACCAACACATATCATCCGCACAGCTCAGTGGGAAGTCACCATAACACACAACGTCCGTCACTTCACACTACTTCCAACGAACACTGTGAGAGCACGGATCGAGTGCAATTTATTGATTATTTGTGCTTCGGGCGCGCCGATTACAAGGCCATTTAGCGCCCATCGAGTGCAATCTTGTGCGTCAGCCGCGGCACAAGGTTGTACATCAACTGCAGCGGCGGCGGCGTGCGTCACACCCGTCAGAGGTGCGGTACCAGCCGCCGCTGGTACGCCTCACGTCCCGCACAGTGCCCACCTTGAACGTGGTGCGTCGGCCGGCCTTGGGCAGCGGCACAGGGCCCGTCTCGGCCAGACCGCCCGACACGCGGATCCACGCGTTGGCCGTGGTCGTGGCCGCCGAGGTCTTCTTGGTGGTGAAAATCACCACCAGATACGTTATCACTGGAACACAATGACTTACATTATCAAACGTTCACATGGTCGACACTTTGGCTCTGGCACAGCCAATTTACCCCGTGTCACCAATGATTCTTTCCCGTGGGAAAAATGGACTGTATGTCCGTTAACGAGACATAGTTTACAATTGAGATGATAATTTCAGTTAGAGCTTCAGCTTCAACATAGAACTTGTATGTCTAGAGGTGCAGCAGGTGTCGCAGACTAACCGGTGTTGGTGTAGCAGGTGTGGCAGTCTGACCAGTGTTGGAGAAGCAGGTATGGCAGACTGACCGGTATTGGGGAAGTAAGTGCAGCAGACTGACCAGCGTTGGTGTAGCAAGTGTGGCGGTCTGACCGGTGTTGGGGTAGCAGGTGAGGCATACTGACCAGTGTTGGTGTAGCAAGTGTGGCAGACTGACCAGTGTTGATTGATTGATTGATTGATTGATTATTTGGGCTTAATGGCGCGCCGACTACTCGGTCATTTGGCGCCCATATGACCAGTGTTGGTGTAGCAAGTGTGGTGGTCTGCCCGGTGTTGGGGTAGCAGGTATGGCAGACTGACCGGTGTTGGGGTAGCAGGTGCGGCAGACTGACCGGTGTTGGGGTAGCAGGTGGTGAAACAGCAGTAGTCGACAGCATTGAGCGACAGCAGATGACACAGGAACTGTTCACGCTCCTCCTCCGACCGCAGGAAGGCGTACCGCTTGTACAGACTCCTAGACGCACACAAGCAAGAAACTATGACATGCGGGCCACTGTGGTAGACACACTGCAAACGTCGATAGCCACTGACGGTACGTCCCGGCCAGTACCGGATCAGCAACGTCCGGTACACTGCACACAAGTCGACAGCCACTGGCGGCACGTCCCGGCTGGTACTGGATCGGTAAAGTCCGGTACACTACAAATAAGTTTTATTCATAATGAGAGTGACGAAATGCTTAATGAGGAATAGGCAACCCGAGCAGATCATACATGACCCCGAGCCTGAGTCATCCTACCTGAGCAGTTCATTATCGGAGAGTAGAGTTCGCAGATGCTTGGAGAGAAGCTTTTTCTCCAACGACAGCCGTACCCAGGCGCGGGCGTATCCAATTTCTGTCTTAATCTCGCTCATGGCCAGTACATTTCTGGGGAGAGAATTTCGTACTGGGCACTATTGGACGCTACCGTCAACTTGTGTTCGGAGAGTGGTCGGCGCGGCGGTGATCAGTGACCACACCACCCCAGCGGTGATCAGCGGTCACACACCACCCCAGCGGTGATCAGTGGCCAACATTACACATTACATTACACCAGCGGTGATCGGTGGCTATACCCCACCCCAATGCACGGTGAATGGTACTGCCGCGGCCGCCAAGCAGGGCCTTAGTTAGTTAGTTATTTGGGCTTCAGGGCGCTTCGACCAGAATTTATCATTCGCGTCCGCACGAGACAGGAAAGGATGAGGTAGGATGGGAGAAGACGGAGGACGAATGGGAACGGAGAACGGATGATGGAGGACGAATGAGGATAGAGGACGGGAAGAGAACGGGGAGAACGGTGAGGGGGAGAACGGTGAGGGCGGGGGAGGGGACACAGTGAGTAGTGCTGCCGCGGCAGCCTATCAGGGCCCCCGTACGAAACGGGGGAAGAGAGGCAGCCACGTTACAAGTCGGCAGCGCAGAGTCTGGCCGAGTGCTGCGAAACAGTGGGTTCAGACATGGTACGCCACAGACTGGACAATGAACCATTATCACACCCTCCATCGCTCGTCGTAAGACGTCATTCTGTACAGAGCGATCGTCATTTGACCACCAACAGCCATCATCAGATCTTCATCGGATCATCATCAGATCATCATCATATCATCTGATCATCATCAGACCACCATCAGGTCATCATCAGATGAGCATCAGATCATCATCAGGTCACCTCCATTTAAGTACGCCCGCTGCCCCGGCCCGTCGAGGTGACATCACTGACCTCATGTCGAACGTAATGGCGATGGGAAGCGGCTTGAGTAGGTCGGGCGACGCCTGCTGCCGCGGTCCGTCGCCACCGCCGCTCCTGGCCGAGCGCGACGGCGACGGCGGCGTCGAGTCGGGCTCCACCGTCATCGAGGACAGATCTGAGGCGGTGGCATGCAGCCAGGTCGGGTCACCCGGGTCACGTCACGTCAGATGCATGCAGTCACACCGCTGAGGTGTTGTCTGGCCACGCCACTGAGGACTCATCCTGCCAGGCGTGGTCCGGTCAGTTCAGTGACGTGTAGTCCCGGCAGGCGGCCGAGGTCTGGCAAGGCAGATCAGGCCACTCGAATATGCAGAGACCGTTCCAATTTTGGACAGGTGTGTACTGAATGGAAGGGCAGTTGAGGTGAGCTAGCTTGGCTACTTTGCGGGTGGCGCGCTGACTGTTAGCCATCGGCCGACAGAAACCAGCACACCCTGATTCACGCATGTGGTACCATATCGGCACCTACCAAAGCCCTCCGATACATCGATACTGGACATAAGATGGCCAGTGTGGCTGATACCATAGGATATAAATGCACAACGAACGAGAAGGTACTGCGATCCGTTAAAAGCACTCTATAACTTTACAAAATTGCAGCTCCATGTCAGCAAACGCCCTTAACGATTGAAAAATTTACGCCACTTCAATTTCCGTTGGCGTCACCTTACTTACTCATCAAATGGAAACAACATCGCCATGATGTCCGGCTGATTGACGGGCAAAGCTGTAATTACACTAGTTGTGATCCACGCAAGTTCATCATCTCAGTACTACAGTAATAAATTATTCGTGAAATAGGGTGGAATATACCACTTTCTGAACATTGAATTGACATCCCTCAAAACGGAGCATCTACATCGTGCTTCGTGATGAGCCGTTATGAAGTCTTCAAATCTAATTTTTAACATTATCTTATTGATAAGTATCATGCCGATACTCATCATTGCAGATTGTGATGCACGACCATCTGCTATCACAATTCCAGGTAAGATGATTACCTATGCTGTGGTTTGTTATACATCAGATGATCAGGGTAGGTATTTTGTATCGTTATCGCTAAAAATGAGTAGGTTGTTGGATCAAAATTGTGTTTGAATTATTCATCAGTTATGTTCAGTGGCATCGTTTATATGGCCAATTTCGACATCCTATACTGTACTCGTTTCGACATCTCACACCTAACGAAAAACTATTATTTTAACACTGCAGTACTAGGTACCGCCAACAGCGTGGCATGCAAAGCACAAACAAACGCCTATTCCAGTACATCATGACAGCAGGCATGCATGTTTTGAAGGATCGCTCGGAGATGACAGGTGCCAGTAGTTTTATTCAGGTAAGTTAAGCGAGCCACAAGGAGCCAAACGTAACAAGGATATCATTAAGGATTAAAAAGTTGTGCATGCATGACAGTAGCATCATTAGGGACTTGCTCTCGCTGACAATAAGTGAAACTGTACTGTTGAAGTCAATGACCAGCTCATCGGATGCCTCAGCTATACGCATAGTGTCCACTGCCACTGACCGACATACGCATAGTGTCATAAATTGCGTCATCAAACCGACTTGAGGTGTTGCCAGCCAGGACAGCAGTTCTGATCAGTCGAGCAACACCGGGCTCTCCACTTCGCACATGTTTGGTTGGTGTCCTCGCACTTGGACAAGACAAAGGCTCCAATGCTTGTCCAGACACATGCTTGTCAGACCCCCTGGTGGAGGAGACGACAGGTCTATCCTGCTTTGACATCATGAGGTGACATACACAGATCAGAATCAGGAAGAGGGAGATCATGCGCTGAGCTAGCTCCCCAAGACAATGTGCTGAAGCATGCGCAAAATTCATATAAACTACTACCCATGCTCCTACTGTGTAATGTGCATGGTTCATATCGTGTGAAGTAACTACCGGCTCATAAGTCATGGCATGACTACGTTGAAGCTGTGCAGCACAGCGAGCGCGTAGCCACATCCAGTGACGCCATCCACAGCCATGTACATCAGCTACACCAGCTGCATCAGCTACCGACAGCTACACTCCCGCTACCGAGTGTTGTCGCTGACATCACAGAACTATGACAACCAAACATGGCCGCCAGGGCATCGCGGTAGCCAATCACGGCCACCGCGGCACGGCGACAGCCAATCACGGCCACCGCGGCATCACGGCAGCCAATCACGGCCACCGCGGCATCACGGCAGCCAATCACGGCCACCACGGCATTGTGGCAGCCAATCACGGCCACCACGGCATTGCGGCAGCCAATCACGGCCACCACGGCGTCGCGGCAGCCAATCACGGCCACCACGGCACGGCGACACCCAGCCCGTGCAACACAGCATGCCACAGCGACGCCTTCTGGTCCTAAACGAGGGGACGTGCAAACGTACAGTCGATCCTGCGCCGCAGCACACACCACGCTAAAGCTGCGTGGAAATCCGACAACGTGTCAGTCGCGCATGTGGAGACTAGACTGAAACAACTGAGTTCACTGGCACCGTGCTGCACTATACATCAGCATAGCACAGGCCAGACGGGCACAATTAAGCTCACTGAGTTCATGAACGATGCCTTTAAATTGTAATTTCCTCTATGAAAATACTGTCCCGTTAAAAACATAAGTGGATAAGATCCGAAACTTGACAATATCATACACCATGGGCTATGCAGTACGTAGAGAAGCCAAAGTCTCGCAAAGTTTAACATGCATTCAGTGCAACATAATGAAGCTGCATATATCTGTGCTCATCGCGAGAATGTCTGATCCGTTGTGACAGAGCCTCTCAAAGGCCTCAGAGCCCCAGCCCGGCCGGCCGCTTCACCTTCACCGTATGTGCTAACTGAAGACCAAGTGGCCTACGGTACCGCTTGAAAACATAAACTGTGGCAGATGGCATTCACTAAACCTCCATCCAGCTATCGATGCTCAATGTCCTTCAGAACTAAAACTCAACCATTGGCGAGCACTTCCAAGCGGGCGGTATTTGCAGCGGAACCGATACAGTCTCCAGTCACCAGTAGTCGGACCCCGACCCGTGACCAGTCACGGCGTCAGAACAGCTGCCGGCGGACACGTGCCTGACCCGCCCAACACTCACCTGGACTGAGGAAGTTGGGATCGATCGGCTGTGACACGTCCTTGCACGACTCCAGCTCCTGGTAGTTGAGCAAATGCGACCACAGCGACGATTTGCCCTGCAGTGGCCGGCGCGCAGAGTCACACAGAGATGGCCTGTACCACGTCATCATGCAGTTGGTCTTTACTGTAGTCCGAAGCTATTTCGCTTAAGACATCCATCTCATCTCCCCTCCCTGAGGCCGAAGCATGCACTACATATGTTGCAATGCCTTCTCATACATTCATTCAACACGAAAGCTCAAATCCCGGGGGGAGTATTAACAAGCCCTGTACGATAGATTGGTTGGTTATTGGTTTTACGACACGTCGACCGTTGAGTCATATAGCGTCGCCAATCTCTCACGCCGATTGGTCACGGGCGAAGAGTAGCGACAGGTGAGATTCGAACCCACAATCTTTCGATTGCGAGACCAGCATCTTACCCCTAGACCACTCGTCCGACGCCCTGTACGATAGACGCATCATTGTGTAGACGATCTAGTCTGCCCCTATGTTGACTGTCTCATTGTCTATAATTGCGATACTGCTAGGAACCCGGCAAAGAATAACCGAAAAAAACACAGTACATGAAGCGGTGCAAGGCGTTCTCTAACGCCAAGCTCAAGCACCGTACTGACCTTGAAGGCCGAGAATGCACCTGGCTGCTTTGAAGGCCGCCGACGTACCTGCTTGCTCTGAAGGCCGTGACTCCAGATTCGTTCCATGAGGTCACAGAGGGAGGCCAGCAGTGTGTTCTCTTCGACGCCGACTATGCTGACCTCACCGTGACCCAACGCCGCCGCCTCTGTGCCCATCTTCTCCACCAGCATCCGCTTCGTGCGACTCTTGCACTCCTGATGGCCATGACATATTCTCTGTTAGTTAGTTATTTGGGCTTTAGGGCGCGTCGACCATGTTGATCATATAGCGCCCATAACAGTGTTCCTTTCTACCTAGGTTTCAGGTTCTGGCCAGTTTTACTTCCAAATGTAGGGTGAATTCACCATGCCCAAACCAGTGCAATGCCTTTACCTCCCTGGATAGATGACAGCAAATGGTATTTGTGAGAGAAACTCGAATAGTCGTCCGCTCTGAACCACACGTGACTCATCACCTAGAATATTTGCCATCGTCAGCGTGGACACCTCTTCCAAAGTATCGTCGTCGTTGGGCTGAGAAACGAGGGCACACCTTAAGAACATGTCGCACTGTTATTCTCTGTATGAAATGTGGTGGTTGGCTACGGTCGCCTGAGGTGAGCCGCCGCCTGCCGAGCCTCCTGCAGTCGCCACCGCGCACTGCACGTGTCCAGCCGACCACATCCACTCTTCCTCCATGGTTACACATCAGATTTAATGTCATGTTAAGTGGCAGACCGCTATGCCAACGCGAAAACCAGGAACAGCAGTGGTGTAGCCGACTGTCGTGTGAGCTGCCTGGCCTGCATTGGCGGCCGCAGTGTCGGGCCCACGTCGCCGGGTGTCCACCTTAAGAGCCTCGTCGTTGGGCCCACCTTAAGAGCCTGATCGTCGGGCCCACATCGCAGGGTGCACACCCTAAGAGCCTGGTCGTCGGACCAACGTCACTGGATGCCCACCTTAAGAGCCTGGTCGTCAGGTCCACATCGCAGGGTGCCCACCTTAAGGGCCTGATCGTCGGGCCCACCTTAAGAGCCTGATCGTCGGGCCCAAGTCGCCGGGTGCTCACCTTAAGAGCCTGGTCGTCGGCCCAACGTCACTGGGTGCCCACCTTAAGAGCCTGGACGTCAGGTCCACATCGCAGGGTGCCCACATTAAGGGCCTGGTCGTCGGGCCCACCTTAAGAGCCTGATCGTCGGGCCCACATCGCCGGGTATCCACCTTAAGAGCATGGTCGTCGGGCCCACATCGCAGGGTGCCCACCTGAAGGGCCCGGTCGTCGGGCCCACCTTAATAGCCTGATCGTCGGGCCCAAGTCGACGCGTGCCCACCTTAAGATCCTGGTCGTCGGGCCCACGTCACTGGGTGCCCACCTTAAGAGCCTGGTCGTCGGGCCCACGTCGCCGGGTGCCCACCTTAAGAGCCTGGTCGTCGGGCCCACGTCGCCGGGTGCCCACCTTAAGAGCCTGGTCGACGAACTTCCAGTTGTTCTCGCGCATAGCGGCCAGCGATGTGTTGGCGATCAGCGGTGCCGAGGAGGACAGCTGCTGACGAGCTTCCGAGATGACGCGCTGCCGCTCCCGGCGGCGCAGCGTGCACGCCGACACCTGGCCGCCGTCCCTGCCGAGGTGACGTGTTTAAATCTCAGTACCTCGCGACCAAATTGGCGCGTCACGTTGGAACTGTTCCCTAATGCAAAGTTGAGCATTTAAGCGATACACACTTACAGGGCAGCAGAACTTCCCACCCAGTACGGTGCGGGGTGGATCAGTTTGACCCCTTCTGCCTTTGCTCCCAGACGAAAAGTGAAGCTACAGTAGGTGACATGACGGTGACTTAATCCTTGAGCTTTAATAACTATTTAAAACATTTCTGGCCACCTCTTTGGGTTGAAGTTCCAGAGCGAGTTTGAAGAAGACAATGCCAGAGTGCTCCCAAATTGGGGACGGAAAGTTTTTTTTTCCACATGGTAGCTTCGGCACGTTTAAACCATGATCAAAGCTAGTTTTAACCATTTGGTATTCTAAGTCGGCTATAACTCATTCAGATATCGAGCTTTAACCACTTTTCCCCCAAGGTACAAAACTGAAGCATACCATTTAAAAAGCTATCATGCAATGTTTGGACTAGTTATCTGCCAAGTGAACTCCAAGCATGTTGGATACTTTGCCCGCTTTCTTATAATAAGATATATCTGTGATTGATTGTTGGACAAAGGTCATGCTTGGAACACCGCTTCCGGGACTTGTGCATTCTGTTATACATTTATCTCATCTACATCAGTTTCCCACTGCACGTAACACATAAAACAAGTGCCAACCAGGTGTAGGTAATTAGTACTTAATGGCCGGGCTTGCAATATTATCCGATGTGCTTGAGTACATCTTTGATTCAATGGCAATCCATGTGCTGATTCGGATAAGAGTAAAAGTGGGAAGATCAGAGTGACCTAAAATATGAATGTTAATGTTGGTAAACTAAAGTGGAAATTTAATTACGTTAAAATATGTTGGTGAAAGTCTACCAGTCTGCAAAACATCGTAATCCAGTTAACAAAATGCAATTGGATGATCAGTATGTCATACCAAGACGCTCCTCACTGATCAAATCAGTGTGGAGCACTGAAGCACAATACACAAACAGCAACAGCATGGCACAACATCATGGATTGACAGCAACGAACACGAGCTGGAACGGAAAAAGAGCATGGAACGCTTTGTGTTGAGATCAGAAATAAAATCACAACTTTGTGATATTCTTCTATTTCGCAGGCTGGATTCTGTCTAGGTATTTCACCATGTGCATCCAGATGGTATTCAACACTAACCATTTTTTTCTGCTCTCCGATTGCTCTTGCAAAAAAAAATAATAAAGAGAACATTGTTTGTATCCTTATACTATCTACTAGGCACTTGAGACCCACACCAGTAGATACTTTATGTATATGTTCAATTTAAATTGCTGGATATATTTTATTAGGTGAATAGCGTGTAAAGTTTATCCAGCTTTGGCCCATTTTAACCGCCTTAGCCAGTTGTAGCCCTGGGCATGGCTGTGGCTTGTACCAGCCTGCTTCTTATCCAACCTGCATTAAACATCCAACCGTCGTAGTTATCGGTGCTTGATGGTGAAACAAATACAATGTCGTGACTTTTCATGACTTGTATACATACCGAACACTTCGGTTAAAACCATGCAAGGTCAGCTACGGGATCAGACCGAGGTCGATTGCGAAGAATCATGCGTGAGCTATTCAAGCTGACGAATCCATTACATAATGCGCTAGATAAACGGGAACGGTTGATGCGAACTGAAATCAAAATAGTTGCTCGATAAAATTAACGACAAAAACTTTCCTTCCTTCTCTTGGAAAGCAAACTAAAATCAAGAATAATGTCTTTCAGGTCGTACCACCAGACCGTGGTCATTCACCTCGTATGACCTAACGCAGCCGCCACTGTCTGCCAACGTGCAGACATTAAGATCAGCATCTGGGAACATTCCAGTCACAAGACTCAGCGAGCGCTCCTGACAATCATCAGCCGGCCCACCAGTGGTCGGAGCCGACCCCAGTCGCCACCAGAGCGGCGTCCAGCAAAGGGAAACATCCGCTCAGGCAGCCGCGCCGTCAGCCGGCCCACCAGTGGTTGGAGCCGACCCCGGTCGCCACCAGAGCGGCGTCCAGCAAAGGCAAACATCCGCTCAGGCAGCCGCGCCGTCAGCCGGCTCACCTGTGGTCGGAGTCGACCCCGGTCGCCACCAGGGCGGCGTCCAGCAGGGGGAAACATCCGCTCAGGCAGCTGCGGCCGTCCGCGGGCGCCGGCAACTGCGGCGGTGGAGGCATCTCCAGGTCGGGAGAGCGCAGGCGGCGCTCCACAATCCGCTCAGTCTCTCGGATGGTGGAGCAGAGCTCATAGGAGGGCGTGCGCACCAAGCCCTCGCTCTCCGTCCTGTCGATTGGACAAGCGGCGATGGGGTGGCGGAGTTGTTGGTCAGAAATTTGGGACTGGGAACAATTGAAAGTCCAGTTTTATGAAATAATGAAGCAGGGAAATTAATGCCGACAACAGACAAAACGACAGCGGCATATGCTGAGTGGGCTGAACATTGCGTGCAAATGACTTCAATACGCCACCTTGTTAAGGAATAAACAACTACGTTAAAGTTCAGTTCGTTGGTTGAGTGAATAATAAAAACAAGGTGACTTTATTAGCAAGAACAATATTGCTGCAAGAACTTGGTGGAAGCAACTGAGCCACATAACTCGACACACACCGTTTGGGCTGATGCCCCTTGCACCGGGATGCCTGTTGGATGATCCCTGCAACGAGAATGGCTCCGACCTGATCCATGTGGCATGTTTCGTTGACCTGATCCCAGTGACAGAGATGACACTAACCTGATCCCTGTGGCATGTGTGTCGTTGACCTGATCCCCGCGACAGAGATGACACTAACCCGACCCCTGTGGCATGTGTCGTTGACCTGATCCCCGTGACAGAGATGACACTAATCTGATCCCTGTGACATGTGTTGTTGACCTGATCCCTGTGACAAGGATGACACTAACCTGATCCCTGTGGCATGTGTCGTTGACCTGATCCCCGTGACAGATATGACACTAACCCGACTCCTGTGGCATGTGGGACCTAGCCCAAGGAAGGCCGTTTCTGGTCGGATACCTGGAATGTCCGTGTCCCGGTCCTTGAGGTGGGATCGGTTCTCACCTGATCCTCCGAATTCGCGAGTCGAAAACACGAAGCGCCGGGTCCACCTCGCCCCAGCTGGACAGGATTTTGTTGTCGACGAACGTGCAGAACATCTGCGTCTCGATGAAGCGCGACAGAAACGGCAGGTCCTGGTGCGGCTGATCCGACAGGAACGTCACCTTGTCGAAGTTCTGCGTCTGCTCTCGACTGTACAGCCACGACTCCATGTCCTGTCGGTGAGGCAGCCGCTGCAAATCCGGCTCCCCGCTGCCCATGGTCGCTGACTGCACACACGTACTGGCTTCGTGCACCGGACTACTTTTGGAATACAACAGGATTATTGTTATACAGAGGAAAGGAGACAAGTCGCGTGTGTTGAATTCAGATAGCTTTAGCATTCAGATACAAAGGAACTTCTCGCGAACGCACACCACGCTTCGCGGGTGAACATCACCACTCGGCATTCTGAACTATGGTTTTGCTGCCAATATTGTTGCCACACGAAACAACGCCTGGCCAGACACTGCACGTCATCTTATAATGCAATAGGCATACACGCGCCAAATATATGTTTCCATTAAGAAGTATATACACGCATATAACGAGAAAAAAACAGCATTACTGGATTTCCCCCACCGTACTCGTGCTTTTGAGATATAGTATTCCATGCTATCCTCACCTGATCAGGCTGGATCACGAAGTGCTCATACGTATGGAAAATGTGTACGAAGCGATTCAGGAAGATCTCTCGGATGGCGTTATTGCACTTTTGATCTTCGATGTACTGATCGCTATCAGAGAGGCGACTAGATGATTTCAACGATAGCTGGTCCATGTCCAAACCTGCAAAAACATAGCCCAGTAATTCCCGTAAAATTAAGCACCTAACTCATACTAGTCCAACCAGACACCACAAATTTACCTTTTTAACCTTGATCTCACAAACGAATAGTGATGGCTCATACTTACCTCGGAGAGGTCGCTTCAGAGTATGCACGTATCTCCCAGCTTGCAGAGTTCCCCAGCTCACCGCCTCGGCAGACCGGTCATAGAAAAGCTTGCCGACAATCTATTTTCTACCCAACAGGCGGAGCACCGGACACAATGTCTGGCACGCTCACACTCCCTACCGTGCTGACACGGTACAGCGCCAGCGCTGTGACGCACCAGCGTTCTTCACCAGCTCGGTGATGCGGTGCAGACTGTCGCTGTGCGCCGAGTAGGCGGCGCCGTCCGACACCACCCCGCCGGCCGGCTCGGGCGGCGGCGCGGCCGGCGCCCCGTCCGCCGCCGGCTTCGGACGCCGCTGGCGACGGTCGGCCGTGCCCGACAGCCGCACGCGCTCGTTGCAGTTCCTGAGGCCGCCGTTCACGTCAGCACGTGGCGTCACGTGCGCGGTCAGGACAGGATCCCCGGATCAACGGTCGGGTCGAGGATACCGTCAGCGATGGGATCACACGGCTCGCTGACACAGTGATACATTATTCGGGAAACGGGGTGGAATATACCACTTCCTGAACACTGAATAGACATCTGGCCAAAGGAGTATCGACATCGTGCTTCTTGATATGCATCTATGACGTCTGTACGCTTTGTTTCTAACAGTATTTCGCGCGTAATTATTACGATTATTCTTACCATTACGGATTATGATACACAAACATCTCGTGACACGATTTCAGGTGAAGGTATTACCTATGATGTGGTCTGTTATACGATGCCATTTGTTGCTAGTATGGTATTGTTACAGTTATTGCTAATATAGGTGTCCATACATTAGGTGTCGCCAAAAATAAACAAAAAGCGCACACATATGAACATGAATATTGGCTAAAAATCGAGCTTGAAGGGCTTAGGCGATACTTTAAACGACTTGCCTACATGGAAAACTTCGACATCCTACCCTATTCGTTTAGACATCTCAGACGTAACGTAAAACTACTATTTTAACACTGCGCTGACAGGCAGGTTAATTCCTCATCAGTAGTCATGTGACGGGTCACATCAAGGATCTGGTCAGTGACATGGCATGGGTCGGGTCATTGATCGAAAGCAGTCCTCAGCGCCCCAGGGTAGCATCCATCACCATCATTTCCCTCCATTGGACAGTTTTCTCATTTAAAACATCCACAAGGAACAACACGACTCTGGTCCGATTCGGTCACGTCGGCCGGCGTCAGATTAGATCCGGCCAGGTCAGGTGAGAGGGAGGAGAACAGGTGATACTCAAATTACGCCAGGTCAGGCAAGGTGAGAGGGAGCACGCACCTGTCCAGATGGTCGGTCTGAACATTGAACCGGCTCAGGTGCTGGGCAAGCTCCTGCACCAGCTCCTGCTTGTTGGGGAACTGCGGCAGCTCCTCGGGCAGCTCCAGCACGCCGCTCTCCAGGTCCAGAAGACAGGCATTCGTCTGAAAAACGACTGGAGTGTGAGGTGCATCCGGGAACACTTTGACAGCAACATCGTGCTTGTTAGGAGCCCAAAAATGTTGAGTGGTGTCTGGCGACTGTCTAAGCATGTCCACTGCAGCAGTGTATCGGGTGGTAATGGGGTGTAAAACGGCACGATGACGTTTCTACCCATGGTGACAGGCAGATCGACGCAGATTTGATGACAAATCGGCGGAATACGCCGGTGTAGTGTGTGCAGCAGCACAGATGAATGATCCTCGAATCTGATGACGCGGATGTCGGAATGCATCTCGGAATGCTGATGTCATCGACGTGGTGTGCAATATATTCACAAATGCGGTTGGATTGGGAAGTATCAGCTTCCGACTTCTCAACTTGTGTTGATAGTAGCGGATTGGTGCTGGCGAACCTCCAAGTGCACAGATATTATGCGCCAATCCGACCTCCTGAGGACGTCGCCCAGTTCATATCGACATGAAATCGGTGTTCTGGTTTAATTTGAGTAAAGTTGCACTGCACCAGTGCACGTTTAATAATGGTTCGTGCGTCTTGACCTCACACTATGTATTGAAGACTGCTGCGTATTCATTCCATCCTGCTGACTAGAGAGCAGGGTGTACTGACCACCCACTTCTGACTGTGGACTGGTTTACATTGGCCACACACTTCTGACTGTGGACTGGTATGTACTGGTCACCCACTTCTGACTGGGTGATGGTATGCACTGAGTACCCCTCCTGACTGGAAACTGGTATGTACTGACCACCTCTTCTGACTCCGACTGGTATGTACTGACCACCCACTTCTGACTTGGGACTGGTATACATTGACTACCCCTCCGAACTGGAGACTAGAGAGCGGGTGCACTGACCACCCCTTCTAACTGGCGACTGGTGTGCACTCACCCCACCGTCCTCCTGGCTGGGACGTGTAGAGCCGTGTAGACCCATCAGGTAGGGCACGGGAGCGTCCAGAAAGTGCGACAGCGACGCTGGCAGCACCGGCACATACACGTGCGGCCAGACAAACGGAAAGAGCAGCGCGCACGCTGCCTCGGCCACCAGCATCAGCTTGTAGAAATCTACGACAATCAGGAACGTCATTGTGTGAGGGCGGCGCTCACGACACCTCTGCTGAACTGCGTCACGACCAGCCAACAGCAGTCACACGCCGTGTCTCTGTGGGGACGGCGGCACTCACATCTCTGCTGAGCTGCGTCACGACCAGCCAACAGCAGTCACACGCCGTGTCTCTGTGGGGACGGCAGCACTCACAACATCTCTGCTGAGCTGCGTCACGACCAGCCAACAGCAGTCACACGCCGTGTCTCTGTGGGGACGGCAGCACTCACAACATCTCTGCTGAGCTGCGTCACGACCAACCAACAGCGGTCACACGCCGTGTCTCTGTGGGGACGGCAGCACTCACATCTCTGCTGAGCTGCGGAACGACCAGCCAACAGCAGTCACACGCCGTGTCTCTGTGGGGACGGCAGCACTCACAACATCTCTGCTGAGCTGCGTCACGACCAACCAACAGCAGTCACACGCCGTGTCTCTGTGGGGACGGCAGCACTCACATCTCTGCTGAGCTGCGGAACGACCAACCAACAGCAGTCACACGCCGTGTCTCTGTGGGGACGGCAGCACTCACGACATCTCTGCTGAACTGCGTCACGACCAGCCAACAGCAGTCACACGCCGTGTCTCTGTTTGGGACGGCAGCACTCACATCTCTGCTGAGCTGCGTCACGACCAATCAATGCATAGGGTAGGGTAGCGCAGCAGGGGCCGGGCATCATACGTATGGGTAACGAAACACCCATGACCCAGCCAGCAACCCGACCTCAACTGACAGAAGTTAATTTCTTCCAGAACAGCCGTCAAGGTCGTTGAAGATATTAACTGGATACAGACAGGTTCAAATTTGTCCAGTCGCCGCAATCTGCCACGTCTCCATGGGACCCTTGCCACGCCACATCTTGTTCCCGGCCCTTCTAGTCCATCTCTGGCTTCCTAACTGCCCATCCGATCAGTCGCGACTCTTCTCAGCTCCACGTCCCTAACCTCCTGCTCCTCAACACACCCATACCCACCCTGAAATCTCCACCCGTCCGCGCGCCCCCGCTCACCCTGAGCGTAGAGGATGATCTGGTGCTCGAGCAGCAGACACGACAGCACCTGGATGGTCCGTTCGATGCCGACCGTGGTGAACAGCTGTCGCAGCGGGTAGTCGAAGGCGGGCAGCTCGGCGACTGTGGGCCGCTGCAGGATACAGTCGACGCCGAGGATGGACAGTCGGGCGCTGCGGCCCGGCGGCGGCACCGACACGGCGTGCAGCAGCTGCGTCACGTACGACTCGAGCGGCAGCGTGCTGCCCGGGCACCGCGAGTGTCTGCCACAGGGCACACGGCCACCGTCAGCCGTGTGTCAGCGGTGTGTCAGAGGTGTGTCAGCGGTATGTCAGCCAGATGGCGGACAGCAAACACGACCAGCAGTGGTGGCCGGGAACACGTGAGGATTCATATTTGGTTGATTATTTGGGTTTAGGGGCGCATGACGTCACTTATTTAGAGGGGTATAATTTCTGTAAATTCAGATGTTAATTTCTGTTGGTTTTGCTTGTGTCATTACCCACTTTTTGGTCGTCCAAATTGTCGAGAGCCTATTCTGGTGCATAGTTTAGGAATCACGAGGCCGTGATTAAGTTAACTAAAACCGATCCAAGAATGCGAAATTCAGCCATAGCTCTCACACAGTGCAATAACAATGTAATGCAATCCTGGGTTTAATCACCCAAAAAAGGCTTGGGAATTTCCATCAAAGAGTGCATGATTTCAGTTTCAAACAGCATCATTCAATCTTCCAGCGAGAAAAGAGAGATGATACTTTCCAAAGATAATAATGGTCCGGATAAAGAGGCAGGATAACACTCTGCTTACAACCCTAGCCGGAATTCCATGTGAAGAGTGCAAGTTGATGACATTTCAGTGTTTAAAGAGTGCGACAGCAGGTCGAACCATTTTTGGCCATCTCAGTTTAATTATCATGATTTATTACGAAAGGGAAACGTAGCAGTGGCGGTCGAGGGGAAACCGTGGGTGGTTTACGGTTATGGCTCCTGGGCTTTGTAGCGATTTCTAGCATAGGTGATGGAGGCGCAGTTTTCAGAAATAGGGCAGTGACAGCATACAAACTTCGTGTGTTCGAAATCGTACATTATTTGGAAGATCTGGAAGGTCTACTGTATTGAATGTGAGGATGATATCATAATCAACAACAGATATATCTTCTCTACACTTACATAATACACGAAGTACGTACACCTTTGGTGAAAAACGCCTAGGCACTTACATCTTAGCACAGCTTGGTTCACATACCATGGCCGGCGCATATGCACCGCCGCCGGCTACGTAGCGTCTGCATGCCGATAAATGGCACTCGCCTGTAGAGTCGGGGCAGAAACGCTCGAGCCACCTGCAGGTAGGGCTCCTTCATCAGCAGGCCGATGCACTTGCAGACGTACAGCTGGTCCTTGCTGTCATAGTAGTTCTGCGCGTGTGCTGTGAGCTTCGGAGCGAGCTTAAAGTGGCGAGGCAGAGAGCGTGACGTGGTAGCCTGCTCTGCCGTCTGCGCACTGGACACCTCGGCCAGGTACTGACACTGCCAGCGTCACCACATGCACAGTTAGTGTTGGGCAGTCATAGACATCCTGGTCAGATGCTGGCGACACCACTACACAGGGACAGTCAATGCTGGGTAGTGGTGGACATCACGGCCAGGTACTGGCAATGTTGCCAACACCACCACACAGGGACAGTCAATGCTGGGTAGTGGTGGACATCACGGCCAGGTACTGGCAATGTTGCCAACACCACCACACAGGGACAGTCAATGCTGGGTAGTGGTGGACATCACGGCCAGGTACTGGCAATGTTGCCAACACCACCACACAGGGACAGTCAATGCTGGGTAGTGGTGGACATCACGGCCAGGTACTGATAATGTTGCCAACACCACCACACAGGGACAGTCAATGCTGGGTAGTGGTGGACATCACGGCCAGGTACTGGCAATGTTGCCAACACCACCACACAGGGACAGTCAATGCTGGGTAGTGGTGGACATCACGGCCAGGTACTGGCAATGTTGCCAACACCACCACACAGGGACAGTCAATGCTGGGTAGTGGTGGACATCACGGCCAGGTACTGGTAATGTTGCCAACACCACCACACAGGGACAGTCAATGCTGGGTAGTGGTGGACATCACGGCCAGGTACTGATAATGTTGCCAACACCACCACACAAGGACAGTCAATGCTGGGTAGTGGTGGACATCACGGCCAGGTACTGGCAATGTTGCCAACACCACCATATGGACACCCAGAGCTGAGTTGTGATGGACACTCCGACCGAGTACTGACACTGCCAACATCACCACACACACACAGTCAGTATTTGATAGTGGTGGACATCTGGCGACTACAGCACGACTCAGTCAGTGTTCGGCAGTGGTGGATATCTTGGTCAGATACTGGCAACACCACTCCAAAAAGAAGCAAACAGTCGGTGTTGTGCAATGGTTGACATCTCAGCACGGCACTGGCAACACCACGCTACGGCCAGCGGCGGACCGACCGACAGGGACTGCACACGCCCCGACCTGCAGCGTGTGCAACGTCTCGCAGGTGGTGCGGTCGTCGACGCGCTCGAAGAAGGTGTAGGCGAAGCCGTACATCCGGCTGCCGTCCTCGCGCGTGATGACGAAGCAGTGAAACACCGGCGCCAGACTGTGCTTCTGGGTGCGGAACTGCAGGCCACGCGGCAGAGCCAACTGCCGGTCACGAAATATTGTTTGCTTATTGTTTATTAGATGATTCACGACACACTGTATGCACATTCACGGCTAATATATATGTGTGTGTGTGTGTTGGTTGGTTGGTTATTGGTTTTACGACACGTCGACTGCTGAGTCATATAGCGTCACCAATCTCTCACGCCGATTGGTCGCGGGCGAAGAGTAGCGACAGGTGAGACTCGAACCCACAATATTTCGATTGTGAGACGAACATCTTACCCCTAGACCACTCGTCATCATGTGTGTGTGTGTGCGTGTGCGTGAGAAAGAGAGAGAGAGAAAGAGAGAAAGAGAGAGATAGAGAGAAAGAGAGAGAGAGAGAAAGAGAGAGAGAGAAGAGAGAGAAAGAGAGAAAGAGAGAGAGAGAGAGAGAGAGAGAGAGAGAGAGAGAGAGAGAGAGAGAGAGAGAGAGAGAGAGAGAGAGAGAGAGAGAGAGAGAGAGAGAGAGAGAGAGAGAGAGAGAGAGAGAGAGAGAGAGAGAGAGAGAGAGAGAGAGAGAGAGAGAGAGAGAGAGAGAGAGAGAGAGAGAGAGAGAGAGAGAGAGAGAGAGAGAGAGAGAGAGAGAGAGAGAGCGAGAGAGAGAGAGGGGGGGGGGGTAGCACAGTGTTATTCAGTGCGGTGGACCTCGTCGGACTGCGTTGTCTGTCTCAAATGGCGGCACAGCCCACCAGGGCAGCGATTGGAAAGCTGACAAGGTGTAGCACAGCCTATGCCGTCTCCGGCGACGTTCTAACGCAATATCCATCAGCTACACACCTATGCAAGGTTTGCGCGCCTATTCCGTTGTTGTGTCTCGTCCCTGGATGACATTACGATTTGAACAATGCCACGCCCTCTTCTATATGAACCTGTTTGAAAATAAGTTCTGGAGGCATGCCATTTGCCTTGCCTTGGTGAAAATGCCTTTGCATTGCAGATATGCTACATGGATATATGCCATTTCTGAAAACCTAAGTCGTCTTTAGCACCTTTATGATTTTTTTCCAAAACACATGCTTCAGGGCAAGGCGCATCTCATCAAGACAAATCCCTTGCTATAAAAACAACGTCCGAAACATGGACACGTGCTCTTCTGCCGTTGCATGACAGCAATGGGTCCAGTCAAATTGACACCATCAATAGATGGGGCGAAATTAACACATTATTTCCACCATTCCACTACATACCAAAATCAGCCATTTAACCAATAGCTCTTTGGGATTTAAGGCGAATCGATTTCATTGGCCATGTAGCGCCCATTTAGCCATTCAATCATAATTTAAAAACCCATGTATACCAAACCCAGCATAGCAGTGTACATAACTACTAGTGTGCGACTGATCTCAAGACAGTGTTAAAATAATGGTTTCTCATTAGGTGAGATGTCAAAACGAGTACAGAAGGATGTAGAAATCTGCCTTGGAAGCATGCCACTTAAAATATCGTTTGTCCTTCAAGCTTCATTTGAGCCAATAGTGTACTCATGAGTGCATGTTTTTGGTATAATTTTGGTTACACCTAATATATGGATATAGATAGATACCTATGCTGACGGCAACAATTACAATGCCATGTTATCAGCAGATCACATTGTTTAACACACCACATCATAGATAATCTCTGTATCTGGAATTGTGTCGATAGATGCTTGCATAATCAATCCGTAATGGGGAGCGTAAGCATGCTAATTATACACAACATGGTCTTAGGAACGAATCATGGAGACTTTATAAGCACACATCAACAAGCACGATGTCGATACGTCCTTGGAAAGGATGTCTATTCAGTGCTCAGAAAGTGGTATATTCCACCCTATTTCACAACTAATTTATCACTGTCTCAAGAGCCGGCGCGCGGCTGCCGTGTCCATCGCCACTATGCTGACATGGTGGCCAATGCACTGATGGCACCACCCTACCGGCACGCCTCTTACCATGCGCGTGGCGTCCGGGTCGAACGCGTGCTCGCTCCTGCTGCTGGGGTAGTGCGCGAGGACATCAGCGGCATATGACCGCTGCAGGGGACCCTGCAGCACGGTCTTGTCTGTGGGAGATCACCACCAGTGTCAGCAGCACACCAGCCATACACTAGTCATGTACACATCAGTACCATCAGGCAACATCTGCTAATTAGTTTCACTTTCTCCACACAGGCGACTGGTGACTGGTCACTGGCTACAGAAGGAGGGAAAGAGGAAATTGGGACATCAGAGGGAAAGAGGGAGACACTCCAAGATCCAAGTCCAGTTTGCTATGGTGGTTCTGCATACTGCACTAGAATACCTACATTTTTAATATTCTGACAAAACTTCTTGAGTTCATCTCAACCACCTCAATATCATGCTGTTAGTAATATTTAACGAAAAAGTTCTCACCTGCAATTGAGTCATTCTGCAGCCCTTTGGAATAGTTAATGCCACAGACGAAGAAATAGTCAGCAAGCCTCTTGTGTGGTGTCCCCATAGTTGGTTCACTGGCAGTTTTCAATTCATTTTAATACCAGAGCATCCTTGGCATTAACGAAATGCAATAATGCTCCCCAAATATCAGTACTTCGTATAACAGTTTTCATGATGCAGTTTGCTTCAGTCATACATCAGTGCATGGCATATTGCATGGTTGGTGTCTGAAACAGGACATAAACCCCATCCATAATTGTATTGCTGTGACATCCTTCCAGGATGGCAGCTGGAGAATTGTAATGTTCACAAAACTGCACCAATCTGAACGACTGGACGAATGAAGTAATCACGTAGCATCTGCTCACGACTCCTATCAGCCAGTCAGGTATTGAAGCAGTGGGAGATAAGGTGCTGCCCTACTCCGTCCATATGCAAGCATTGGAGCGAGCTTCAGCTGTGCAATCTGTGACCCAGGTGGCAGCAGCAGTCGTGGGGTGGGATGCACAACATGGGTAGGTCCGCGCGAAAATGAACGTTCAATAAATGATGGCTTACTTCCAATCAAAGCAGGATTTCCATTGTGAGAGGGGACTCTTTTCTGCCAGGTATAGGATTATAGTATTAAAGAAACTAGCATCGATTGCATTTGCATTAATTTGGTGTAGTTCCACTACACTAGACTGTGGTCAGACATCAGTGATAAAATATTCGCGAAATAGGGTGAAAAATTCCACTTCATCAATGCTGAATCGACATCCCCAAAGGAGTACCAACATCGTGCTTCTTGGTGAGTGTTCCTGAATCATACCTTCCTTGTTTCTAAATGTATTCGTTAGTTATTTGGGCTTCAGGGCGCATCGACTGCATTGGTCATTTAGCGCCTAGTTCTAACTGTATTCCTTTTACAAGTATCATGCTTATGCTCACCATAATGGATCTGGGATCATGATAATGAACATTATGTAGTGCAATTCCAAGTGAAAGGATTATATTTGATGTGCAATGTTATACAATGCCAGTTTATAGCATATGTGTATGTATCACTATCGTTTATATCAGTGCCACCAAATTAGGTACCTCTCAAAACACACAAAGTGGAAACAGTGATATGTACACAAATTTCAACATCCTGCTGAACTCGTTTTGACATCTCACACCTAACGAGAAATCATTATTTTAACAATGTCAGACATGCTCACATGTTGTATCAATAGGTGGCCTTGTGAACAGCTGACTTAAGCAAATATAAACAGCATCACAATTGCTGGTTATGTTGTGATGAAAATTCAACTATTTCTGGGAGACCATAGGATCCACAGTGGCAATTTGCTCCCTGTCTAGTCACTTCAGATCACTCCAAGTAATTCTTGGCTTCAACTAAAATATTGAACTGAAAACGTACATCATACAGGATTGAATTTTAATGATAATTAGTTTCAAACTTGCAATGTTATTACAGTTTTCATGCTAAGAACAATTGTTGTTTGGTATTGGGCAGAAAATGATGTTATGCAGTGTTTGTAGTATAATTTTAGTTAACCATTTGGTATTCCCACACCCATACTCCAATATGCAGTAATAAAATAGATTAGTCTATGCTGTCTGTACTTGTGAGTTTTGGTGTGAATATTTATTGTTTGTGCAATGTGAGCATGTCAGGAGTATCCGGTATGGATGCATACACTGGGTTGACATCAGTGAAGCATAGTTTTGTTGTCATTTCATCTACTGCTGCCCTTGAAATTAGCTTACAACTGCATGCTCTACCCAATTTAACCATACCACCAATGTGTCATCTGACATTCATAAGTTGCCTGCCAGATGCAGTATGAGTGTTTCACATGAGTGCAGTCTCCACATAAATCAGAAAACATTTTGTAATTTTCATGACATTACTAAGTTGAATTCTACATATTTCAGGAGCATTACTAGCAAAACCATTTTGTCATTGAAGTTGTTGTGAGAATTAGAATTTGTGATCACTTCTAATTTATGCTGATGATCATGCCAGGTCTCACTCTATCTTGTTCCTGAGCCCATGTGACCTGGGAGCAAAAAGCCACTGTACAATCCGCATGTGTCCTTCCCAAATGTGTTCATAAAAAAATCTGATGATACTTTAACATTTTTGATTATCCAAAAATATTGGCAAAAGTTGCCCAGGAAATAATGATTGAAAAAATCCGTGGACAATCATGCATGCTCACAGCAATGCACCACATGATAATTTCACTCCTATAATTTAATATATGACAAAAAGTCTTTCAGTGACCCACCCTACTTTACAGGCTATTTTATGATTGACTGTCACATCCTTGTTGGGCCTGAACCATTTTTGTCACAGACCATGCTTATAAATACAGAATTATGTTATTGGCAGTTGTATCTACTTGGTGGTTGATTCAGTATTAGCCTTTGCAGACCTAATGGTCTAAGGTACCTAAGGGATAACCTAAGGGATTAATCATGGCAGCCCAATAATGTTGATAATTCTGTATTTATCACCATAGACTGGATGTTGACAGTTCAAGAAAATAAATCATGAATAGCAACATTCATAATGTAATCACAATGGGACCATTCATTCCTGAATGAAATAAAGGAAAAATTTAGATAAAGAAGTTTGAGACAGAAATGAAGAACTTTTTTTGAAGAAAGGATTTCAGGCTAGACCAGGTATCAAAAAGGAAAAAGCCAGGCTAGGCTAGGCTAGATGTCATAAAAATTTGAATGACTCAATATGGCACATGGAGAAAAAAAAATAATTGGAGTAACACGCTTCAGAACATGATTAAAATGATGGCATGATGGAAATGCATACTCTTCAGTTGGCAACAATCTAGTGGGCCAATATCCTAATTTAATGCAGCACAATTCAACACAACCCAACCCAGCCTTTTTCTTTTAAATCTAGCCTAGCATTATTGTGCTTTAAGGTGTTCACAAGACAAGTTTTACACATATTTTGCCAGTTGTGTATGAAGTATCAGTGGATTATCAGATCAGCCTTGTTAGGTGTCAGACACAATGTTAATGTGGACATCAGGGGATCTCCAGTAAATAAATAAAACAAGTAAGTTCCTGATGCTATTCAAGAACTCTGAAATATGTGTCCACAACAACCGATCCCAGATGCTCACTAGTGTGTGTGTGTGGCAAAGAATATAGTTACAATTTATGAGACACTGTCTACAGAAAATATGATGCAAGGTGCATTTATTAAAGTTAGCTTGCCTTCAGATGTTAATTTCATTACCATTTACAGTGATATATTGTGCATATTGTTACTTTGTGTATTGTCTTATGGAACTATTTTTTGAGCCTCAAATATGGCACAGCCCATGGCCTGCCACTGACTGCAGCCATTCATGATATGGCAGGGCACAAACCATTCCCTGAATGTTAATGAACCTGAATGCCAAAGTTACAGGCAGATTTTCATCTTTGAAACAATAGGTGATGTGCCTGGCATGATTTCCACCACCATTGGAGTTGAGGCTGACAGGTTCCCTCAACATTGCTTAAGAAGTATGCTTATAGGCATTGAATGGAAGGAATGCATCTACAAGCATGCATTTCTCCTACATAATTTTAGTGTGGCAGAGCTGATGTTGCTTGGTATTGATCAATGCTGGAACTATATTTTTTGCTGTGCGGCTGCTTGGTGGCCCTACAAATCCTCTGGGCAGCAAATGACACTTGACATGCATTGAGCCATGCCAGAACCTCAATAATGCCTGCAAGCTTCATGTCAAAAGGTGAAAATGACCAGGCTAGATGTCTATAAAGGTAGTCTAGTATGGCATGAGAAGGCAACTGATTTTATGCAGGTTTATTTGAGATCATTGCAAATTAATTTGGAAATGTAGAGCATCTGATATACAATTTAATGTAATACAAGGTGATAATTTGGGATGCAAATCCTGGAATTGAGTGTAAAAATGATTGTTAATACTTCATGGAGGTTATTGAAGATGTATCAAAATGTAGCATGCTCAATTTTTGTTTAGTTAAGCACATTGGAAACTGTCAGTGTGTCACACAGAACCTGTGTGACCTGTTTTGTCAGAACCTATGACCTGTTTTATTACAAGAAATTGAATGGCCAATTGCTCTCATTTCACATTGTGGGCAAAGTGACAGAATGAAACAATTTGATAATACAACAAACTACACATCATAAGAGTTTGTTTCAATGTTGCTCAAATTTGACCATTGGAAAATATTTACTCCTCCTCTAGAAACTAAAATATAGCATTAATCATAGCAAGTCTCCACTCTGGTTGCAACAAGGCAAGGGCAACACTTCACAAACCTACCACCACAATGGCACCAACAGTATTATGTCTGCTCATGATGCCTTATGTACCCACACCAGGTTCCCACCCCTGAACAAATCACTGCACCAGCCACACCACTGGATGCCTACTCTGCACCAATGAGATCTCATCCAAAGTGCCATACTTTGCAGTCTGGCAGAAAAGTAAGCATTGCACAGAAAATGAGTGATCTGATCATATTAGTTACATTCATCAGCATTGCATTGAAAATATAAATTCCATGAATTCATAACACATCTTAAAGCACAAATGTACCACCTAGCCCATAATACATTCTTCAGAAAAAATTATCAATTATCACCAATCTTTTCAAGCATGTATTTAAAATAAAAACCGGGCACATTTCCATGGAAATAAATGGTCCCATCATCTTAATCATGCTCAGAAACATGGTAGTACAATATGTTTCTTCTTGAAATGCCGCATAGGTCCTAAAGTGAAAATTTACTAATAATTCTGCAGAACTCGGGATACTACATACTACTACTACTATACGTAGTTGAGCGACTAGTCTTTGTAGCAGCTCACTTGAAAGCGAAGCTAAGCATTAGTAAGGCTGCATTGCTAGCTTCGGCCAGGTTGCGTACGCTGTATGACTTTCTTATAGAACTGCCTTGCCCAACTGACCCACCTTATAACGTGACTTTCTTTTCCACAAACCATCACTGACCTCAAACCACCCAGGCTCAATTTTGATGCTACTGAGGCCAAACATGCGCACATGCATAATATCAATATGGCATTCCTAAATTTGGCAGCTGCAGGTCACTATGCAGACGTCATCAAAATTAAATGAAGTGGGATCATCTCGAAGAAAATCCAGAAGCATCAATCCCAAGGACTTCATTCGCTAAATGCATTTTTGGATGTGTGGTTGATAAAGAGTGGAAAATTATTCAGAAATAGGCAGTAGCGCAGTCAAGATTTTACTAAGATGGGGGGGGGAGGGCGATTAAAAATAGAATGAACACAAACCGCTTTCGGCGTGCGAAGAGTGCTGAAATTGTATGGTTTCCATGGTAAAATATTAGCTTCTTGCTCGATCTAGTGTATATTTTGTTGCTAAGGGGGCCCAGGGGCAAGACAAATGACATTGCGTGTACTCGCGCCTACCCATGTCCATTCTAGCTCGTTTGCTCTGCTCACCTCTAATGCCCTGTGCCCAGTAACCATCTGCCGGAATAAGTGTCTACGTACTGACCCGTCGGGCCTCTGTACGCTTCAAGCACTTGCATTTACGTTACTATATCTGCATACTTCGATAACTTGCTTATGTTCGGACTGTCTCAGCTATTATGCATATTTTATCGTTGTTGGTAATGAAGCGTTGCATCACACACACACACACACACACACACTATAACGTAAAACTCCCTTAACGTAAATATACCTTGCATGCGCTTTGCTCGCAAAACATACTTGCTTTAGACTTTTATGGTCCGGCACTCCTTTAAAAAAACACTCTCCCCCTCCGGCCTGGAGAGCGGTTTACTGGGCAAACCGACAACTCAACGCAACACAACTCAACGTAACACAAATCCAACCACACTCACGCAATCAAGCCAACGATAGGCACATGGAACACATCAAATCAATTTCGCGAACAAAAAGAGGTCATCCTCACTAGATTTAGAACTGGTTGCACAAAACTAACACAGCCTCAACTAGAGGGTGACCAATATACAACACCTCACTGCGACACCTGCAACACCACGTTAAGCATATGCCACATCTTGCTAGACTGTAGTAGCTTTAACTCTTTAACTCTCAAAGACAACCACTTAAAGCATTTTGCAAAAGAGAGCGCATCACCCTGTCGCTTCCATCGGTTCTCGGTGACAAGCACCCAGAACTCCTTCAATTGCTATTTGAATGTCTGTAGGCCACAAAACTAGCGCTATAAGGAGCACTGCAGACAGTGGACACCACACCACCAACACTCACATCAACTCGCAATGCATGCCCGCGGAACACTCGTAGGAAACACGAAAATAGCCATTCCCGAATGGCGTCGGACGTACATCAGTCGATTTGATTCTCAATTATAACTAAATGGCTACCTAGAGGTGCCGTCGGACGTAGATGAGCCGACTTGCTTTAACATAAAAATAGCATAACGTAAAACGGCTACCCAGAGGAACCATCGGACGTTTATGAGCCGATTTGTCTTGCAACTCATAACGTAAAACGGCTACCCAGAGGTACAGCGGACGTAGGTGAGCCGAATTGCAAAACACCGTACTAACCCAACTGACAACCCTGCATGGTATACGTATACTAACCCGCTACTAACAACTAACACGCGGCGGCCGGCGTGATAGGGGGTATGGGAATTTGTCTCCTTGTTTGCACGGTAAAGATCCCTCGGTGCTCTTCGACAAGAGTAGGCTAAAGCCGGCAGCCTGGCAAAATCAATTTCTCGCCACTCTCAAACACCACCCAACTCCCACCCAAACTACAAATTATTTTGCGTAGGAGTGAAGTAAAATTAAACTTTTAGACATCAGGGAGATGTCGCCAGCCCAGCCTCCGCCTTCAGCACCTACAATACTACGCAAACTATAACGTAAAACTCCCTTAACGTAAATGTTTTCGCTTGCCTGCACTTTGTTTGCAAACACTCGCTTTACTAGACAGACATGTAACGTACTCGCTTTAAAGGCGGCGCAAATGACCAGCACGCCTATGGTCCAGCATGCCTAAAAAATCACCTCCCCCTTGCGGCGGTGACGCATGTCAGCGCCACCGCGGGATCCTGTCTCTCTTTCTTCCTATGTCATACCGGAGGTTGACCCCACTTATGTGGTGGTACGGTTAGACCGTGCACATCACGAGTATTATTGGGCAGCGACATCTCCCTAGCTTAGAATAACCAGCCTGACCGTACCGCTGCACTTCCACTGGCCTTCCCTGATCCTAAGCGTATCCACGCACCCAGGCGCTACAATGGTATATGAAACAATTCAGAAGACTTGCATCCTAACCTTCACAGTTCATAGCTTCCACGGAAAACAACATCTTCCGACTCAAAAAGCCCAAAGGGATCGTAACCCCCACAGCTCACAACCTCCACAACTCACAATCTCCACAGGCCACACACTCCAAGGACTGCAGTCTCTACAGATTCAAAAGCTCCAGAGGGACCGTAACCATACATCCACGGACCGTAATCTCCACAGATGCAAAGTTCCGGGAGGACCGTAGCCTCAACATCCCGCAACTTCACCGAACGGCAACCTCCACATATTTGTAAGGTCGATTTGTGGTGAAGCGTGCACCCGACACAATAACGCACCAACACAGGCTATACATCTGGGGCGGATCCAGGGAGATGCACTTGTTCTGGAGGGGCGTCATTTTTTCTATTATCAGGGTCGCCATCGGCTGAAAAAAAAACTCGCTGAGTGTGTGTGTGCGTGTGTGTGCAGGCGCGCACCCAGGATTTTTCCATGGGGGGGGGCCCGGACCGAAAAGGGCACTTGGCCGGCTCCAAAAGGGCACTTGACCGGCTCCAAAAGGGCACTTTGCGGCCCGGGGCACACTGGAAGGTTTGCTGACCGGGGGGGGACGTGAATTTTCGATGGGACACGTTATATGTTATAGCACCGAACCCTTGTATTTACAATAATATTTCCAAAAACATGCAGCCTGCATGCATTATGTCGTGAGATGAAGGTTGCCCGCTTACCTTTGATGTAAAAGTACGCAGGATGTGGATTTCTGGAAAGGATGATAACAGCTGAAACGAAGGCGATGGTCCTGAAGGCAGGTGACATGTACACAAACATGCAACACAATAAAAATAGCGACGAAAGCTTCAGGGCACAGGGCAGGGCATAGGGCAGGGCATAGGGCAGGACACAGGGCAGGGCAGAGTTCACGGTACAGCACAAGGCACAGGGCAGGGTACAGGGCAGGGCACAGGGCACTTTTAGATCAAAAGGGCACCTAATTGGGACAGGCATAGGACAGGAAAGGGCACAGGGGAATGTCATTTTTAGGCCAAAAGGGCAGTTTTGGGCGAAAAGGGCACCTTTGGCACAGGCGGGGTACATAAGGCAGGTGATTTTTGGGCTAAATTTGGGACATTCCGGCCAAGAGGGAACTTTTCGGTCAAAAGGGCACTTTTGGCCAAAAGGGCACTTTGGTCTCATGGGGGTGGGGGGGGGGGCCGGGCCCCCTGCCCCCCCCCCCCTCCGGTGTGCCTATGTGTGTGTGTGTGTGGGGAGGGGGGGATGCACCTGGGCGTCATAGAGGGGCTCTTTTTCCAGTCCAGGGTCACTGCAATGGCTATCGGGGATGGACATGCCCAGTTGTCCCATGGAACCGCCACTGCTCACCGTACGCACACTGATGCAGCAGCGGATTCCGCTTCACGCACCAGTTCGTTTTTCCCGCGTTCCCTGCGTCTCCGCACAAGTTAACTGGCGCGTTGCTTAGCAACGGCCGTCATCCGCGACGCAGATGCTAACTACTTACACCACTCACCGCCTCTTCTTCGCAGGAAGCTAACTACGATCGACATGCACATTACAGTTCACACGGCGCACAACATCTCGACAGTGCCCATCAACGCCAGTTCTCTCCTGACAGTGGGGCACCCATCCCCTTCTTCCTTCTGAACGGAAGTTGCTTGGGTGGGACCCAGATCGCCGCTGTTACTGTCGGCACCACCAGCCGCTAACGCATCCGCGTCGAGATCCCCACTTTCCCCAACGACGCGAGTTCCGAGAGCGGTGCTTCCGGAGGAAGGATGTGAACCCCCTTCGCCTCCAGATTCCAGCACACCAGGTCGGAATATGCCACATCGAACGGGTGGTGCGGGTGACCCAACCCCGGACGCCGGACGCCGTCGCCAAGGCGACGCGCGGGACCATGACGTCACCCGTCTACATATGTACCAACTAATGATGATCTAAATTGACAGCAATGTTCTGGAGAGCAGATTTCCGCTCACTCAACATAGGTGCATGTCCGTGCTGGTGCTGCCAGTCTGCTGGGCTGCTTGACAAGTAGCGCCATGTGATGGTAGTGGATGATTTACACACTACCATTTACTGCATTTGAACACAAGATATCGCTGGTGGCACCTGTTCCAACATTCGTACCCCTGCAATCACAGCCATGAAAATGCTTCGGATAAGAATATTTCTTTTGACTGCTTTAAGACGACAGGGGTTGAATAAAAAGCACCTTTAGGACAAGGAAGTTCGCATTTGATGAAAGTATATAGTCTATCACAGTTTTCCATGGAACGCCAAAGTAATCGACCACCAATGTGATTTCCGTTGGCTTGATTTCTGTCTGTGCGCAGTCGTGATGCGCAGTCGCACGGCGCGTTGTCGGGATTCTTTGTCCAATTCCTGGCATACCTCCCAGAGTGTGTGTAGTGGTGGCCGTCTTTGCGCCGGCCGGTTGAGTTCTTGCGCGAATTTTCCGGAGCGGATTTCGATTGAAGGTAAGGAATATAACTTCTGGACATGCTGGCGCAATGTATTGTATAGATGTGCGCATAATGTGCTGAGTGCTGGGATACCTACGTGGGTAGATCCTCGGTACCGAGGTAGGTAGGTAGGTAGGTAGGACCTACCTACCTACCTGTGTGGTACCTACCTACCTTCCTACCGGTGTTATTGCACTTTAAGGTACCCACAGTACAAGTTTACACTGGTAAATGTACACTAATGCAACTTGAATTCTTGGAATTTCAATTTCTTTACCCAATGCAATGTTGGTGAAGGTGATTAGCATTGACATCAACATGATTGTGATGTGACCACTCATTTCCTCTGCAAATGCATATTTTTCAGTTGGCAGGCAAAATATTACCAAAATGTGGCTTGGGGTTGGGTGCCTACCTACCTAGGTGCCTACCTAGATACCTAGGTAGGTAGGCACCTACCTAGGTACCTAGGTAGGTAGGCACCTACCTAGTTAGGTAGGTACCTACCTACCTAGGTAGGTAGTTAGGTACCTACCTAGGTAGGTAGGTGCTTACCTAATATAGCATAAATATTAGGGGTAAATGTGCAGTTTAAGGTAATTTTTGATTTCTTTGATTTTTTTTTTCTGTTATGCAATGTTTATGAACATGATGTGAGAACTGATTTCCTCTGCAAATGCATACTTTACATCAACATTGGGAGGCAAAATAATGCCAAAGAAGGGCTTGGAGTTGGGAAATATAGCATAAAATAGGTCGTGGGTGACGACCATATATAGGGTGTACCTAGCAGTGGATTCAGCACCTTCCTTCAGGATGTGATACTGATGAGATTGTCTATGGTAGCACAATGGGAGTGTGTTATGCAATAGCAAGTGAATTGGTGCTAGATAGGCTGCGATATATAGCTTCCTAGGAACTTGAGATAAGGGATTGATTGGGGTGAGAGTATGTACATTTCTAGTACCTTTTCCAGATAGGCTTAACCCAGATGGGCCCCTGTGGCTCTTATTAAGCCTTAACACTTCATGACCTTATGACTTTATGACCATGCATTTGGGTCATACATAAACATTTTTTCCAGTTGAAAGAAAAACCTAACCTACCAAACAACTTAACACATTCGTTTGCTTCATGAAGGTAAAATGCAAATGAAACTCATCTCATAGGTACCTTATGCTCATATTTTACCATTTTATGCATGGTTAGGTTTGGTTAAGTTAGGTAGGTTAGGGTTTTGTTGTAAGTAAAAAAAAAACATTGTTTTTTTAGTTGTTTTTCTTCAAAAACAGCTCACAGCTAGCTTAGGTTAGGTTGGGTTTTTTAATTTGGAAATTTTGGAGAAGGAAAAAATCTTTGGAAATATTCCATGAAAAATGAAATATTCTATGGTTCTATCTTGCATGGAAGGTTTGGCTAGGTTAGGATACACCATTTTTTCTTGATTTTGAACATTACTTTGTATGCTATATTACCAAACTCTAAAAACCCTTTTTGGTGTTTCTTGCCTCCAAACTGTCCAAACTGGGAAGTATTCATTTGCAGAGGAAATAAGTGATCACATTATGTTCACCACGTTCATAAACATTGCATTAGAAAAATAAATTGCAAGAAATCAGAAATTAACTTAAAATGCAAATTTACCTTTCTAAGTTGGATTTTCTAAGTTTGATTTGTTTAAACATTCATTTTTTATTATTTTTCTTAAATGTAAGCTTAAGCCAGGATAGATTAGGGTATGTTGCATTTATTTTCTTCTTTTGAGCATTATTTCTATGGTATATTATCACACTCCAAGCCCCTTTTGTTGGTGTTATCTTGCCTACCAAATGAAAAGTATGCATTTGCAGAGGAAATTAATGATCATATCATGTTAACCCTATTCATAAACATTGCATTTGAAAAAATTCAAACAATTCAAAAATTAACTTAAGGTGCAAATTTACAGCAGGTGGGTAGGTAGGTACCTAAAAGGTACTTATGTAGGTATGCACCAGGGCACCTAGGTAGGTATCTACCTACCTACCTATTGCATGGGTAGTAAGGCACCTACCTACCTACTTAGCTACTATGTAGGTATGGACTTGCCTAGGTACCTACCTAGGCCATGTTCATTCAACATACTTCTGGCCCAATCCATGGTGCATGTCAACATGGATGTCATGAGGAACACTTGTGGTCAGGGTTCGAAAAGTATAAATTTGCATTCAGATCCCATTGAACTGGATTTCCAGGAAAAAATGTTCCACTGGCATGTTTAGTAATGTGATTAAGATGATGTGGCCACTAACTTAGTCTGCAAATGCTTGCTTTTCAGTTTGTGGGCAAAATAATGCCAACAGAGAGTTTTTAGTGGGGTAATAAGTGAAGAATAATCTACAATAAAAAAACAACCTATCATAATCTGATATTATTGCAGTTTAAGGGGTTCACAATGGGAACCAAATGACCATGTAGTCGGCACACCCTGAAGCTGGTTCAGTGTCCAAAGTGCAACCAAGAACCTTGTGGCTCATAGTTGCACTGATCTTTTATGTCTTTATGTCTAAGCCTAAATAATCAATGAAATTGGGTTCACAAGTTTTACAATTGTACATCGATTTTACCTCTAGAGCAAAAAAAAGTGTTATGCCAGGTTGGGTTATATTTTTTCTTGGATAAATGTGATTTTTTGTTAATATTTTGAAACTTTTTCTGAAGGACTGCTGGAATTAGGGAAAGATTGGGTTCTTTCCTGTAATTTGTAAGTTTTTGAGACGAAAAATGTTGATTTTTTTAAAAACGAAAATTGTATATCTTGAAAAGAGGTTAGGTTAGGTCCAGGTTAGGTCAGATTTTAAAATTGAATTGTTAGATTCTTTGTTAGATATTGCATTACTCAAGCCCCCCTTTTTGTATTATATTACTCACCAACTTGAAATTAAGTATTTCCCGGGAGAAATTAGGGCAAGTTTGTGCTTTAAGTTGATATTTTAATTTAGGAATTTCTTGTTCTGATGCAATGTTTAGGAACATGGTTAACATGATGTGGCCACTCATTTCCTCTGCAAATGCTTATTTTTCAGTTGGCAGGCAAAATGGGACCAAAAAGGGGCTTTTAGTTGGGTAATATTGTGCTCAAAATAATGTTAAAAATACACCATTACTGAACCTAACCTAACCTCCCACAGAATAAAAACAAATCATAGAATAATGAAAAATCTGCATTTCCTCCATTCTTCAAATGAAAAACCAGCCTAGCCTAACCCTTTCCAAAGAATTTAAATTTAAATAAAGATATTTTAAAATTTGAGGAAAAATTCAAACCTCACCTAACATAACCAAAAAACCTTGTTTGCTACCCTTGCTCAGTTGAAACTGTGTGAAACGACTGGATATGAACAATCAGGTGTTTTTTAAAACATGACTTGAAGGTAATAATGAATATGGAAGCTCTTAGTTGGGCTCTTTTTGTAGGGATATTGTCCATGTGAACAATAACTGAGCAAGGTGTGTACAATATTGGACAGTAACCGATTCTATTAACAGCTTATCTCTGCATTTGGTTCGCCATTCTTCTTCATTGACAATTTTTGCTAGCTGAACATGAATGTTGTGCATTTTTGTTTATGATGTTTGAATGTCCTTGGTCACCATCAAGCCCACCATCCTTGGTGCCAGTGGCGCACCGGAGGGGGGGGGGGCCCCCATGAGACCAAAGTGCCCTTTTGGCCAAAAGTGCCCTTTTGACCGAAAAGTGCCCTCTTTGCCGGAATGTCCCAAATTTAGCCCAAAAATCACCTGCCTTATCATAAAGCAGGTGATTTTCTGGCTAAATTTGGGACATTCCGGCCAAAAATCATTTTTTCTAGCAATTTTTAAACAAATTGCTTGCCACCCCCCGGTCAACAAACCTTCCAGTGTGCCCCGGGCCGCAAAGTGCCCTTTTGGAGCCGGTCAAGTGCCCTTTTGGAGCCGGCCAAGTGCCCTTTTCGGTCCGGGCCTTCCCCATGGAAAAATCCTGGGTGCGCGCCTGCTTGGTGCAGTGCTTTATTAACCTGAAAACCGGTGACTTGAAAGGTATTGGGTATAAATGGAGTGGTGTTAAAATAATGATTTCTCGCTAGGTGTGAGATGTCAAAACGAGTACAGGAAGATGTCGAAGTTGTCATGGAGATAATGTTATTAAACAATTTGCAAACTCAGTTTTGAGACAATTGCGTACATACCACTGTTTCCGCTTTGCGTGTTTCGCGAGATACCTAATTTGGGGACAACGTTATTAACGAAAGCGATACAAGCACCTATGCTATAAACTGATATTGTATAACATAGCACATCATAGGTAATCCCTTCGCCTGGAATTGCGCCAACGGATGTTCGTTATCACCATCCCGGACCCGTTATGGTGAGCATAAGCAGGATACTTGCAAAAGGGATACAGTTAGAAACGAGGAATGAAGACTTCACAAACACGCGCCAAGAAGCACGATGTCGGTTGGTTATTGGTTTTACGACACGTCGACCGTTGAGTCATATAGCGTCGCCAATCTCTCACGCCGATTGGTCGCGGGCGAAGAGTAGCGACAGGTGAGATTCGAACCCACAATCTTTCGATTGCGAGACGAGCATCTTACCCCTAGACCACTCGTCCCCTAAGAAGCACGATGTGAAGCACTCCTTTGAGAAGGATGTCGATTCAGTTTCAGTAAGTGATATATTCCACCATATTTCGCGAATAATTTATCACTGAAATGGAGTTTCAATCGTCTTGAGTGCTGCCCCCCCCCCCGCAATGCTCATCCGAGTCCCAAGGTATCGATACTTCAGCTCGGCATCCATTTGTCAGTTTTCCTCAACGCTGTTTGATGTCACGAACTGCACAAGTTCATACTAGGATGAAAGTGATTCGAAGGTCCAGTGCGGGGTGGTGGTGGCCAAGTGGTTAAGGTGTTGAGCTCTGGATGCCAAGGTCCTGAGTTCAACACTTGCACCACTCCGAACATTTCGCAATCCCACGGCCCACCGGCGAAACAGTGTGATTGGGGCCATTAGCCGTGATCGTGCATAAAGTACGTCGTAAACCACCCAATAAACAAACAAGGTCCAGTGCTTGGTGTGGAGTCAGATTATTAACAGAGAAAGGAGAGGGAAACAAGGCCTCTGTGCATATCCTTTGTATGCTCATGCAAGCATCCGGTAGAGCATGAAAAGGCAAAGTAATACGCTAAACAACTGCATGCGTCAACCTCGTCCATGTCTTCGCCTGCACAGCGGAAGTTGGAAAAGACAGGAACACTGTGACGTCAGCTGCCCACCCAGGAAAGCATTAACGAGAACACATTCTGAGATATTAATGTCAGTCGCGCGAGGAGCGACTGGCTGTCGTGAAGATGATAGCTTTATATCACCAGCCGTTGCCTGTGGTTGAAGAGGATGGCTTCATTCGATGGATGGGCGAATGATCAATTCTGGTCGAAGCGCCCTAAAACCCCATTCGATGGATGGCCGAGTGCAGCCACGTTACCTGCTACCGAGCCGATGCTATTTCTCCGCAGCATTGCTACCTGACTCATACAACGATCTGGAATGTATTTGGCGGATGAGCTGGCTGTGCCGGACGGACAGCAATGTTTCATTCACATCCGATGTCCGGACAAGCCCAACTTCAAAAGAGACCGTATCACTATGAAGGATGAAAACAAAATGCCACGTCGTACCCACCAGACGTTTTCAGTATTGTAATGGGTGCGCCTCGGCTGATGTTTTTGATCCCTGTTCAGTTACGCCACCCGCTGATCCGGCTAGTGACCGTTTGCTACACAAACAAGCCACTTTGCCGAGGGACATATTCACCCGAATCCATCCATGCTGAATTAATAGCCTTCGTGCGTGATTACAACTTTTGATTCAAACAGCAGTTGCGCGCCGTTGGCACTGCCATGTGCTACTCCGGACAAACTATTGGCGTTGGTGCACTGGGCCGCCGGTCTTGGGCCCGCCTGCTGCCGGCCGCCGTTGTCAGCTCAGCAGGTCGTCCGATCCTCGTCGCCGTCACGTTCACAATCGGCCACGCTCGGTCACAGGTACGGTGGTGGCCACAGTCAGGTTCCAGTCGGTCCCGACCCAGCCAAACAGTGGCGGCCACAGTCAGATCTCGGTCGGTCCCGACCCAGTCGCTGGTCATGGCCAAGACGAGCCGTGCCGGTGACCGGGGCGCCCACGCGGCCCGTGATCGCGGTCGGTCGGGCCGGCTCCGGGCCGGCGCCGTGACCTGGGCCCGGACTGGACCGACCGGGCCGGCCGGCCGACCAGCGCCGTTCCCACGCCTGGACCGACTGCCGGCGGCATTCAGACATGGCCGACGTGCCGCCGATGTCTCCGCGGCGTACGCGAGGCGGCCGTGTCATCCGCGGCGCTCCTGGAATGGCGACAATGCTCGACTCAAAGGCAGCCGCGCGCCCGTCGCCGGACGGACGTAAAAACAGGAGCGGCAGGTCGGCGCGGCCGACGTCCGCTCGCCATTGGCCGACATCCAGTGTAGCGGAGACGGCCGTTCGCTGATCAGCGCGCCGCGTGTGTGCCGGCGTGTGTGCCCCGTGTGCGCCGGCGTATGCCCCGTGTTGTCGGCGACGCCACCCGAGCGGTATCGAGTCAACAGGCGCGAACCTGGGCCGGTGCAGTGGCGCTGAGTGATTTGGCCGTCGGCGGAGATCTGGTGATCGGGTGCGCTCCGCCCGCGCAGGTGAGCGCTGGCGTCCCGCTGGCACCGACAAGCCGATATCTCTCACTGCCTCAGTGCTGTAGGTCCCGACGTGTTGGCAAGGCAACTGCAGCGCAGAATTGCGTAAGAAGCACAATACTGATTGAATGCCGATGTATATGTATGATCAGAAAACACGGAATAGAACGGACCAAAGGTTTTTCTTAGTCAAAGAAAAGCTTGTTGCAGGTCCCCGCGATGCACTTTGAACATATAACTTTTGAAAGCACAAGGATCCAAATATCTTCCTCATGAAGCTCATTTATATCTGAACGCACTTTTTATCACCAGGAGAGCGATGCAATGCCACCAAATTTGTATTCCTTCTCGGACATCGAAATATCGAACCTTGCCATATTTGGCCACGACGACACCCTGGCGGCTACTGGGGGTCCGTTAGCCAGATCCAAAGGTCAGGTGCTCGTTTGAACCCAGAAAGTGTATATTGGCACAAGGCAATTTGGAAGAGTTGGGAAGTTTCGACCTCTGCGCTCCGATTTCTCCTGGTATATAAAGGTCACACTGCGAAGGTCTCTCGAGCCGATATCCGTGAATTATGGTGGCTTGTGGATTGGGAGTTGCTTGCTGTGCGCAAATGTCACAATTGGCGCTTTCCTCCGAAATTTATTTCATTGTGCGAAGAATTTGAACTTACAAAACACTTCATGTTTCCACTTTTCAGCTGCATTTTTGCACATGTTTGTGCTTTGCACCCAAACGGATCCAAATATATATTTAATCCTTATTGCTCAAATGTGGGTCAATTTTTGCAGTTGTTACCATTACCATGAGGAAAAGATAAACAACAAGGGGTGAATCAATATGCTGAAATATTCCCATTATATATTTGACATTGTGTGGCGCTTCGAACGTAGGTTCAGTTTTCGGTGTGTATTGCAGTTCACATAGTTATGCCTTTTGGAACAACATCAATGCAGAGCCTTGTATTCTCGTTTTCTCGTAATGCTGGTAATTACGGCATATTTCCGTAGTTTGAACCGTGGCTGAATTGTTCCCATATCCCAAATATTGCCGTCATTTTGTGATAACCATTCGGAACATTTTCCTGATGACATGGGATTATCTGTGGGATCCGGCGGAGACTGCGCCTTTGGCTCTCAACGGTATTCTAGCTTGACATTATTTGTTATTCCAACAATGGACTGCATTCCCCAGTTGGAGACATCCGTGGCATCCGGGCATTGGCAAGTACCTCTATCACACAAAGCCTCATGCCATCGCGCTGGAAATTCCGGCGGAACTATTCTCTTGAGTACCGAAGCGCCGGAAAGGCGTGCATGCGGTGAGATCATGTTTGCATACAATAACCCATTGAGGCACTGTTGCATGACGCAGCTAACCGCAAAGCCTGCAGCCCTGGTGGGACCACTATCTTGATCGCACGCCGGTGAACAGAGGGCTCTGGTGATTCGAGCGCGCTCGTACCTGTGCGGACCCGTGCCTGTAGTCGGGGCGTCCATTTGGTCGGAGATTGACCAGACGCTGTTCCAGACTAGCGCCAAAACGTTGCATGGCCGACGTGTTGTGCTGGCGGGAGTGGCTCGGTATGGCCGACGTGTTGTGCTGGCGGGAGTAGCTCGGTATGGCCGACGTGTTGTGCTGGCGGGAGTGGCTCGGTATGGCCGACGTGTTGTGCTGGCGGGAGTAGCTCGGTATGGCCGACGTGTTGTGCTGGCGGGAGTAGCTCGGTATGGCCGACGTGTTGTGCTGGCGGGAGTGGCTCGGTATGGCCGACCTGTTGTGCTGGCGGGAGTGGCTCGGTATGGCCGACGTGTTGTGCTGGGGGAGTGGCTCGGTAGGCCGCCTTTGGGGGGCTCGGTTGGTGGCCTGTGCTGGCGGGAGTAGCTCGGTATGGCGGCCTGTTGTGCTGGCGGGAGTGGCTCGGTATGGCCGACCTGTTGTGCTGGCGGGAGTGGCTCGGTATGGCCGGCCTGTTGTGCTGGCGGGAGTGGCTCGGTATGGCCGACGTGTTGTGCTGGCGGGAGTGGCTCGGTATGGCCGGCCTGTTGTGCTGGCGGGAGTGGCTCGGTATGGCCGGCCTGTTGTGCTGGCGGGAGTGGCTCGGTATGGCCGTACTCGTCCCCAGCCATTTCCGGTGCACGTGTCACGCCTGTTCCATCCCGCTGACGGTCTGGACTGGTCACTGACCTGCAACCTCCACTTCGATACCGCTCTTAGGTGATATACTGGCTAATGGCAGTCTGACTACCACAAATGCCACAATGCCGCAAATATCAAGTACGCTCTTCAGCGTTCTATCATTGGTGTAATTTGTGATGTTAGGCAAATGAGCTTGTCAGTTAACTACGGTTTGACTCAAGCTAATAGGTTAATCTTTTAGTGTTACCCGTATGAACGGCATCAAATGTTGTTTTGTGATGTGATGTGTTTTGTGCCTTGTGGACATCGGAATATATTTGCATTATCACTGGAAAGGAACAAATGGTCCCTAATAATGCAGTGCTGGGATACCAGTCCCACTGGTAATTTGGTGGCGGGATATGGCAGTCTGGCGCGAATCGGAGTAATTCAGAAATGGGCATCCGAACTACTACTGCAAGATTGTGACCCAAATGCCGAGCCGAACAAGACTACCCAGTGCCGGGCAGACGTTTTGTTGGTGTATGGGAGCTCCGTCGAACCATCTGGGGGACATTAGGTGGGAGCAATCCACAGATCAGTGGGCCATGGAAAAGCAACAACTGGGGGTATTCCACCACACATTGACCGCCAAGATGAAACATGAGAACCTTTTCTATAATAATACCGCTGGTTGATTTTGACTGTCCCAGTCACCTCAAACCTATCATTCTTTTTGAAATACCCGTATCTCTTCTTCGGGGGACGGGTGGTCTAGGGGTTAGATGCTCGTCTCACAATCGAAAGATTGTGGGTTCGAATCTCACCTGTCGCTACTCTTCGCCTGCGACCAATCGGCGTGAGAGATTGGCGACGCTATATGACTCAACGGTCGACGTGTCGTAAAAACCAATAACCAACCAACCAACCGTATCTCTTCTTGTATAACATGCATCCGAAGTGCGCCGTGTGGAGTTTCGAGCAAGGCTGATTTCTGGCAAATATCACCATTTTGGTCGATTTTCCTCCAGCAAGTCAACTGAGCAGTTACTATGGCAACGGCGGCACTGGCAAAGTTTGTTGTCCAAACAGCGGGAACGATACGGCAACGGGGTGGGGAGATATGAGAGAGTGACCCGAGTTGCCTTTCTCTGTCCTTTTGTAATCACTGCCGTCTGTGTGCCCGCGGGCTGTGGCGCTATGCTGACTCGTGCCTCTTGACTGATCATGCCGAAACACCGAGGAATTACTGTGCCGACACCCACTTGGGCGTCATAAGACCAAGATATTGCCAAGTGCTCAGACACGTCAAATGCATTAGTGGCGGCAGAGAGATCCACAGACAAGCAGGGATACCTCTCTGTGTGCGACTTGTCGATTAACTTTAACAAGAGCGCTAGGAAGTCAGCCTGAATAATATGTGAACATATATTCACCGCAGAGCCCGCAGACTAGAAAGGCGTCGGATGATTATCCGAGCACAACATTTAGTTCTAGCCCCGACCAGGCGGAGCGTGGACGAGAAATCGACGCGTCCGATGTTCAGGATGCTCTTAGAACGCTGTGTGAGACTCCTATTCAATCAAATGTTCGTATACGTTTTAATGGCGTAGCATGTCTACTTAGCCCATTGCGTGCATTCCGAAATGCAGCCGCAGGTATAGATGCTCAGTGGCCTTCATCACAGAGGCTTGTTGAAGCAACCGCGTTCTACCGTCATGGAGCGACTTACGCGCGGAAGCGCGGCTACTTCGGTCGTCTTGTAAATATAGAGTCAGGGCTTTTGATGGCAACCTGTCCAGGAAGCGGCTGTAGCTGTCATGCCAAAATTGAGCCACGTGACGGCTTTCCCACGCAAATAAATATAAAACGTCGCGTGTGCCATGCGAGCAGCCAAAATGTCCAAGGCGGTGAACCACGTGGATAGTGACTACATGCCCGCGGGCATGTAGTCTTTTTTGGGTACATGCCTAAGAGGCGATGGGGTTGTCTGTGTCCGGAGAGACTTTCTAGCGTGGCGAGCAGAAGGCCCACTCCATTAGGATGAGCAAAGCAAAATCCGTCTGTCGTTAAAATAATGTCCGGCAACTGGATGATATATCCTTCAATTTAACCTGTTCGCTTCAGAGATGAACTCATTGGTTGCTTGGCTGGTTATTTGGACTCAGGGGCTGACTTGGTTATTTGGATTCAGGGGCTGACTTGGTTATTTGAACTCAGGGCATTAGACTGTGTGCCATATGGCGCACCATGATGAACTCGTGGACGAACTGAAGGTGGAGTTTGACCGCACCACAGATTACCGGCGGAGGCTGCGGATTGTGATGCTTTCATCATTTCCGGTCGAGCGTAGGGCAGCGTTCATCTTAAGGCAATCAGCGTACACGTTCGTAAGCACCCACGTGCATTCGTCAGTGCCCGCACACGTTCGTAAGGACTCGCAAACATTAGTAAAGGCCCGTGCACGTGCGTAAGGGCCCGTACACAATACAGGAAGGAGCCAGTTCAGTTCTGTAAATGTGTGTCACCATGTATCTGATGTGGCGTGCCGTGCGACTGGCTGCTTTTTTCGGAATGTCGCATGGGAAAAGCGTGTGCGATGGAATCGGCGGAACAGGTTAAGAGAGCAACAGCAAAGGGAAGTTTGTCCCTAACGTGCACAAATCATAGCATGTCAGCCGGAGACATGCATGGCTTTTTGACCGAGAAATGTTTGTCAATCGTACATTTCTGTTTGCCAGCAAAGCCCAAGTTGAGACGACTGCCAAAGACCTACAGGAACATTTATCGAAGCAGTGCAGGCAAGGGTGCTAGGGTACAGTAAAGGGTTCATACATCGTCACAGTCATGGTCGTCAGGTACACGGACGGACATGTGCAGACTTTATCTGGTATAGCGGGTCGCGGTGTCAGGGTGTACAGAGTGTAAACTGCAGCTTGCTGCTCCGACTCTGCAATCGAAGCGATGTTCTAAACTTGATTCCTGAACTTCTTGAACTGTGCTTCAATTTGGTTGTGCCTGCGCTAGCTTCAATGTAAGCTCCATAAGTCTGATATAAGGTAGTACCTTTAGTGTATGGAATGCGTGACATGTAAAATACATTTTAACATAGTAACTGTGCATGTCTGGGCCACTTCATATATTGACGAAATCTGTGTTATGTATTCCTCATAATGGGGGGAATTACACGAAACTCGCTTGCAGTCATTTGCGAAGCATTTGCATTAGGGCACCCAACACGAAAGCAAGTGTTATTTTACCACTCATGAGCTGAATAATATAGTATGAAAAATGGATCGTTGTATTCTTAGGGTAATTTTAAGACAAACAGACGAGCTTTACTCTCATTGTTCCTTACTAAGGTGCTGCATGAACTCAAACGAAAGCCAACCGTTGCAAAGAGAATTCCCACCACAGGGGCGTCGGCTTGCTGGCAGAAAGACGCGACAAAGCGAATTTTAATATGTGTATTGAAACAATTTTGTATATCATGCCTTCACACATGAAATAATTGATGAATGTCTATTTTGGCACGACAAAAATTAACTTCTCGCTGTCCACGCGTCAATCTAGGCCACTTAGTCTGAGGTCACGAAGTGAAATGGTTAAAAATGCTCAAAATAAGGAAACATGGAGCGTACTCCCTGTATCATTACCAGTCTCACGATGTGAAGTTCCATTGTAATAATTCTAGTATTATCGGAAATGTAGACCGTTGAAGACAATCTTCCGATTTGACCTCCAAGAAATGCCAGAGGCTATAACTCAAAACGCGCTGATCAGATCGACCTGAAAATTGCATGGATGGATCCAGCGCGCCAGATAACCCTGCGGACAAGTTTCTACCAAACTGCGAGAGATGACTGTCGCCACCCGGCCGATCCGTCATCTGCCCCCACTACCAAAGGGCGCCTGGCTCAGTAGGTGCCTTCATTTATGCTCTATCTAAGTGGACCTTGATGTCAGTGCCGCGGCCCGATGCGTCCCGTCATTTGAGCTCTGTCAAGATGGCACAGAGCGGTAGTTGTTCGGTCCGATTCGCCCCTTCAGCTCCACTCTGTCCAGACACAGCAGAGCGTTAGTAGTTTGGTCCGATTCGCCACGTCATATCCGCTCTGTCCAAGTAGCACAGTGTTATTCGCTTGGTCCGATCTCCCCGTCGGCTCAGCTCTGTACAGGTAGCACGGAGCGGTAGTTGTTTGGTCCGATACGCCCCGTCATCTCAGCTCTGCCCAGGCGGTGATGGTCGTGTGCCACTGGCGTCCAGGATAAACCCCCGCCATTACAACATTGTCTGCCCATTCGCATGCGAGCTGTACAGCAAGCAGTACAACGGAGAAACCGGTCGACTAGTGAAACTCTCGAGTTAGGTCATGTCAGTGGCGTGATGCACTTACGGCGCAGCGCAGCCCGATGTGCGCTAAATGACCAAACCTGGTCGATGCGCCCTAAAACTCAAATAACCAACCAACCAGCAGCGCAGCCCGGAGAGACGACCACGGTGTAAACGGCATCAAACGTCAAACAGCTCACGAGCGTCAAACAGCGAAGACCAGGGAGGGCTGCCAGGCGGTTCTGACTATTCATCGCAAATGTGTTTAAAGGAATTGTGAGGTTTGCCATTTCTCGATTCACGAAGGAACCTCGTCAATTATTTGACGCATTGGAGCTACCTTTGGATCACACAAATTCACATTTTTCAGAGTATGTGTCGGTATAGATCGTGTCAAAATTAGGTCAATTGTCTTCAATGGGGGTATATTTCATCCAAGAAAATTCTAATTTAAGATGGACAGCGTGTAGAAACCTGCCGGTCAAATGTTCTCATAGTGTCACGTTTTGTCGTAACATTGCTTTTGTAAATATAAGTGACTGGGCTACATACCATCTACTTTCCCTCCATGAGCTATATGGAGATCTTGCTCAATGTCGGTACAAATTTAATATAGTTCAATTGTATAATTAATTCAAAATTCAATTCATTTTGTTCAATATAAACTCCACCAGTCAACATTCAACATCGGGCGAACCCCCTGGCACTTTCCCACACCACAATGGCAGCTATATGTTGCTTCTCAAGGTTTTCGCCTTAGAACGTAGCGCTTCAGAGCGTTGTATGGAAACAACTCCCTTAAAACCGCGTGTCTCCCGAAAACATGTTTTATTTGTTTGTTTTCGGATGCGAAGTATGTTCATCCTTGTCATGCGGCGGCCGCGGAGGTACGGCTTTTCTGTGATTGCACGTGTCGGTGCTGGGAGCAGACCTTCAGCTTCCTGCTGCTGTGTCTGAGCAGGCTCGGTCGTGAATGTGACTAGTTTATGGCGCTGGCCCAGCCGCGGCCCGCGGCCAAGTAGCCACATGACTCGGAAGCCACCGAGCAGCTGCCCATGATGGATGCCGAGAACTGTGGAAACCAAGGCTGGTGTGTGATGTGAAAACGGCTTCAGATAGCCTCACGTCTTATCCTTTGCGCTGAAGACATGTACGCCTTCTAAATATACAAGCGAATACCTCACGGAAAGCATTCTTACTGCGATAAAGAATACTTGGAATATAGAAGTAGAGGTGTGCGGTCTTAATGGAAGCGTTGGACTAGTAGCGGCGCCAGGGTTGGAAGGCTATGGCTTGTGGCGCAGCCAGTATTTTCCTGGGGGGGGGGCGACCCCAAAAAATGTGAGGACACAAAGAAATGTTCAGGCGCGCGAACCCCCTTGGCTACGCCTCTGGCTATGGCTGTGTATGGTATTGAATAATTTAATGGGTTGAGTAGTCAATTGAGAACTACGGACAAATCGTGAATGAGTACATGGTATAATGTGTACCGACTTTGGACTTTCTAATTTGCTGTCAATGGTTGAAAAGAAATTGTCAGCAAATTAGAAAGTCCAAAGTCGGTACACATTATACCATGTACTCATTCATGATTTGTCCGTAGTTCTCAATTGACTACTCAACCCATTAAACTACTCCATACCAAACACAGCCATAGCCAGAGGCGTAGCCAAGGGGGTTCGCGCGCCGGAACATTTCATACACAGCCGATTTGACTTCGGCGTGTCTATGCAGTAATGTTTTATTCAAGTCTAGAGCTGTGACGTAACTTGAAATCGTGTATTAACTCCAAACTGAGGATGAAGGTGCACTACCCGACGCCCAGGTTGGTAGACAGGTTGATGACTTTTCTCTCCCCCCAGTCATAATCGTGCTCGCCCCCAGTCAGTGACCATTCCTCATTGCTTCAGCATTCCTGCTTTCTCGGATGGTAAACCGCCTTCGCCAATGGGCGTGGTCCCTAGTCAATATTACCTGGAAGAAGCCCTGGTGAGGTGTCCGGAATACTTAGTAGTTCCCATTGGCCTCTAATTGGCTCTGATAATGTTCTTTTGTTTGTTTCTATTTGTGGGCGCCCAAACACCACCAGTAACAGCCGCCACTACCCCCTCGCCTACTAAGTACGGATCTGGTCCTTCCCCAATCCAAGGTTCATGCAATGTTTCATGTTCAAGGTTCATCTTGGCCTGCTCACTTCCCGGTGAACTCCTCGCGAATACAAATATATCGTCAGGAAGCGTGCTAATGTCTCGCTAATCCTTCACCGATTTTTCATTTAATGTCACTTTTCTTTTGCAAATGCACAAGCGTCGTCTCCAAATGAAGGCCAATTTTGGGTACGTATTTTAGGTGTGTTTTCAAGAAAACTTGCCAGCAAGACCATGTTTTAAATCCAGAAAACATCCCCTTGCATCTTCTACATGAAATGTTTTCCACAATTTATATTTTTCGCTATGAATTTGGGTCGCAAACGTAGTCTTAAATGTTTCCTATATTATGTTGATGGGTTATTTTCCGTCGCCAGTTCTTTGTTTGTGTTGATCCATCGTGGCTTTGACTGGAACACCTCCCGTGTCGACAGCTGGTACTGCTGCCTGCCTGTCGGACGCGACGGCTTGGACTGGCTGTGGGACTGCCGAGCAGCCGCCGTCAGTCCGGCCAGTCGGTCTGGTCAGTGACGTGGGTCAGTCGGTCCGGTCAGTTGGTCGGGTCAGTCGGTCCCGTCAGTCGGTCCCGTCAGTCGGTCCGGTCAGTCGGTCGGATCAGTTGGTCCGGTCAATCGGTCCGGTCAGTCGGTCCGGTCAGTCGGTCCGGTCAGTCGGTCCGGTCAGTCGGTCCCGTCAGTCGGTCCTGTCAGTCGGTCCGGTCAGTCGGTCCGGTCAGTCGGCCCGGTCAGTCGGTCCGGTCAGTCGGTCCCGTCAGTCGGTCCCGTCAGTCGGTCCGGTCAGTCGGTCCGGTCAGTCGGTCCCGTCAGTCGGTCCCGTCAGTCGGTCCGGTCAGTCGGTCCGGTCAGTCGGTCCGGTCAGTCGGTCCGGTCAGTCGGTCCCGTCAGTCGGTCCTGTCAGTCGGTCCGGCCAGCCACCTCGGTCAGCCGCCACCTGAGTCCCCCGGGTCAGTCACCTGGGCCAGCCGCCGCCGCCGCCGCCGGCACATCACCTGGCCCGGGGGCGCGATGGAAAAACAACGCGTCCAAGCCGATCAGGCGTCGCTCGCAGATGATGAAGTGGGATTTTGTCATTTAGCCTGGGCGTCGGGGCGGCTGCCGTCTGTGATTGGCAATCGCGGCGGCTATTGTTGGCGCGGCGCCGCGCGACGCCGCGTCGCACGTCGGCCGGATTTGACGGCGGCGCGCGCCACTGGCCGACACACGGGGCCGGCCGGCGCGCCAATTACACCGGCGGGGGGCGGCGGCGAGTGGGCCGGCGGCACTGACGAGTGCCGCTCAAGATGCGGCTGATGAGTGCCGAGCCGGTCGGTAACAAGGAGCGCGCCGCGGCGGGCAGAGCTGATCAAGTCCGCATCACTGCCGGTGTCAGACATTGACAGACGGTGTAAAGACAAGCGTGTCTGTGTGACAGGCAGGCCAGCTCGGTGTGTCTGTGTGACAGGCGGGCGAGCTTGGTCATATGGTAGCTGGACGGGCATGGGCATGGGAATAGGGGCGCAGACCTCTGCCTGAATGACTGCATGACTTGCGAAACTTGTAACATGGGTCTTGCGTGGAAAAACGACTTCAAAATGGCCAACTGTGAAGGACACCCTACGCCCCAGCGAACGGATGTGTCGTGTGGCGTTCGATGGGACTGGTTGGGTACCAATCAAACCGTTTGGGAGATGATTCACAATATCTGTACTTGCTACGCGTATTGCCAAACATTGAATGATGTGCGTGTGGTTCAACACACTGACTCGCTTTTGGTTGGAGCAATGTTGGATATACGAGTTTGGATCCTCACGTCGCGGTAGGCACACTCGCATTGACCATCTGGGATAATGCCCACCGTTCAAGGGTCAGGGTCGGTGGCTCTGGCATTAGCCTCCTGGGCCAGAGTCATTGACCCCGTCACCAGGGTTCCGCGTCACAGGAAGTGTCGTCTGGGCGAGACCAGACAGCCGGCCGGGGGACGTAGCGACGGAGCGGAGCCCGGGTGGCCAACTCGCTGTGGTCTGCACCGCCGGCCGGTGACCGGGGTGTCCGGGCGCCCAGCTCGCTGTGGCGGCGTGGCCTGCCGCACCTCCGGCCGGCCTGACGGTGCAGGGCGTGCGGGCTGCGACCGTGCCGCCAATCGTATCGGCCAGAGCAGCAGTGTCGCTCTGCCGACACAGCCGGCGGGTCCATTGTCGGGCCGGCGCCGTCGAGCGCTGGCGGGGGAGACGAGCGGTGCGGTGCGCCTGCTCGCCTCTCGCCATTGTCCCGCAGCCACGACTCGCACCGGCTTGTGGCGGCAGTTAGACGCGGCTGGATCTCCGGCAGCCGTGCTGCAGGCCTTTGTTTGTGGCGAGTCTGGCTGTTCTCAAGCTCCGCACCGGCCCAGATGCCGGCAAAAATCAACAGCGACTTGTCTAATGAAGCCTGCCGGTGGCACCTACCTGTTGAAGCTCCAAGCCGACTGCAGCGGGGCCGTAGCCGCCGGGTGACGCGTCCCGCCCTGCCGGCTCTGCTCTTTATGCCCATCTCGCGGCGCGAGAGCGTGGGAAACTGAGCCTTAATACCAGGTGTTTGTCTGACGAATGTTTGCCGGAGATAATGTGTGTTGGGAAGGAAGCGGCCAAAAATGTAGAAGTTATACTTCTTCGCGCCCTCCAACACCAGTTACTATAAGCAGTTAGGAACAGCGTCAGTGGTTTGGTTTTTCCTTGGGGTTAGGGGAGGGGGCATTCTGAAGGGGATGGCAATGCGACTGGGAAGGCCGAGCCTATTCCATTTCACACGGCAACAGTCGGTGCTGAGCGCGACCGGCGCCGGGGCTGAGTGGGCGGGTGTTTTTGTTGCCGCGGCCGGCCGGCCGGCCGCCCGGTAGCCGGCAGGGCCGGGCCGGGCCGACGGCGCCGCCGCTTATTCAAACGCGCGGACACCTGTTGGCCGGGCGGGCCGCCGGCCGGCGCCGCGTCATCAGCGCACAAAGCCGCTCTCTGAAAAGGCGCCGCATCACGCATCGATCGGCCGGCGGCGGGCCGCCCGACCCGCGGGGCTGGCTATGGCCGCTCATTGGCCGGCGGATGGCGCCGCGGCCGACAGTCCGCCTCCGCGTGTCTGCCGCACGCGCTCATTGTCAGCGCGTGCCGCCGCCGCACCGGCCGCCGCACCGGCCGCCGCGCGCGCTGGCTCCCACTGGGAAGCGCTGTTCGCACGTTCCCACACACGCGGAAGGAGACTCGGGAAGTGATCGGCGCGAATGACCTCGTTGACTCTCGTCCCACATGGCTTTAAACTCCTACATGGCTTTAAATGGGTGACTCAATTCGTGTTGCTTCAGCTCATTCCCATCCCGCTTGAACCAAATTCACACCGGAGCAGAATTTCGCCACGTTTCCAGTCCGTTTACAACACGATGTGTGCCGTTGGGTCCCCAGCTTAATTCTGCCACATAATCGATTGAAATAATTTCTTCGTACGTTCCATACAGCCAGCATAACCTAACTTGGTCTGACAAAGCCATTTTTAGCTATCTTGAAGTCATACCCAGCATGAACGCATGGATAGCTAATTGGTATGATTTATCGGGCGATGGAAATTTTAATATTCGAAAATTAGTTTTGAGAAAAACTTGATTTGAACTCTATCCGTTTTCTTACACATAACGCACACATATTGCAAGGAAATAGGTTGAAGTAGAAATATTTTAGCAAATTTAGATCCCTTTCAAAACCACTGAAGGATGACAAACTTTCGAATGACCAAAAGTCATGGATAGTCGAGTACATGAACAGTTGTCCCCAAAGACTGTTCACACGGGCTCGGATTATCTCCGAATTTCTTTTCACATAAAATTGCTGTCAATCAATTTTGGATTACAAAAATAAAAGGTGGATGTATGATCGTTGGAGACCTTTTATCAGATATTGAGGGAGGCAGGAGCAGATGCGCAGCTAGGACATTTTGGGTGTGTGTAGGTGGGGGCTTCTTTCACTTCTTCTTTCACTCCGCACTGGGCTTCTTTCAAACTGGATATGTCGATCGGATACCTGGCTTCGACAAATTATTTCTTGGGGCCAGGTTCGGTTCTAATGCTTGTGCTGAGTTCTCCTCCACTCCATCTTGGACGAAAATAAACATTGCCACAAATAACAAAGATATTACCAGAACAACAACTCTAGAACCACCGACGTCGACCCGTCCACGACTTGTCGGCTCAGAAACAAACATTCGAACAAAATGGTCTGCTGGATGATGAGGTGTGGTGGGCGTCACCAGTGCACCGTGATGGGCGTGGCATCACGCGCCATGGTGTGTCATCTGCGCGGGGCGGGGGATGACTGCTGCTGGGAGTGTTCCGATGATGCGGTGGTCCTCTCGTCTTGGTGGTCCCCTCGTTTCCCGTTCAGTGGCCACTGCGATAATTCCAGTATCGTTGTGGAGGTTCCTGGGAGCGCGGGAGGGAACAGATGTGACGGTTGTGAGGGGGCGAGTCTAGCGACAGACGTACTGACGGTTGTGAGAGGGTGAGTCTAGCGACAGATTCCCTGGTGGCTGTGAGAGGGCGTGGGTCCAGCGACAGACGTGCTGTCGGTTGTGAGAGGATGGCGTCCAGCGACAGATCCCCTGGTGACTGTGAGAGGATGTTGGTCCAGCGACAGATTCCCTGGTGGCTGTGATAGGGCGTGGGTCCAGCGACAGACGTGCTATCGGTTGTGAGAGGATGGCGTCCAGCGACAGATCCCCTGGTGACTGTGAGAGGATGTTGGTCCAGCGACAGATTCCCTGGTGGCTGTGAGAGGGTGTGGGTCCAGCGACAGACGTGCTGACGGTTGTGAGAGGGTGAGTCCAGCGACAGATTCCCTGGTGGCTGTGAGAGGGTGTGGGTCCAGCGGCAGGTTCCCTGGTGGCTGTGAAAGGGTGTGGGTCTAGCGGCAGATTCCCTGGTGGCTGTGAAAGGGTGTGGGTCCAGCGGCAGATTCCCTGGTGGCTGTGAGAGGGTGTGGGTCCAGCGACAGACGTGCTGACGGCTGTGAGAGGGTGTGGGTCAAGCGGCAGATTCCCTGGTGACTGTGAGGGGGTGTGGGTCCAGCGGCAGATTCCCTGGTGGCTGTGAGAGGGTGTGGGTCCAGCGGCAGATTCCCTGGTGACTGTGAGAGGGTGTGGGTCCAGCGGAAGATTCCGTGGTGGCTGTGAGAGGGTGTGGGTCCAGCGGCAGGCGCCCCGCACGCGTCGCCCGTCATGAGCTGCAGGACTGCCGTGCAGCTGAGCTGCTCCCAGCACGCTGTGTATACATCTGTGCAGTACGGCGACACGAGCCCGCCTGCAAGGTCGACTGTGATTCAGAGAAGGAGCGGTGCGGATGTGTTTACCGCGGACACGGCCGGCGGCTGTGTCGTTCATGCCGCTGCACACAGCCAAGCGGTCCCTGCTCCAGCCACGGGCACGTCACAGACGGTCAGTCAGCCAGTCAGTCACTCCACGTCACGGTCCCAGTCGTGGCCAGGACGGCGGACCCTGCCCGAGCCACAGTTACGGCACAGTCAGTCAGTCAGTCAGTCACTCCACGTCGCAGTCCCACTCTTGGCCAGGTTGCCAGGCTGTGCAAAGTTGCCTCTTCATCTGTGTCCATATGAACATAAAATTATCGTGTTCTACGCGAGAGTAAACTAGGCACGAATATCATTAAAGGAAATCAGGTGAGTTATTAACGGAAGGCACCGTGATGATCTACTATTGAACGTCAAAACGGTCGGGCCACCATATATTGCGGTTGTGACCGACGGTGGGCGTTAATTGCGGTGGTGACCGACGGTGGGCGTCAATTGCGGTGGTGACCGACGGTGGGCATCAATTGCGGTGGTGACCGACGGTGGGCATCAATTGCGATGGTGACCGACGGTGGGCGTCAATTGCGGTGGCGACGGATGGTGGGGATTGATGACGTTTGTGGCGAATTGTTGTGCTATTGGTCGGTGCTGCTTGCGTCGGGCAGTTGCCGTCGGCGCTGACAAAGATCCCTCACGGAGGGATCTTTGTCAGCGCATTCATCACCACCTCCAGCGGTCCCTCACGGAGGGACCGCTGCAGGTGGTGATTGGCAACTGTAGTGGTAACTGATACGGCAGTGGTAATAGTCGGGTACAGTGATGGTGGGCTATTACCGTGATGGTGGACCGGTACAATGATGGTGGACCGGTACCGTGATGGTGGACCGGTACAATGGTGGTGGACCGGTACCGTGATGCACCGGTACCGTGATGGTGGACCGGTACCGTGATGGTGGACCGATACGGTGATGGACCGGTACGAGCGCAGTGGGTCGGTCTGGCTGCGCACCTGAGCTGTAAACATCGGCTGTTGGTTACCGGCGGGCTGAACGGCCACCTGTAGACCGCGGGCGTCGGCTTATCGCACGGCTGTGGCCGTCGGCGGCCGATGCTGCTCCAGGTGACGGACGGCCGGCCGCGAGCGGCAGCCACGCTCCCTGCTGTACCCGGCTCCAGTCACGTGCTCACTGTAGGGCCGTGTGCCGGAGTAGCCGGTCGGAGTGAGGACCGAGTGCTAGAGTAGCATATCAGAGTGAGGACCGAGTGCTGACGTGGCCGCAGTGACCACCGGGGAGTGTGTTGGGCGTCACGGCCATAGCCGGCATCGGTGAGGTGCGCCAATCGCTAACCGGCTGAGAAGACCCACAGCTCTGCTGACATGTCCTTTCAGTGGGGATGACGCGTGCGCCTCGCAAGCACAATGCCAGGAAACGCTGTCGCCGTGGTGTGTGTGTGTGTGCGCGCGCGTTTTTACGGCTGGCGCGCCGCTGATGTGAGTCATGTGTTCCAGGTAAGCCACCGCCGCGGGCGTGAGGGTGCGCCTGCCGCCTGCGCCGGCCGGCGTGCTGCAGTGTACAGGTGCTGCCTGTGGCGGCGGCCGCCGACGGCCCGACTATCGCCACTGGGTGGTGCGTCACCGGGGCACGGCCACTTCAACTGCTGACCGGCTGCCGGCGGCCCAGCCAGGTGCCGTGCCTACCTGGTTTCCTGGCAGCTGCCCTTCAGTCCTTGCTGTCGACCTGTCGACCTGACGATCCCATCGCCATCGTCACTGTGCCAGTCGTATTCGAAGGTAGATCCAGGTCGCTCGATTACCAACAAGAAATATTTAGTAGGAGGTTGCGTTGATTTTCGTTGTTTTGCCCACTTACTACTACTCTTGGAGCGGAGTGCATAGCTAAATCTCCCCTACTCTTTGTATTCCCCAGCAGTAATTGCGAACGATGGCGAGCCCGAGTCAGACCACTCCCGTATATATATATATATATATATATTATATATATATATATATATATATTTATATATATATTATGTATGTATGTATGTATCTGACCTGGCCCCGTCTGTCCGACACTGGTCCGGCCTGGCCGTCACGATGATGGAACCCTCATAGCTGAATGGTGGTGTTTTAAACCCAACTCTTTTACCCACGAACAGACTGTTCGTTTAATAATCTTGACTTGATCAGCTTTCGTCGCAATAGTTCGTGTGAACTATTTACAATCTCTGTGAAAATGGTTTTGTGGCTGAACTCCCGAATTCAGCCGCCGGTCACGTGGTTCTTCATGCCACGTGACCTGCGTGCCCCGTGGCAGGGTAAATGCTTGGCCAGTGTCAGTTCTATGGACGGTGCCGCGCTCAACTGTTGTGTGCGGCGTTACTGAGCTGAAATACGTGACACAGAAGCGACGTTGGCACGCTAGCATTTATGGGCGATTTCAGGACCCCAAAGGTACCACCCCAAATTACCCCACCAGAGTAGACCCCAAGTCTTTCACCACACTCCCTCCGATTTTGATTAAAGCAGGTGCACGTGGTTATCTACAGCCCAGATTGCGATTATATACATATTTTTGGTTTCTAGGTCAAGGGGGTCACGAGATACAGGTCATGAAACTTTTCGATCTCACGATGAAAGCTGAAGTAGAATATATATAGATATAAATATATATATATATATATATATATATATATATATATATATCTATATATATATATATATATATATATATATATATATATATATATATATATATATATATAGCATATATATACTGGTAGTAATTAGCTTACCAAACTTCCATATCATTAAGCAGAAAATCTGCCCAATGCAATGCAAATACGTGTGACCTTCTAAAGTCATGTTTTTACTTCGTGACGTGCCATTGACCTCGTGACCTTTATATCAATATATTTGTTATGGTAGATCTTTTTTATATTCGTCTTTGTTCCGTTGGTGGATGCCCAATTAATTGCCTATTTGGTTGTACCTAATAATTTTGTTTGCAAAGCCGAATCCATGATGGATCAATTGCCAGCATGTGCGCTTAAAACCAAAACCAGTCGATGCCCCCTTAAGCCCAAAAAACCAACCAACTAATATGAGCTCCAGTGTGTTGTTTTACATGACAAGGAACATAACCGGTATGGATGTCATTTTAAATATTTCCAAAAGATCACGATGGTGATTTTTGTCATGTACACCAGAGGTGAAAAAGGTCGCATGTTGGTCAGTGACCTGACCTCGAGATAGTGGATCCGTGTGCACGGTAGAAGTATCATGGTGTGGTCGATATGAGGCTCATTTTAAAGTAATTTGCTGACAGATCACGATTATATCAGATTTCCTTGCATCAGTGATCACGGTGGTCACAGTGGGTCAGCAGCCTGCCCTTAACACGCGTCCTGGAGAGCCTCTGAAAATTACGCGCACTGGAGGGGGGGGGGGGCGGATTCCGCCCCCCCCCCACCCTAAGATCTCAGCTCCTATTAAAGCTGGGGTAAAGAAATTCTCAGGGTGGATGGGTACGATAGTGAACTCTTGTGTGCAAATTTCATGACCTTAGGTCAATATCTTCAAGGTCAAATGAGGTCACATGTCAACATTTTCTTGTTTTGCGTGGTTTGGCTTGTCATTGTTATGGATCGCTGTGATTGTGTTAAATGCTCCAAAATTGGCATCAATGATGTTTTGAACATTACTAATGATGCAATACAGATGCTAGACCCAGCATTCGACCTCAGGTAACCTATATAGCAGCACTTTATCAGGTCAGTTACCTGTTCCAGTTACCGGAACCGGGTCGCCCGCCCGACTGCTCCTTCGGGCGGCTCGGCGCAATCGGCTTCGCGAAGAAAGGAGTGAAGTACATGAATAGAGTATGGAAACGCTTAGGTACACAATGACAAGCAGTAGTTTTCAGGATGTGTAGGGAGTAACCTGCAAAGTGACATCAATCGCATGACAGTCATTTGCATTTATGACAACATTCCAGTTGACCAAGTTTGGTTCCATTAACTTGTCATGAACTTGACCTGACTTGACCTCGGTGACCTAACATGACCTTGAAACTATATAGCATAACAATATACATCAAACAAGTCGCTAGTGTTGCCAAGAACACTTCCCTTTTGCCAATATACGGGAAGCGCATCAGCGCCGATTTTTGTGGTCTGGCGCTACGAAATGTGTTGAATTTAACGGCCTCTAACTCGAAAAATGTTCTGCCGATTTACGTTTTCTTGCTTTAAGCGACGCGCCGGACACTTCTAAGCAGGTACGCAAAAAATGGCGTAGATCGACCGGTAAAATCTGGAGTTATGTACGAAAAATCGGAGGGGTGGGCGGATTTCGCCCTCCCCCGCCTCCGGTGCGCGTGTTAAGCTGAAGCTTGAGGTGTGCATTATGGAAGGGTGTCGCTCGGGACCACTTTGTTGGGAGAAACAACAAGGCCGTAAGCATGGCGTGAAAGATCACAGAGATCACATTTGGATATTTTTGTTTACGATATCACAGTGCACACTGCGGGCGCTTGTGGTGCCTTGGAGGATTTCATCACAGTGCGGTCTTCTCGTGTTGCTGGCGCATGTTGATGCTGGGGCGACGCGTTATCTTCCCTCTGTCGTCACCATTTTATGACGCTTTTCTGAGCTGTTGGAAGCCGCCGCTGCTAAGCATGTCCCTGAACAGGAATTGAACAGCAAAGTGGTTTTATTTTACAGGCCCCACATTAGTGTGTTGTGTGCAGGGAGGCGGGATGTTCCGGTACCGTACGAGATGCATAAAGCACGAAATTTGCAGTATAAAAACGACTACTTTCGGGGAGTCTTTGCGAACTGTACACCGCTTTTAGGAAGGAAATGACAGCCCTGCCATCAGATTTTCAGTCCTTGCGAGTCTAAGGCGTCACCATTGCGTGCTGGCCGGCGGCGCGGCACTCTTAACGTCTATGTGTGATCTGTTGATCGCTGCACGTTGATTGATGTGTTTCCGGCCGACGAGCATGTTTCTACGTTTAGTAATGCAACATCGCAACTGACGCGTCACCACTTATCGTCCAGGCGCAATTGCAGTGCTTTAACACGCGCACTGGAGGGGGGGGGGGGGCGAAATCCGCCCACCCCTCCGGTTTTTCGCAAATAACTGCAAATTTTACCGGTCGATATACGCGATTTTCGGTGTACCTGCTTAGAAATGAACGGCGCGTCGTTTAAAGCAAGAAAAATGGAAATCGGCCGAAAATTTTTCAAGTTAGGGGCCGCTAAATTCAAAAAATGTTATAGCGCCAGACCACAAAAATCGGCGCTGATGCGCTTCCAGTATACTGCCAAAAAGGGAAGTGTTCTAGGCAACACTAGCGACTTATTTGATGCATATTGATATGCTGTATAGTTTCAAGGTCATGTTAGGTCACCAAGGTCAAGTCAGGTCAAGTTCATGACAGGGTTAATGAAACCAAACTTGATCAACTGGAATGTTGCCATAAATGCACTGCTGGTTGTCATTTGTACTGTTTGTCATTGCGTTTCCATACTTTATTCATGTACTTCACTCCCTTCTTCACGAAGCCGATTGCTCCGAGCTGCCCGACGGAGCAGTCGGGCGGGCGGCCGGTTCCGGTAACTGGAACAGGTAACTGACCTGATAAAGTGGTGCTATATAGGTGACCTGAGGTCAAATGTTGGGTCTAGCATCTGCATTGCATCATTAGTAATGTCCAAAACATCATTGATGCCCATTTTTGAGCATTTAAACACAATCACAGCGCTCCATAACGATGACAAGCCAAGCCACGCAAAACCGGAAAATTTTGCCAATCTGACCTCATTTGACCTTGAAGATATTGACCTAAGGTCACGCAAATTGCACACAATAGAGTTCACTACCGTGCCCATCCACCCTGCGAATTTCGTTCCTCCAGCTTTACTAGGAGCCGAGATCTTAGGGGGGGGGGGCGGAATCCGCCCCCCCTCCAGTGCGCGTAATTCTCAGAGGCCCTCCAGGGCGCGTGTTAAACAGGTGCTTGACTTCTCTCTCTGATAATCATACCCTTGATGGACTCGTGCTTTATACCATCTCAAACGATACCCGTGCCAGATAACGCCGACGCGTGGAGCCAAGATCGGTTTCCCCTAGCAATGTCAGGAACCCAGAGGAAACGCCAATCTCTGTATGGATAGGGCTATAAATATCAGGGTTGGAAACAGGCTGTTTCTGGTTTTGTCATCGAGAGCATTATCCAGATTATCCTCATTTATCTCATTTGGAGGTTTATGGTGCTGTTTGACAGTTAACTGTCAGTGACAGTGTTCAAGACTCACTGGGAACTGCACACTGAGATTCTGATGTCAGGTTTGAAGAAAACTATCCTCTCTGGATTCGATAACCCAACATTTTTCCTTTCCATATCCAGGATTGCAAAGCACAAATCCAACCCCGTACACCGTCTTGGGCCGCGCCATCTGGGTTTGGATGGGGGCACCCCGTATAGCTGCCGTACGTTTGTGGGTGTGCGCGGGATTCCCAGGCCACTCAGCGTCTGTACCAACTGGCACAGGCTTAATATCAGTGAACCAGTTCCATTGGCCTTTCCGTCCGTGACACCGTGTCGCTGTATTGCTGTGACACTTCGATTTATGTGATGCGTGGTGGAAATGTACGGAGACGTATAGCAGCGTGACGATTTGTGAGGGAACGTCCGGCTGGTGGGGCTGCGGTCAGGAACAATTTCGCTCCGTCCCCAGAGACATCATGAATACAAACCAGAGTGGTACCTTTGTAGGGATTAAGCGCTTTTTGTGATCTGGCGCGATAATTTTTTTAAGTTTAGCGGCCCCTAACTTGAACATCCCCCGATTTTCCATTTTTCTTACTTTAAACGACGTGCCGGTCATTTATAAGCATGATCAAGCAGGCCAACCGAGCTTCTGAAACTGCAGTGTGCAGTCGGAGCACTGGCAGTGCGTGCTTCACAATCACCGCATGCTATGGAAATCGTCCGAAATCAGTGTATTCGAATGACACTATATTCCTCATACAGCTAGTACAGAGGCGCAGGTACGGTAGTCGGCAGGGCCCGGATATGACCGTCGATAGAGTCCTTGGACGACGGTCTATAGGGCTCTTGCATGACGTTAGTATGGTCCGGTGGCAGGTGGTAGGGTCCGGGTGTGGCCCCGATGGCAGGGTCCGTGTGTGGCCGGTGGTGGGGTCCGGTGGCAGGTGGTATGATCCGGATGTGGCCGGTGGTAGGTGGTAGGGTCCGTGTGTAACAGGTGGTAGGGTCCGTGTGTGGCCGGTGGTAGGGTCCGGGTGTGGCCGGTGGTATGGCCCGGAGACTGGTGGTAGGGCCCGGGTGTGGCCGGTGGTAGGGTCCGGATGTGGCAGGTGGTAGGGTCCGTGTGTGGCCGGTGGTGGGGTCCGGGTGTGGTCGGTGGTAGGATCCGTGTGTGGCCGGTGGTGGGGTCCGTGTGTGGCCGGTGGTATGGTCCGTATGTGGCCGGTGGTATGGTCAGTATGTGGCCGGTGGTAGGGTCTGGGTGTGGCCGGCGGTAGGGTCCGGTGGCAGGTGGTGGGGTCCGTGTGTGGCCGGTGGTATGGTCCGTATGTGGCCGGTGGTATGGTCCGTATGTGGCCGGTGGTATGGTCCGTATGTGGCCGGTGGTAGGGTCTGGGTGTGGCCGGTGGTAGGGTCCGGTGGCAGGTGGTGGGGTCCGTGTGTGGCCGGTGGTATGGTCCGTGTGTGGCCGGTGGTATGGTCCGTATGTGGCCGGTGGTAGGGTCTGGGTGTGGCCGGTGGTAGGGTCCGGTGGCAGGTGGTGGGGTCCGTGTGTGGCCGGTGGTATGGTCCGTGTGTGGCCGGTGGTATGGTCCGTATGTGGCCGGTGGTAGGGTCCGGTGGCAGGTGGTGGGGTCCGTGTGTGGCCGGTGGTATGGTCCGTATGTGGCCGGTGGTAGGGTCTGGGTGTGGCCGGTGGTAGGGTCCGGTGGCAGGTGGTGGGGTCCGTGTGTGGCCGGTGGTATGGTCCGTGTGTGGCCGGTGGTAGGGTCCGTGTGTGGCCGGTGGTAGGGTCCGGGTGTGGCCGGTGGTAGGGTCCGTGTGTGGCCGGTGGTATGGTCCGTGTGTGGCCGGTGGTATGGTCCGTATGTGGCCGGTGGTAGGGTCTGGGTGTGGCCGGTGGTAGGGTCCGGTGGCAGGTGGTGGGGTCCGTGTGTGGTGGTCGTTGTGGCCGGTTGTATGGTCCGTATGTGGCCGGTGGTAGGGTCCGGTGGCCGGTGGTGGGTCCGTGCGTGGTGCGTGGTGGCCGGTGGTAGGGTCCGTGTGTGGCCGGTGGTGAGGTGGTGGGCCGTGTGTGGCCGGTGGTAGGGTCTGGGTGTGGCCGGTGGTAGGGTCCGTGTGTGGCCGGTGGTATGGTCCGTATGTGGCCGGTGGTAGGGTCTGGGTGTGGCCGGTGGTAGGGTCCGCGCGGTATCAATGTCCGGCGGCGGCGACGACGCCCTCTCCGGGCGGTCTGCCCGCCAGTGTACCGCTGACTGTCCGGGTGACGCCACGCGGCCGTTCCTCCGCCGTGCTCTCGTGCACCGCACCGCGTCGGACCGCACCGGGGCCCAGGTGGCAGGAGCTGACCTGACCTGACCTGATCAGGTCGCACGCGCTGGCTCGTTGTCGATGCCTGCTGATTCGAATCCGCTCACCGGGACATGGTATCACTGATCGGCGGCGCTGGCGGTCAGACAAGGTTTGTTCACATTCCGATTGCTGTCGTTTTTTTCTCGTTTTTTTTTTGCTCATTCGTTTTCCACTGCATGTGTCACTCCACAGCTAAAGTCAGTATCTTGGTGTCGACCTGCAGCGAAGCTCATTGTACCGATGCCGTTGTTCAGCCGAAGTCTGCTAAATTCAGTCCCACTATTTCCCCACTTTCTCAACTGCCTATCAGTCTAGATTGGGGCGGCAATGTGTCGCTCATTAGCATCTGGTGGCCATATTTGTGTCTGAATCGTCTCGGCAGCTCTGGTCGAGATTATGTGTCGCCGATAGTAGATACGTTGTTGTGGCGTGGTGCGGGTGGATACGTTGTTGTGGCGTGGTGCGGGTGGATACGCTGTTGTGGCGTGATGCGGGTGGATACGCTGTTGTGGCGTGGTGCGGGTGGATACGTTGTTGTGGCGTGGTGCGGGTGGATACGCTGTTGTGGCGTGATGCGGGTGGATACGTTGTTGTGGCGTGGTGCGGGTGGATACGTTGTTGTGGCGTGGTGCGGGTGGATACGCTGTTGTGGCGTGATGCGGGTGGATACGCTGTTGTGGCGTGGTGCGGGTGGATACGTTGTGGTGTGGTGCGGGTGGATACGCTGTTGTGGCGTGGTGCGGGTGGATACGTTGTTGTGGCGTGGTGCGGGTGGATACGCTGTTGTGGCGTGGTGCGGGTGGATACGCTGTTGTGGCGTGGTGCGGGTGGATACGCTGTTGTGGCGTGGTGCGGGTGGATACGCTGTTGTGGCGTGGTGCGGGTGGATACGCTGTTGTGGCGTGATGCGGGTGGATACGCTGTTGTGATGTGGTGCGGGCGACGAGGTCGGCTTCCGGTTCAGCTTTGGGTGGGTTGGCGACAATGCTGGCGTTTCCCGGCTCGGTACGGCGGGTGAGCTGTAGCGGCCCGACCACTGGTCATGCCGCATGCGGCTGTCGCTCAGAGGACAGCTCGGACAGCTCGTCCGGCATCGGGCAGGCGCTGTCCAGTTGTCAGCCATTTGTTTATTGGGTGTTTCACGACACACTTTATGCACGACCACGGCCAATGGCGTGCGACGGCGCGGCCAGGGTCATGCCGGTGGAGGGTGCCGCGCTGAACGCTTATGTTTTGCATAAACTAAGTGGAAAGATTGTGAGACAAAAGGACAGCGGCGCAGCGTGACACGTGTGCTAATTGAGCAATTCGACACAGTGCATTTGAGTTTGGACACATACACGATTTTCGGCAGATGAGCCAAATTTCGGCAAGATTTCAACTATTGTCGACTGAATCGAGATTGTTTTTCGGTACATATGTGTAGAAATCAGAGGTACGGTTTACGCAATCCGGTTCCTTCACCAAACACGAAGCAAACATCCCAAATTTGAATGCGCCGTGCCGAGTCGTCGAAGTAGGTTTTTACTTAACTCTAAAACTTCTGTACTTCCGCGGAATTTAAGCGTATTTAGGTACGTTTCTTGATGAGCTGCGGAGAGCGCGGTTGCGGTCGGTTTATGAGTTCCTGTCGCGATATGGTGCTCGGTGCTGTGCCTGCGGCAGTGGAGCCCCCAGCCCGATTCTTGACCTCGCTCGTCTTGCGCCCCTTACACCGGTAGTATGTACATAGCACTCTCGCTCGAGACTCGGTTGAGCCTCGCCCTCGCTAGTAATTATTCCTGGCCAACTGCTTGGGTAGATCATAGCTGATTTCCCAAAATATCTGATGCCAGAATAGACTCGTGTCCGCGGGTGGGCATCTCGTCTGATCTTAACATAGCCAGTCACATAGTTACCTGCATACCCAGTCATATAGCCACCTGCTCTTCACATAGCCAGTCGTATAGCCACCCTATCTTCACATAGCCACCTGATCTTCACATAGTCAGTCGCGTAGCCACCCTATCTTCACATAGCCAGTCACATAGCCACCTTATCTTCACGTAGCCAGTCACACAGCCACCTTATGTTCACATTTTCAAGAGTTGGCGGCGTGGACATCATTTAGTGCTATGCGTAACTTTTTTTAACAAACTATTTTGGCATGGCAGCTTTCATACAAGAAGAAATTCCATGTCAATCGTTTGCGTTTGTTGCACAATATTTGGGCTTAGCATAAGCACATGTTTGGTTCCGACCGTGGGTGAGCTCTGTCGAACATCACCAGAACGCCTCGAACGATGCATTTTTTTTCCAGGTTTGCTGTTCTAGTATCGGCTATGGTTTTGTCGAGGCAAATTGCGCCACTGGAAGAGCATATCAATCAAAAGACATTCCTACATAATAAACATTGTCATTGTTTTTAGCATGTGTTTCAGACTCGAAACCTAAACGTAATGCTGTTTATGCTGCGTTAGAAATGCTGCAATTGTTTGTCTAATATGAAATTGCTTCTTGAAGCTCGTGATATGCTCAGTGTTCAAGTAATTACCTGTTCAATCAGCTGGTTTTTCAAATTACTCACCTAGGGGACGAGTGGTCTAGGGGTAAGATGCTCGTCTCGCAATTGAAAGATTGTGGGTTCGAATCTCACCTGTCGCTACTCTTCGCCCGCGACCAATCGGCGTGAGAGATTGGCGACGCTATATGACTCAACGGTCGACGTGTCGTAAAACCAATAACCAACCATCAAATTACTCACCCACTTCACTCATTCACGACTGGAGTTTTCAGTGCAATTTTCATTTAACCCTATCTCTAAGCTCAGTGGTGGCAGACATTGTGTGGAGGGCATTGTGGCTTGTGGATACACGCCATGAAAACCCTCTTCGCAACTGTCTACCACCGAAGCTGGACATACAACTGTAATTTCAATCTAATTGCCCGCCAGTTAGGATGACTGGCAATGACAGATAACATGCATAATATGGAGCTAATTTGTGATCATTTTATTACTTGACAGTACCAAAATATAATTCCTAGTGCCATTCGGTTCACTGGCCACCCTGTTTTTTTTTTTTACTTTGCCTGCATGCCTGTTCATATGGGTGTGAGTATTCTTTATTTATCACGAAGTTTAGTGCGGTTCGCTTGACATCAACGATCCGGAATTAAATACGTCGCAGAAGAGCCGACTTTTTCCACAAATGAGGCTGCCATTTTCCTTTGGTTGACATGTCACCTGTTGCAAATAGTAGCACACATTGTGTGTCATGTTGTCATTATGTTATGATGTACGATGAAGCCCTAACCGGTGTCCCCTGGATCAAGCATACTAGCGAAGCCTCAGTACGCTTAACCCGGCGTTACCAGTGGAAGTCCTAAGGAAATAGGTATCACTACACGAAGGGCGCAAGCCGGCAAGTTACACTATGCATGTATAATTTAAAATGGTTTGTATTACCGCTGCATGCATTTAGTACATAATAGAAGACCAGCCATCCTTCGCGCAATGGAAGAAAGGACACATTCGCCCACCCTCGTCACTTGGGAAAGTATGTGAGTCGGCGGCACGAGACTTTCAGGCCAGGTCGAACGAGATCACGGTGTCGTATCTAGAAATCAGCCAGAGTGCGCGAAAGGTGCACAAGGCCATATTGATGATGACATTTTCTTCTTTTGAGAGAAGTCTGGTTTCCCTCAGAGTTTAACCCTACCATAAATTCCCCAATATGATGTTTGTGTTTGACATTTCTATTGTGTTCCTGTACCGTGATGCGTTTCTTTGTATTATTACCATCATGGTATTTACAAAAAACATGTAAAGTATTCAGCGATATTACATGATCTCGAAGCAGCACACAGCAATACCTGGCATCCCCGCAGGGTGACCCATGGTTCGCCCAGCATTGTTGGTAGGGAATATTTTTCCGAAGGTCCAGTGTGAAGAGAATATTCCCGTGAAATAACTGAGGGAAATCGTGTTTTCCTTCTAAAATGGAAATTACTTCTACAGTTCTATCAGCCTTTTTATCCAATGATTTCAGGGATAAAAAATCGGAACCATCGCACAGGCAAATAGCTGCGGCCAGTATCTGGGCCACCGTTTGATGCTTTTGTGGCTGATGACAACTTCGAGTGCAAACAAAATTGCCGGTCGATGCAAACAATTTAGTGAAGCTGCAGTACAGTGTTGAGGTCGTGCACGGAGAACGTGTACCGATAACTCCACCCGGTATCCGTATAAGGGAGTCACAGGGTGGGGCCGCGGTAGCCCAGTTGGTAGAGCGTCGGACTCTTAATCGCAATATTGTGGGTTCGAATCTCACAACCGACGGCATTTACCGAGTCCATCCGCGACCAATCGGCGTGAGAGGTTGTGGACGCAATATAACCTCGCGGTTGAATGCGTCGTAAAAGAACCCAAGGTTGTTGTTGAGTCGCAGGGCAATCAACCGGCGTCCTTCATGGTAACTTCGCCCCGATGAGGAACGGTGTCGACGTGGCATTTGAGGTCACGCCGCACGTCCCTGCGGCGTGACCTGATTCAAATCTTACTCGTGACCTGATTTTGTTCTGATTCAAATCTTACTCGTGGTCGTGTTCTTGTCAAAAATAAAGCAGCCCGTTATGGCCATACCGTTATCATCATGGATTTGGGCAAAAGCCGATGTCCAGTCTTTGGAACGTGCGAACCGTCTCAATCCAACCTTCAGTTCTATCTTCAACCCAGCTGTTTGAAACTGCAATTCATCTTTTTCATGTTTTACGTTATTCAAACACCAAAATGCGGGCATCACAGTTCACCTCTGATGTGCCGAGGTGTAGCCGCCTGGTTAGCTCGGTGGATGAGCGCTGTTCTGCAGAAGTCTCCCCGTCTTAGCACAGCGGGTTCGAGTCGCTTTACGCGCTCTCTATTTACGCCTCCGGCTGGGATGGCCAGTTGGCAACTGACCAGGCAAGGTTGGGGGTGCAGATACCAGGCGACCGCGCCGGCTATGTGGGAACTTTAAGCACTCTTTTAAGATTATGCTATAGAACTGGTATTTCCTGATTGGGAGATGGGTTCAAGGTCACTGCAACAAGGTGCGCTGGGTTGCGATTATTAAGGTGCTATGTTTTATTGAGGTTGGGGCGCGAAGGATCAAAACTGGTCGAAGCGCCCTAAAGCCCAAATAACTAACTAACTAACGAGACGAAACCCTACATCTTATTGCAACAGGCTCGTTGAGTAGCCTTCAGGCCCTTCAGTCTTTTTACCCATCTAACCATTTTGCCCAAGAAATCCTAACACGTTTTACTTTATTGGGTAGAGCGGGTAAGAGGATTATCCTCTGTTGGGTACTGAGTTATACCGGTATCATGGGAAATGAGCTGGCAGACGCTGCTGCAAAGCGTGCCGCGCAGTCATGTATGACTCGAGCTCTGCCCCTCCCCGCCAGGGATTACTACGCAAAAGTAAATGATTTCCTCCAAGGGAAGTGGCAGAAAGGCTGGAACTCCCAGGTTTTAAACAAACTTCGATCTATCAAACTAGTTCTGGCCCCATGGACATAGCTGAAAAAAATGTAGGAGAGAAGAGGTGATTCTGGCACGCCTGCGAATAGTGCACACGTATGCAGCGCACGGTTACCTTTCGAGAAGGGAGGCGGAGCCACGCTGTTCCAGATGTGGCTCACCGATGACAGTTCGACACATACTGTTTTCTTGCCCCAACTTCATGGTAGAACGAAGACATCACTTCGGTTCCAATTTCCACGAATTGTACTGTGCTATTTTAGGTAACAATTCGGAGATCGACCAGACGGTAAAATATATCGATATATATCGACGGCCCAGTTCGACGTAATCTTTCCCGTCCAAAAAGACACATGCCGCCAATTATATAGTGAAAAAAATAGATGTGGGCGCTACATAACCAGTGGCAGTTGATGCGTCCCTAAGCCCAAATAATCAATAAATCAATAAAGGTGCTCTGGGCACTGACACTGATTCTGTAAGGCATCCCCAACAACAACTCGAAATATATTTAGTTATAAAAAGTGTATTCAGTGGGCGATCATGAATGAACACGGCAGTCATTTGCTAGACATTATATATGTTCTCATCACAGCGGTGCGCGGTATTTCCCCGGGGCGATGTCCGCCCCGGCAGTTAAGTAGGCTAAGTGCAGCGAGAAAGTCTTTCGTAAGTGCTAAGGCGCTGTTCATTGGTGCTGCTGAAGAGTTCATATCTTGATAAGAAGTCACAAACGTGCTGACTTGCATGACAACATGGAAATGGTTCATAAGCTTGTGACTGAACACCATTATTACTATGCCTAGCACGTGATAGCACAAATACATTCCTGTGGTAGTTTATCGCAAAGGAAAATGCAAGAACTCAAGTTCATACGACGCTGAAAAGGATTATACCCGAAAATTACCTCGAATCCCAGCTGATTCACGCTAGCTGGCATCGAGTATAGTTCTGTGGCGTTCTCTACATACGATCTTCCTATGTAGATTCCCTTTCTAGATCCTCTAAATAAGAGTGTCCTTATTTATTTGTTGAAGAGCAATATTGGTCTAGCAACGTGTAATCACATGGAGTGAAGAAAACACAGCCTGATTACCATTAAAACACGATAAAAGCACTTTGACAGTGCACGGCTTTGACCAGCATTGTACGGTAGAAACAGTATATGGTATAGTCAGTATATGAAATAGTCGCAAGCGAATGTGAAGCCCAAGCGAGCATTCTCCCGTGTGGACGCGAAAGAAGGAGGCTCGTGAGTGATCCGGCACAGCCCGACCCTCGCAGTGCGACATAATTCCCTACCAGTTCGGCACAGTGTACCACTGCCCCAGGTTTGGAACCCGGGACCAAACCCCCAATTCCGGTGTGACGTGCCATGGGTGGTGGTGCTTCACAATTGCACCACCATTGCCACGTCACAACTGTGCCACCATTGCCACGCCACAACTGTGCCGCCATTACCACGCCACAACTGTGCCGCCATTACCACGCCACAACTGCGCCACCTTTGACACATCACAACTGCGCCACCATTGACACGTCACAACTGCAGCCACCACTGCCACGCCACAACTGTGCCACCATTGCCATGTCACAACTGTGCCACCATTGCCACGCCGTGGCAGCGTTAGCTCAGTTGGTAGAGCGTCGGACTCTTGATCGCAAGATTGTGGGTTCGAATCTCGCAACCGACGGCATTTACCGAGTCCACCCGCGACCAATCGGCGTGAGAGGTTGGCGACGCTATATAACCAAGCGGTTGAGTGCGTCGTAAAATAACCCAAGGTTCTTCTTCTTCTACCATTGCCACGTCACAACTGTCCCACAATTGCCACGCCACAACTGCGCCACCATTGCCACGTCACAACCGTGTCACCATTGCCACGTCACAACCGCGCCACCATTGCCACGTCACAACTGCAGCCACCATTGCCACGTCACAACTCCCACCATCCACGTCACAACCGTGTCACCATTGCCACGTCACACGCGCCACCATTGCCACGTCACAACCGTGTCACCATTGCCACGCCACAACTGCAGCCACCATTGCCACGTCACAACTGCGCCACCATTGCCACGCCACAACTGCGCCACCATTGCCACGCCACAACTGCGCCACCATTGCCACGTCACAACTGCGCCACCATTGCCACGTCACAACCGTGTCACCATTGCCACGTCACAACTGCAGCCACCATTGCCACGTCACAACTGTGCCGCCCGATCGGCAAGAGCATGGGTGTCGTTAGCGCCACCGGCCGCTACGGCAGCCCACCCGTGGGTGATGCAGCAACCGGTTGCTGATGCCATAGCAGCGCGACCACGGCTGTTACAATAGTCCTGGGCACGGCAACTCGATGATCCAGCCGAGGCTATCGGTGCAGCTCATCTGGGGTGGTGCAGCAGCCCAGCCGCGATCCCTACTGTATCCCAGCTCCACCGTCATTGCGGGAAGCCCAGCCGCGGCCGGGCCTCTGCGGCCCAGTAGCCATTGGCCGCTGCGGGACGCTGCTGCCTTCCGGCTCGCTCGCTGAGTGAGTGGCGGCTGGAGTGGAGCAGTGTCTGTGCACCATGTGGGCAGCTCGCCTGGTGTCGTTCGGTGGCAGTGAGTGGCCGGGCCGATGGGCTCCACTGACGCTGACGCCGACGCCGGCCGTCCCACACGTGCGGCGTGCTTCGCTACATGCGTCAGCCGGCGACGGGCCGTCGCATTGGTGGCAATGTCGCCGCCAGTGGCGGGAGGACGTCGTGGCAGCAGCACCTCTCAGCTGGCCGGGAATTGGTCTGTCACTCTGTCGCCGACGTGACGGAGCCGTCGGCTGGACATGTACGCCTTGCGAGGTGGCAGACGCCGCGGAGGAAGTCGCATGTTGCCACGAGCAGTGTCAGTTTCGAGGCGTGTGTGTGTGTGTGTGTGTTTGTGTCGAAATTGGTGCGATTTCAATTTGAATTATCGGTCATGCAGGTTTACCGGGCAAAATAAAACGTCACATGTCTGCCAGGCGAGCGGCAAAGCTCTTAACCACCCGGCAGCCCCCTTGATGGGGAGACTGTCAAAGGCTCTGGGCAAACGATGGCGGCTAAGGTACCTTTTCACACCAAAAGACCACTGAGGCCGTGGCGTCATTGGCCTGGCGGTACGGTACGGCTTCTGTTTTACCACCTGGGTGGCGCAGTCGGACGACGTCATTGGCCTGGCGGTATGGTGCGGAGTTTTGCCACCTGGGTGGACGACACGGTCGGACAATGCGTCTGCTCTGAGCGTGGCATGTCCTTGGTTTAAGTTTGACCCTGGACAGGCTTTTCCTCCACCAGGTTGAGGTGTAAAATGGGCCGGGTAAGTTTTTTTTGGTTGTCTGGTCTTTTTTGTTTCTGACCCAAAGTCCAAGTTTAGGTGTATTTTATTTTTGTTTTTCACCATAGCACAGCGGGCAGTGATAATTTCGCAGGCAGTACGGAAGGGAAAATAATAATTTCGCAGGCGGTGCGAAATGGCAAGTTTTTCCATCTATGCTACTATTTTTAGTACTGCAAACTACCTGCTATTTTGTGCAACTCGTTTAAGCGACTGTTTATGATTTTGACACTTTTGGCATTTCTTGCGACGAATTTATCGTCTGTGCTCCTCCACACCCCCCCCCCCCCACACACACACCCCACACACCCCAACTTGTTACCAAGTATCGTCATCAAAGAGTGGTATTGGCTTTCCTTCTGATCTCAGCTTCTGCTGCCAATGTCGCTGCTTGCCATTTAGATTGTGGCCATTGGGATTGAATCAGTGCATACTTCGGTTTGAGCATTGCCTGCTGTGTGCACCTGTCGGAGCAATATTTCAGAGGGCATGCCATATTTTGTTCGTATGGTCTCATCGAGCCGGATGGGGGGGGAGAGGTCTTATCATATCGGGTCATCTCGGGTCTGGCATGGAGCGCATTCACAGCTTCTGCACTGGTACTCTTGTGTCATGCACCAGCAAAGCATGGCTACCTTTTAACACTGCAGTGATTACCATATGCGCGCGCATTATTATTCCACCCTGGTCAGTGTACCGTGTGCTCGTTTGCTACCCCGCTCTCGAACCGTCACACCTCCGATATCTTAGTCCCCACAGAGTTAGCATATCCCTGCGGCACATACTAGCCGATAACTTGCAGATAATTGCACGTGGCGACTTTTGTAGTCCCTGAACAGGACAAGTTCGACGTCACGTGTAGTCCTTCGTAAGAACTCCGCCATGATGTGAAACCATAGAAGCTCGTGTTATGGACGCGAACTGGTTTTGTAGTGAACGCTTCCACCAAGCACCAAACCACCACCGCCGCGGCCACCACCAGGCCTGGCTGGACCTGTTCCCTGAGGTCGGGCCCTGAGGCGGGGTTCTCCGGCCAGGCTGTCCTGCGGCGCGGGCGGCCCGTTATGCCCCGCGCGGCCGGCTCTGTTCCCTGAGGTCGGGCCCTGAGGCGGGGTTCTCCGGCCAGGCTGTCCCGCGGCGCGGGCGGCCCGTTATGCCCCGCGCGGCCGGCTCTGTTGCCTGCCGACGGTGCTCGTTACCGAGGATTACCGGGTATGTGACCTGGTGGCGCGCGTCGCGCTGAGCGGCCGACCTCCTTGGCGCTGGTGTGAACCACCACCCGGCCGACTTGGTGGTTGGTGGCCGCATCACGTCTGGCTGTCGTGTTCAGTACGTCCGGTGGGTGTGGTTAATACGTCCAGCCGGTGCGGTCAGTACGTCCAGCGGGTGTGGTCAAGATGTGTGCCATGTGGTTAGTACGTCCAGCCGGTGCGGTCAGTACGTCCAGCGGGTGTGGTTAGTACGTCCAGCCGGTGCGGTCAGTACGTCCAGCGGGTGTGGTCAAGATGTGTGCCATGTGGTTAGTACGTCCAGCCGGTGCGGTCAGTACGTCCGGCGGGTGTGGTTAATACGTCCAGCCGGTGTGGGCAGTACGTCCAGCGGGTGTGGTAAAGATGTGTGCCATGTGGTTAGTACGTCCAGCTGGTGCGGTCAGTACGTCCGGTGGGTGTGGTTAATACGTCCAGCCGGTGTGGGCAGTACGTCCAGCGGGTGTGGTCAAGATGTGTGCCATGTGGTTAGTACGTCCAGCCGGTGCGGTCAGTACGTCCAGCGGGTGTGGTTAATACGTCCAGCCGGTGCGGTCAGTACGTCCAGCGGATGCGGTCAGTACGTCCAGCGGGTGTGGTCAGTACGTCCGGCGGGTGTGGTCAGTACGTCCAGCGGGTGTGGTCAGTACGTCCGGCGGGTGTGGTCAGTACGTCCAGCGAGTGTCGTCAAGATATATGCCGTATGGTTGGGATCTGTACCTCGTGGTGAAGTGGATGAAGGCTGCCGTGCGCTGGGTGGATGTGTACCTCGTGGTGAAGTGGATGAAGGCTGACGTGCGCTGGGTGGGTGTGTACCTCGTGGTGAAGTGGATGAAGGCTGACGTGCGCTGGGTGGGTGTGTACCTCGTGGTGAAGTGGATGAAGGCTGGCGTGCGCTGGGTGGGTGTGTACCTCGTGGTGAAGTGGATGAAGGCTCCCGTGCGCTGGGTGGGTGTGTACCTCGTGGTGAAGTGGATGAAGGCTGGCGTGCGCTGGGTGGGTGTGCACCGCGCGGTGAAGTGGACGAAGCCTTCCGTACGGTGGATGGGTGTGTGCTGCGCAGTGACGTGGACGATTGCTGCCGTGCGTTGTGTGAGTGCCAGACGCACTCTCATGGCTGCTGCGCACCGATTCAGTGTTTTATCTCGGGGGCCCATGAATGGCCAAAGATGAAAACTGTGGAGGAGGGGTAGAGCGTTACAATAAGATATTCCTGGAGTTTTGCTAAGCCAGCAAATGTTTGCTTCAGTACTTTGCTGAAGTGGTGACGTGTCCAAAAAAGACTGAGTTGGATTGGCAGCTCCAAGCACAAACAAAATGTCATAGCTGTTCCCATGAACATAAAGGAGAGGAGGCTGAAAAAGTACATACCTACATTCAGGAACACAATGAAAAGCTTTGCGGAAGCGATGTCTTCTTTCTTTTATCATGAATAGGGAACCAGTGATAATGGCGTAATTAGGGATCCATTTGAGGGGGACTGTGTGATGGTTCGTAGGGCACTGACACTCCTGCGCGGCGCCCCCACCGGCCGCGCTGTGTGGTGGTTTGTCGGTCACTGACACTCGTGCGGGGCGCCCCCACCGGCCGCGCTGTGTGGTGGTTTGTCGGTCACTGACACTCGTGCGGGGCGCCCCCACCGGCCGCGCTGTGTGGTGGTTTGTCGGTCACTGACACTCGTGCGGGCGCCCCCACCGGCCGCGCTGTGTGGTGGTTTTGTCGGTCAGTGACACCCGTGCGGGGCGCCCCCACCGGCCGCGCTGTGTAGTGGTTTGTCGGTCACTGACACTCGTGCGGGGCGCCCCCACCGGCCGCGCTGTGTGGTGGTTTGTCGGTCAGTGACACCCGTGCGGGGCGCCCCCACCGGCCGCGCTGTGTAGTGGTTTGTCGGTCACTGACACTCGTGCGGGGCGCCCCCACCGGCCGCGCTGTGTGGTGGTTTGTCGGTCACTGACACCCGTGCGGGGCGCCCCCACCGGCCGCGCTGTGTCGTGGTTTGTCGGTCACTGACACTCGTGCGGGCTGCCCCACCGGCCGCGCTGTGTGGTGGTTTGTCGGTCACTGACACTCGTGCGGGGCGCCCCCACCGGCCGCGCTGTGTGGTGGTTTGTCGGTCAGTGACACCCGTGCGGGGCGCCCCCACCGGCCGCGCTGTGTGGTGGTTTGTCGGTCAGTGACACATGTGCGGGGCGCCCCCACCGGCCGCGCTGTGTGGTGGTTTGTCGGTCACTGACACTCGTGCGGGGCGCCCCCACCGGCCGCGCTGTGTGGTGGTTTGTCGGTCAGTGACACCCGTGCGGGGCGCCCCCACCGGCCGCGCTGTGTGGTGGTTTGTCGGTCAGTGACACCTGTGCGGGGCGCCCCCACCGGCCGCGCTGTGGTGGTTTGTCGACCAGTGACACTCCTGTGCGGTGCCTCGACGGGCTCGGCTTGGTGCCGGAGTGACAGGAACTACCGTCGGCACGGTCGCTGATGTGGCTGCCGCGGCTGAGTGACACTGTATGACGTCATTGGTGGTGGCGCCACGGTTGTAGTCGGGCACCGACGCGGTGGCCAGTCATCTGGAGCACGTGCACGTGGCGTGGCTGCCGCGGCCGAGTAGCGCTGTATGACGTCATTGGTGATGGCCAGTCGTCTGCAGCACTTGCACGTGGCGCCCACATGGGGTGTTCATTGCTGCCACCATAAACGTTGGTGTGATGTGTCACCTTTCGTGAAAACCAATATCCAGCTACAATGAGATCGTTTTAGGCAACTTGTAAACGGTAGCGGACCGAGAGGGGTCGGGTCATGGGGTCATGGCCACCCTTCGACCACGAGAGCCCAAGCGCACCGTTAAACACGTGTTTCAACATTGGCCGTGACGAAGCACACACGGATTGGGGTGCTGCAGGTGGCCTCCGGGCGACGACCGTTTAGGGTCCCGGACCGACGTGAAGAGCGCCTAGGCCGACGTGATGGGCCCGTGGGCCGACGAAAGGAGACCCGGGCTGATTGAGATGGGTCGATGAAGACGACTGCCGACTCGACGGAGAGTGTCCACGGGCAGACGTTGAGAACCCTGGGCTGGGTCAACGTGACATAATTCCTAGGAGGACGGAGGAAGTCTCCCGACGGCCTGCCTACTCCTCCCTCAGTCGGGCCAGTCATGGTGTAGCCTCCCGGTGGCCAGCCATGGTGCAGCCTCCCGGTGGCCAGTCATGGTGCAGTCTCCCGGTGGCCAGCCATGGTGCAGTCTCCCGGTGGCCAGCCTGGTGTATTTTCCCGGTGGCCAGCCATGGTGCAGCCTCCCGGTGGCCAGTCATGGTGCAGTCTCCCGGTGGCCAGCCATGGTGCAGTTTCCCGGTGGCCAGCCATGGCACAGTCTCCCGGTGGCCAGCCATGGTGCAGTCTCCCGGTGGCCAGCCATGGCACAGCCTCCCGGTGGCCAGCCATGGCGCAGTCTCCCGGTGGCCAGCCATGGCACAGTCTCCCGGTGGCCAGCTATGGTGCAGTCTCCCGGTGAATAGCCATGGCACAGCCTCCCGGTAAATAGCCATGGCACAGCCTCCCGGTGACCAGCAATGGTGCAGTCTCCCGGAGGTCAGCCGCGCTGCCCATGGTACAGCCTCCCGGTGACCAGCCATGGTACAGTCTCCCGGTGGTCAGCCGCGCTGCCCATGGCACAGCCGGCCGTGTGCGGGCCAGTCGACTCGGGTACGGTGCGGCCGGGCCCTCGGCGGCGCCGGCGCTGAGTCACCCACCACGGCCGCTCTGTGTACGTGGCGGCCGTACGGTCGGCCGGCCCGTCCGCCCCTGCACAGAAGGCGGCCGTGTCGACACGCGCGCCTGTGAGCCAGACGTGGCCGGCGGCGCCACTGCCGGGCACGGTCAGCGGCGGCAGTGGCGGCAGTGGCGGCGGCCGCGCCGCACCCGCCATCTGCCGGCCGGCCATCTCCCGCTCACAGCAATACATGACGCACCGCGTTAGCCGCCGGCCAGTCCACCGCACCTCTGAATGGGCTGCATGCAAACCAGTGCGAAGTTCGAGGCTGTTTGGTGCGCCTGCCAATCCAGGGTCTGTGTTGTTGTTGTTTGGTGTGCCAAGCTTTCAGGGTCAAAAGATACAGCTACGCTGGTGATGGTGAAGAGACGTGGCAAATGTGTGGCCAAGAGGCCCGTCATGACCGGCGAGCTTTTTGACTGTTTTTTTGGATGTACGGATTTTTAAAAATATAAATTTCAATAGAAATGTGAATAACCCAATGATGATAATCAGCATGTAAATTGTGGGGCCTAATTCAACATTCCATCCAGTAGCGTTGCCATATTCATTCAACAATCTGGCCAATTTCACTATAGTTTTGTGATTTGTTGGTATTTAACCGAGTTTGTTAGCCAATTCATAGAATCACAAATAATCCAATTTCACAAAACTTATTGCGTATTTACAGTGTCCAAGTTATGATGATGCACCGCTACTCATGGGTGTCAGGAGAGGAGTAAAGAGGATAGGAGAGGAGAGGAGAGTTGAGGAGCAGGAAAGCTTCTCACTGACAACCTTCGCCCCAAGAACAAAAAAAAATATTGGATTTTGTTCACCCGGGCAGTGGTGCGTACTCTCAAAATCCATGCTTCTTATACGCCACAAGTTAAACTTCTCCACCCAAGGCAAGACATCCATGGAAGTCTTGGACTAAACATTATATTTTATTATGATGTGCATTGGGACGCAGTTCAGATGTTCTGCAGTAATTGTGTTCCCCCTGGGTTCCAGAAACTCATGTTCTACAACCTACCTCGAGTCATGCAACTATAATTGTTGCCGCTCGTCTGACCGTGATGGCCGACCGGTAACGGAGCCTTTGGACAAGTGACTTCTAACCCTGATGTCGGACTGGTAACAGAGTCGGGTTTTGAACAGGTGATGTCGGACTGGTAGCAGAGCCTGGCTTTGTGTAGGTGGTCAGCCAGTAACAGAGCCGGGCCTTTGGACACCGGTGACGTCTGACCGTTGTTTGTGTGAGTTCCGGTTGCTCGGCTGACGTGCGGCTGCAGCTCCCCACTGGCGGTTCTGGCGCGGCCTGTCCCCAGCCAGCCAGACCGGGTAGCCGGCGCTACGTGGGCTGGTCGCTGCCCCGTCGGACACTGCTGGCGCTGTCAGCGCCGGGCCACGTGTTAGTACCGTTCTACCGCCGCGTTTATATAGCCAGCCTGATGTTGCTTCCTGTGTCAGTGTCCTCCCCCCCCCTCCCCCCGCTTTCCCTGCGCGTGTTGATCCGAGTATCTCTGGTGGTGGCCTCTCACCGGCTACTGCCCGACTGCCTGCTCGTCTTGTTGATCCGAGTGTCTCTGGTGGTGGCCTCTCACCGGCTACTGCCCGACTGCCTGCTCGTCTTGTTGATCCGAGTGTCTCTGGTGGTGGCCTCTCACCGGCTACTGCCCGACTGCCTGCTCGTCTTGTTGATCCGAGTGTCTCTGGTGGTGGCCTCTCACCGGCTACCGCCCGACTGCCTGCTCGTCTCCGTCGTATCTGCTCGTTGATCGGAGCCGGTGGCACTGACCGGATGCGTGTGCCTGGTTGATCGGAGCCGGCGGCACTGACCGGATGCGTGTGCCCGGTTGCAGCTGGGCGTTGTTCGCCGCCAACATCTCGTCTCCGTGGAACCCGACGGCGCCGGGGCGGCAGCCGCCGGCGCCACCGGCCGGCTCGGCCACGCCTACCACGGCCGGCCACGAGCCGCTGGCCATGCCGCTGCCCGACACGCCCACCGGCGGCCTGGCCAAGGACGAGCCGCTGCGGCTGACCGGCGACTCGGCCAGCGTCACCTCCAACGAGGTGAGTGCCGCCAGTCCGGGGCCGAGGATGCGCTGCAGTCCCGCTGCAGTCTCGGGTGGTGCGGACATGAGTGCCGCCGTCCGAGGCCGAGGATGCGCTGCAGTCCCGGGCGTTGCGGACATTTGCTCGCTGCTGCCGTCGAATCTTTCCGAAACATCGACAGAAATGAGGTTCAGAGGAAGCAGCTATTGTCCCCTGCCAGACTTGGAAGCTGGAGCATGCCCACCATCCTGCACCCCCTTCTCCAACCTTCCGGACCAATGTGTAGCAGGTTCACTGACAGCTGTGCTCTTGTGTTCGGATTGACACACAATTTTGGCAATTATTCATCTCCAGCAGAAACAACCCTGCAGAAATTTGTTCAGGGGGCGTTTATAGCACCCCCTTAACAGCCTGGCCCATAACATCTTGGTTTTGCTAGTCAAGGTAATAATCTGTCATTTATTCGTACCTTCCCATTCCTCCCACACACCTCCATACTGAAAGCTTATCTTACGCGTTTGATTTAAGATGCTGGCACTGGTGATATTTCCGTGACTATGATATTCGATATCACCTTTATCGTGATCCCTGACCTGAGATGACCACTCCCCCTCAGGCTTTTCTGAGATAGCCTCTAAAGCGTTCAAGATATCCCTCTGAAATTTGCCATGCCTTCCTGCAATGATGAATGTGCATGGTGTCAAACATTAAGTTCTATTCTGTTAGCTCACAGCGTGGAGGAATTTTCTACCCTTGCAGTGCGGGGAGGGAGGGGAGGGGAGTGAAAATGATCTTCCTCACTAACTTTTGTTCTAAGCGGGATAGAGATGCGCCAAACGGTATGGCGTAGCCACGTCCGTTCACTTTTAGGGTTATTTGGCTCCTTTTCGTTGTCTCTTGGATGGTTCTTCAGATCATATGAAACAGGTCAATATCGGGGTGCACTAAGTCACCCGTCCCGCCGTAGTTTTGGAACCCTGGTCGTAAAACAAATGCGATGTTTCCATATTCGTGATAGGCAAACTGAAGACGTGTATAGGCGACGCTTGCAAGGCTCAAGGCGACCGACCCAGTCAAGGTCAAATACCTGGAATATGTGGGGAACTGCTGACGATTATAATTTTCGAACGAGATGCCACTCAGGAAAAGGCGTGTCACCTAATCCAAACCATATGTTTTACAAACCTCAGCATTTTAGAGAACATCCCGGAACTTTGAAAAATCCTATCTACCATATTTTTTTAAAATCCCAACTTTCCAACTCGCATTCTTGAACCCGAATTACATCCGAAACGAATTCGGCGTCAAAAATTGCCCTGGCGTAGCGATTTGTGGTCCGTAATAGTCCGTATTTTAGCCTCCAAAGCGCCTGGAATATGTTTACACTACTGCCCTGTGTTTTCCCGGTGAGAGTCGTACGTAGTCCACATAGTGACATCTGTTTACACCATTGCGTTGTGTTTTCTCGGTGAGAGTAGTGCGTAATTAGCATAGTGATATGTGTTCACACTATTGATTTGATGCTGTGATGTGAGAGTGCCTACGGAGGGCGATAATGTGCTCTCCAAAAACACTTGCTCTCTAGCTATCATCTATCTGTCGCTGGCCACTTTCACCGCGTGGTCAGGTGCATCGACTATTCCTGCAAAGTTGAGCTTAAACATCAATTCATCATCATCATTGTGTGTCGCTTCTGATAGCACGCCAAATCCAGTTACCTAGACGCACCGACTCAGGTATGCGATTTATTTTTGCCAGCGGTATCGTTCAGTTCGTCAAATTGCGTTAGCAAAGCCAATTTACTGTACCATAAGACAGCGTTGTACCGTGCTAATACACCGAGTATGCATTTCTTTGCAAACTGCAAGCCTTTGCAATCACGCAACAGTCATGACGTGATTATTACAGCTAGGGAGTCCCTCAGATCCACCAGGAAGTACCACCGAATGGGTGTCCCATGGGTGCTGCATGACCATGGCTGGCACGCTCGGAAGTCCGAGTGGATGGAATGGAAACTAATGAAATGCATTCCAACAAATCACACCAACCGACAAACTAGGACTTGAATGCAAATTCTACAGAATTGTGAAGGATGAAAACCAGAAGCGTGACGATTACCGTTCCAGTGTATTATCTGGAAGTCAACTCCTGCTCGAGACTCCGGCTCAGTTTTGTGCAAATCAACTTGAGTCTTGGTATTATTGATCGAGCATACACGGATCGCGTGTACCGAGTGTGAGGTTTCCACAGTGACATGCCCATTTGTGTAAGGACTGTTCAGGCTCACAAGACGACCACCTTACTACTTTGTTGGATGCCCCACCAGCTGTGATGGACATTGGCGAGTCTTACGCAGTTGCATGGAAGCTGATAGGGCTGGAGACGCTCAGGATCTGTTCCTACGTTCCAGAATTGTGCTCGCGCATATTCAAATGTCACCAGCCGTGCACCATGTTACACCCACTGGAGAATATGTGCATGGTTCACATACACTGGGCGCGTAACGGTGAAGCAGGACAGTTTCAACCGCTGTTCCATTAAGTGTTGTGTATGGCCGAAAACCGAAAAAGGACTGTGCAGTCGGCGCAGATTCAAACGCCACACCACCAGTGCCGCAACCATCATGAGCTACCATCACCAGCACGGCGACCATCAGGAGCTGCCACCACCAGCACGGCGACCATCAGGAGCTACCACCACCAGCACGGCGACCATCAGGAGCTACCACCACCAGCACCGTGACCATCAGGAGCTACCACCACCAGCACCGCGACCATCAGGAGCTACCACCACCAGCACGGCGACCATCAGGAGCTACCACCACCAGCACCGCGACCATCAGGAGCTACCACCACCAGTACCGTGACCATCAGGAGCTACCACCACCAGCACGGCGACCATCAGGAGCTGCCACCACCAGCACCGTGACCATCAGGAGCTGCCACCACCAGCACCGCGACCATCAGGAGCTGCCACCACCAGCACGGCGACCATCAGGAGCTGCCACCACCAGCACGGCGACCATCAGGAGCTACCACCACCAGTACCGTGACCATCAGGAGCTACCACCACCAGCACCGCGACCATCAGGAGCTACCACCACCAGCACCGTGACCATCAGGAGCTACCACCACCAGCACCGCGACCATCAGGAGCTACCACCACCAGCACGGCGACCATCAGGAGCTACCACCACCAGTACCGTGACCATCAGGAGCTACCACCACCAGCACGGCGACCATCAGGAGCTACCACCACCAGCACGGCGACCATCAGGAGCTACCACCACCAGCACCGCGACCATCAGGAGCTACCACCACCAGCACGGCGACCATCAGGAGCTACCACCACCAGCACCGCGACCATCAGGAGCTACCACCACCAGCACCGTGACCATCAGGAGCTACCACCACCAGCACCGCGACCATCAGGAGCTACCACCACCAGCACCGCGACCATCAGGAGCTACCACCACCAGCACCGTGACCATCAGGAGCTACCACCACCAGTACCGTGACCATCAGGAGCTACCACCACCAGCACGGCGACCATCAGGAGCTACCACCACCAGCACCGCGACCATCAGGAGCTACCACCACCAGCACCGCGACCATCAGGAGCTACCACCACCAGCACCGTGACCATCAGGTGCTACCACCACCAGCACCGTGACCATCAGGAGCTACCACCACCAGCACCGCAGCGGTTACATGTTATGCAATGGTGTACTGAATAGTCGCCAGGCATGCCGACTGTATTGCGCAGTACTGCACCATATGGGATCCAACACGCGTGCGCACTGTGCAGTATGGTGTGCTGAATAGTCGCCAGGCACGCCGACTGTATTGCGCAGTACTGCAGCATATGGGATCCAACACGAGTGCGCACTGCAGTATGGTGTACTGAATAGTCGCCAGGCGTGCTGACTGTATTGCGCAGTACTGCACCATGTAGGATACAACACGCGTGTGCACTGTGCAGTATGCATATGCAAATACTTTTGTTGTACTGAACAGCCCCAGCTGTGCTGTCTGGTTACTGTTATCTCTGCGGGAGTATGTTACTGCTAGTAGTTTTAACTCTTACTGCTTCATAGCTTCCTATATAGCACTGCTTGTGTCAGAGTTCTCAGCATTTATCAAAGCCTTTTTATGTCGCCCGCCAGCTCACCTCACTAGTTCACCTCCGGGCCCTGCCGTACTGTCATGATAAGCTGTGCTACTGTAACGGTCGGTGCTGGTCGCAGTGGCTCGATCGTGGGACTTCTGATTTGAGTTCAAACCCCGATGCCTGCTGAATTTCCGAGTCCACTTACGATAACTTGGCTTCTTGGATGCTAATTTTGTCCCCAACCTCTGTGTCCGAATTCAGTTTCAGTTGAGTGTCGTGGAGATAAATGTTTGTGCTGTTTGCGTTGAAAGGTGCAAATAAGACTGTTCAGCAGCCTGGTAAAAATATAGCAATGCAACTCAACTGACTACCGAGTTTTCCTGCATGTATGGCCGGCGGCACTGAATGTCTGACGAGTGGCTGTAACCATGATATTAGTGTCCTGGGTAGACAAGCCACCGACCGGTGGTGGCTCGTCTGTTTATACTGGCTGACGAGTGGCCGTAACCTTGTTACTAGCCGCCGACCGGTGGTGGCTCGCCTGTTTATGCTTGCTGACGAGTGGCCGTAACCTTGCTACTAGCCGCCGACCTGTGGTGGCTCGCCTGTTTATGCTGGCTGACGAGTGGCCGTAACCTTGCTACTAGCCGCCGACCGGTGGTGGCTCGCCTGTTCATGCTGGCTGACGAGTGGCCGTAGTGTCCCGGGTAGACAAGCCGCCAACCTGCGAAGGCTCGCCTGTTTATGCTTGTTGAGTAGAGCCAGCTGTCGCTGATCCAACCCGCGCTGACTGATGGCGACGTCATGAGACGTGCTGACCGGTGATGATGTTATTAGTCACACTATGTGCAGTGACATCGTGAGCGGCGCTGGCGGGCGGTGACGTCATCAGCTGTGTTCATGTGCGGTGACATCGTGAGCGGCGCTGGCGGGCGGTGACGTCATCAGCTGTGTTCATGTGCGGTGACGTCGTGGGCAACACTGACGGCCGGTGGCGTAATGAGCTACGCTGCGAACTTATCTGTTCTGATGAGTTATCGCTAGAGGTGTCAATTATGAAGATGGATAGTCCATGCAAGATTGGCAGGCTTTCTGACGGATCTTTGGGATACGTGCTGGGCTTTTGCAGGTTCATAGTAAAATATGAGAACAGAACAAAGCTAGATCATTAGATATATTGATAAATAGAAACAAATAGATAATCATCATGTCACATGGTCACTGCAATTCAATATTGTATTTCATGGTTTGTATCAAAGGTGCATTTCGGAATCCAAATTCAGAGTGGTCGAAGTGTTTTCTAAATTCTGATCGGAAATCGGTGTCACATCAGCTGAATTTTTTCTTCTTCAAGGATTGCTCATATTTAAACATGTGAAATTGGTATATGGTATTTATAGGTAAATAGGTATTTATATGGAAATATGTATTTAAATATGTGAAATTCACGAAAAATTAATTGTTGGACGGACGTTGGAATATCCTGAACCGGATATCAGTACCAACGGGCATGATGGGTCTGACCAGCAGCAAAATTTACACCATGAAATGGGACATTGATACTATGTGCCAAGCAGCAATGCCCACGTACCGCATATAAACCCAAATTTGAAGTGCAATATTAAAAAGAAAACATTGAAGGATGGCTGCCTGAGTTTTGGAGGCCTCTTCGCATTCTTCATATGCTCGCAATCACTAGTTGGTCGGAGCCCACAGCTGATTAAACTTATGAACCAATTACAAATGATGCAAAGTCAGTGGTGCATCACCCATACCACTCCGAGACACCGGTCGCTATTCAGGTCACACTGTGCGGCGCTTCCTGATTGATTTATGCCACGTCACAACTGCGTCATCAGTAATTTCGGTCAGTAATGCACTGCTTTGGAGTGAGGTAGAATGGTGGTATATTAACGAAAGTATTTACCGTAAGTAATCCACTGCTTCGGAGCGAGGTAGAATACACTACTTCGGTGCGAGGTAGAATAGCGGCAACATAAAAACTAACTATTAGCGAAAATAGTTAACAATAGTTAACGGAAAATAGTGCAAGAAAACGAAACGAATAGTTAACGAAAACATAATTAAAATAGTTAACGAAAGGAATGAAGCCAAAGGAAGATATTATAATACACCCAACAGGTTGATACCAAACCGTTCAAACCCGATATTTAAAGCATACTGTAAGACAAACTATTTGCATCAGTGCAATTATATGTTTAATGGATCAATATTAAATAGCAACTGTCGGATTCGCAGTCTTCCAACCAGCAATGCACGTGCCGGATGGGCCACGCTTCGTTGTTCCAACACTTGCGGCAAATGGCGATACAGAATAAGTGGAATACAAGGATTGAAAGATTATATATTGCTAAGTGGTGCTAGGAAACGAGTTTTAACGTGAAGTTCTTGCTGAATAATTGTATTTTTCACACTGATGCTGCATCCTAGAATAAGCTATTTAACACGCAAAGGTGTTTTGACAGTATGCAAATAATCTTTACTCGCTATTTAAGTGGAAGTATACATAGCATTGTAAAAGCTTGGCATATACCCTGGTTCCCACTTCTTGTGGCCAAATTTGAACTACAGGGCAAGCAGGATGATTGAAAGACATTTCTGCGAATAACGTGACGAGCAAATTAAAATGATATACATTGCAAGTTCCGGAAATAATATCAACAGGCAATGCAACACTTATACTCCTGGCACAATAATCGCACATGCTAGGACCCCGTGTATCCAAGAGGTTACAAACTTGACGGTGTAATGAGCAGGTCAAGCGCGACTATGCACTTTTGCATGGTCTGTTGCCAGCTGCCTATTTTGCTGGTTGCAGTGCAGATCTCACCATGTTTTCCGTTATACGTCCCCTCCACGCCTTTCTGAGCTGGAGGCCTGACTGTTTTCTGTCATGATTTACCTTGTTCGTTGTTGTTGGTGAGGGTGTCGTCTATTTTTGTGGGGGATGTAGGTGGATTTTCTTTTGTCCTTCTCAAAGCGCTGACATTGCGCGTTGGCTGATCTGCCACTAAGAGCAGATGAGCTTTATTGGGTAGCAATTTACGCTGAAGAGTTGTGCACTATGTGACCTATGCAGTCGATGCGCCCTGAGCTACAATAACTAAACTACACTGAAGAGCTATTCATTGCGGGAGAAACCGCTTTTGATAGTGGTACAGTGGTACGGTGAGCCTGTGCTCATGAGTAGTGCCGTGAGCCCACGAGCCCACGAGCCCACGAGCCCATGGTCGTGAGCCGTGGGCCGTGAGCCAGCCCTGAGGTGCACAGCGAGGTGCTGGTGTGACCGACTGGGCGGGCCGTGTGTTTCAGGACGACTACATGGACGACAAGAACTGCGACGGCGGCGACGCCGAGGGAGTGTGGAGCCAGGACATCGAGCAGTCGTTCCACGAGGCGCTAGCCATCTACCCGCCGTGCGGCCGTCGGAAGATCATCCTCAGCGACGAGGGCAAGATGTACGGTGAGTTACCATCGCGGCTGGTGACTGCACAGTGACCACCTGGTGACTGCACAGTGACCACCTGGTGACTGCACAGTGACCACCTGGTGACCATCTGGTGACCACCTGGTGACCATCTGGTGACCACCTGGTGACCATCTGGTGACCATCTGGTGACCATCTGGTGACTACCTGGTGACTACCTTGTGACCACCTGGTGACCAACTGATGACCAACTAATGACCAACTGGTGATTAACTGGTGACCACCTGGTGATCATCTGGTGACTACCTGGTGACTACTTGGTGACCACCTGGTGACCATCGGGTGACCGTCGGTTAACCCTTTAGCGACCATCGGAGATGAGTTTTGCCCTGGGCGCTCGACATGGTGAAACGCGGTGACATTTTCTGGTGTGGAAGATGGCCCGGATTTCTGGCCAGGATGCTTTTTCATTAAATGCAAAAAGTTACTTGGTGTATGCTAGGTAATCGATGCCCTGTGCTGTTCCAAGTAGCAGGCTGCCACAATCATTCGTGAAGGAGAAATAGCAGCATGTCTGCGTGTACTGGAACAAGAACATGCTTTCTATGGAGGGAACTGTGGTACCCTGGTCCGATGTACAGCCCGAGTCGCTACGCGAGCAGTCACACGGCATCAACCACATCACCACACCACACATACCACTTTTGACACTGCAGTAGGGGAGCCCTTCAGTCGCACCTGGCGCTCGCTCGTCAGCGCCTCTGAGACGCCTTACGCTGGTTAGGCTGCGCTGGGCTGGGCTTACTTAGTCGCTCACTTGGTTTCAGATGGGTGAGCCCGAAGCAAACAAAGTGCTTCCTAGATTAGCGTGACCTACCGCAATCGTAGCAAGTCCGCCGGCTCTGAGTATGCGTGTGCGTGGAGGGGTGGTGCTCAGTCGGAGTTCATGTCGCCGGTGTGGGGTACACGGGGAGGAGGTGCTATGACCCCCACTCTGTGCTGGACTGCCAACTGAGCTGAAGAACCATCGGGTGACTAATCTGTGCAAAGGGCATATTCGGGAAAGCCCAAGTTAGGTGTTGTCCGTCAGGAGTGTGTCGAACCTGTTGGGGTATAGTGAGAAGCACAGCCTGGTGGTGTACTTCCTGAGCAATGGTGTATCCCGGTGACCTTTTCCTCGTGTCCCGCTGAATCCCACGTGATACGCCCGCTGGGATTTCCAGGTGTGCCCCAGACATCTCCCAGGTGTACCATCTGATCCCTGGTGTACTTAATTGCCTACGTATCCCATTGCCCTGTCACGGGTGCCCCGCTAACTTCTGCCTGGAATACCTCATGACGTAAGCATGGTGTGTCCCGCTGACCTCTTTTAAATATGTTAACGGATCTCCTGTTCCCGCTGACCTCTGTCGGTTGTGTCCACAGACCTCCCCTTCCCGCTGACATCTCGGTTGTGTTCACGAACCTCCCCGTCCCGCTGACCTCTGTCGGTTGTGCTCACGAACCTCCCCGTCCCGCTGACCTCTGTCGGTTGTGCTCACGAACCTCCCCGCTCCGCTGACCTCTGTCGGTTGTGTTCACGGACGTCCCCGTCTCGCTGACCTCTAGGTTGTGCTCACGAACCTCCCCGTCCCGCTGACCTCTCGGTTGTGTTCACGGACGTCCCCGTCTCGCTGACCTCTCGGTTGTGTTCAGAACCTCCGTCCCCTGACCTTCGGTTGTTTAAACTGTCCGCTGACCTCTGGTTGTGTTCACGAACCTCCGTTCGTACCTTTCGTTGTGTCCACGGACGTCCCTCTACCTCCCGGTTTTTCACGTCGTGTACTTGTTTGTTAAACTGTCTATTTTTTAACTTCTTTTTTTTTGTCCCGCTGACCTCTGTCGGTTTTTCACGGACGTCCCGCCCCGCTACCTCTCGGTTTGTTCACAACCTCCCGTCCCCTACCTCCGGTTTTTCACTCCTGTCTCCTCCGGTTTTTCACGAACCTCCCCGTCCCGCTGACCTCTCGGTTGTGTTCACGAGTCCTCTCTCGGTTGTGTTCACGAACCTCCCCGTCCCGCTGACCTCTCGGTTGTGTTCACGAACCTCCCCGTCCCGCTGACCTCTCGGTTGTGTTCACGAACCTCCCCGTTCCGCTGACCTATGTCGGTTGTGTCCACGGACGTCCCCGTCCCGCTGACCTCCCGGTTGTGTTCACGGACCTCCCCGTCCCGCTGACCTCTCGGTTGTGTTCACGAACCTCCCCGTCCCGCTGACCTTTCGGTTGTGTTCGCGAACCTCCCCGTCCCGCTGACCTCTGTTGGTTGTGTCCATGGACTTCCCTGTCCCGCTGACCTCTGTCGGTTGTGTTCACGGACGTCCCCGCCCCGCTGACCTCTCGGTTGTGTTCACGAACCTCCCCGTCCCGCTGACCTCCCGGTTGTGTTCACGAACCTCCCCGTCCCGCTGACCTCCCGGTTGTGTTCACGAACCTCCCCGTCCCGCTGACCTCTGTCGGTTGTGTTCACGAACCTCCCCGTCCCGCTGACCTCTCGGTTGTGTTCACGAACCTCCCCGTCCCGCTGACCTCTCGGTTGTGTTCACGAACCTCCCCGTTCCGCTGACCTATGTCGGTTGTGTCCACGGACGTCCCCGTCCCGCTGACCTCTCGGTTGTGTTCACGGACCTCCCCGTCCCGCTGACCTCTCGGTTGTGTTCACGAACCTCCCCGTCCCGCTGACCTTTCGGTTGTGTTCGCGAACCTCCCCGTCCCGCTGACCTCTGTTGGTTGTGTCCATGGACTTCCCTGTCCCGCTGACCTCTGTCGGTTGTGTTCACGGACGTCCCCGCCCCGCTGACCTCTCGGTTGTGTTCACGAACCTCCCCGTCCCGCTGACCTCCCGGTTGTGTTCACGAACCTCCCCGTCCCGCTGACCTCCCGGTTGTGTTCACGAACCTCCCCGTCCCGCTGACCTCTCGGTTGTGTTCACGAACCTCCCCGTCCCGCTGACCTCCCGGTTGTGTTCACGAACCTCCCCGTCCCGCTGACCTCTGTCGGTTGTGTTCACGAACCTCCCCGTCCCGCTGACCTCTCGGTTGTGTTCACGAACCTCCCCGTCCCGCTGACCTCTCGGTTGTGTTCACGAACTTCCCCGTTCCGCTGACCTATGTCGGTTGTGTCCACGGACGTCCCCGTCCCGCTGACCTCCCGGTTGTGTTCACGGACCTCCCCGTCCCGCTGACCTCTCGGTTGTGTTCACGAACCTCCTCGTCCCGCTGACCTCCCGTTTGTGTTCACGAACCTCTCCGCCCCGCTGACCTCTGCCTGGTGTCCCTTGGCTGGGGCGGGTGCTGACACAGCCGGTGACCAGGACTTCAGCGAATGGTGAGCTGGCCGCGCGCCCGGTGTTGGCTGCCAAAAGGCTGGCCGGCTGCTGACGTGGACGGAGAGGGGAGGGGAGGCGGTTGGGGTGTCGCACTCTCGCCGCACGGCCACCTATCCGGGCAGCAGCGGTACGGCAAACACACGGCGCGCGCCGGGCAGGACAGGACCACTTGGCTGCCGGCCCACTTGTGGCGGGCGGCCGCTGGTGTGGTGGCGGGTGGCTGATCGGTGGAGCGCGTGGTCACCGCTCCTGTCAGTGTTAAAATGATGGTTTTTCGTCAGGTGTGATATGTCGAAACGAGCATAGTAAGATGTCAAAATTTGCCATGGAATTAGTGCCATTTCAAATGCTTTTGATGTCTTTCAGACTCAAATTTGAGGCAACAGCATACTTATGACTGTACCTTTATCATTGGCTTTGATATTTATAATTTAGGAAGAGCTATTTTCTTGATAACGAGAAAAATACCTATGCAATAAACTGGTATTGTATACCATATCACATTATAGGTAATCCCTTTACCAGAAATTGAATTACGAAATGTTGGTGTATCACCATCCCTTATCGAGAGCATGAGCATGGTAGGAATGAGATATTGTTGGAAGGGAGACACGAAGACTTCATAAGCACGCATCAAGAAGCAGGATGTCGGTACTTCTTGGAGAAGGATGTCGATTTAGTGTTCAGAAAGTGGTATATCCCACCCTATTTCAGGAATAATTTATCACTGGCTCCTGCTCAGCACCCACCTCGGCCGGACAACATCCGCCTCTCACCGGCAGTGAGATGGGGCCGTGCCGGGCCCTTGGTCCGGCTCTGGCTGCACCGGATGTCTGCCGACACCCTGGTGCGGCGGCTTTGACGGCGTCGGAGCCGCTGCCGGTCGGTGTCGCACCACCCTGCCCTGGGGATGTTGTACGACAGAATAGACGTAGTCAGCTCGGCCCGGCCCGGCCTACCGGGTTCCAGTGAGGCCTCTCCAGCCCGGCCTGTCGTCAGTGACGGTCCGCTGTGGCGTGTCGTCCGTGGCGGCGGACCATCGTCAGCGACCATCCACTGTGGCGTGTCGTCAGTGACAGTCCACTGTGGCGTGTCGTCAGTGACGGTCCACTGTGGCGTGTCGTCAGTGACGGTCCACTGTGGCGTGTCGTCAGTGACGGCCCACTGTGGCGTGTCGTCAGTGACGGCCCATTGTGGCGTGTCGTCAGTGATGGTCCGCTGTGGCGTGTCGTCAGTCAGTGATGGTCCGCTGTGGCGTGTTGTCAGTAAGTGCTGACTGAGCCAGTGACCATCCACTGTGGCGTGTCGTCAGTGACGGTCGGCTGTGGCGTGTCGTCAGTGATGGTCCGCTGTGGCGTGTCGTCAGTCAGTGATGGTCCGCTGTGGCGTGTTGTCAGTAAGTGCTGACTGAGCCAGTGACCACGGCCGTTACGTCGGTGCGCCGTCTGCTGGACCACGGCCAGCGCGGCAGCGAGGCTAGCCCGGCTCGCGACCGTGCCACCACTGCCTACTGCTGCCTGCCAGTTGGCCGGCCGGTAATGATACCCCGTCGAGAGGTCGCTTGTCTGCGTCAGACTGCCACACCGACCACCGGCTGTCTGTGGTCTATGTCAGACTGCCACACCGACCACCGGCTGTCTGCGGTCTGTGTCAGACTGCCACACCGACCACCGGCTGTCTGTGGTACGTCAGACTGCCACACCGACCACCGGCTGTCTGCGGTCTGTCAGACTGCCACACCGACCACCGGCTGTCTGTGGTACGTCAGACTGCCACACCGACCACCGGCTGTCTGCGGTCTGTGTCAGACTGCCACACCGACCACCGGCTGTCTGCGGTCTGTGTCAGACTGCCACACCGACCACCGGCTGTCTGTGGTACGTCAGACTGCCACACCGACCACCGGCTGTCTGTGGTCTATGTCAGACTGCCACACCGACCACCGGCTGTCTGCGGTCTGTGTCAGACTGCCACACCGACCACCGGCTGTCTGCGGTCTGTGTCAGACTGCCACACCGACCACCGGCTGTCTGTGGTCTATGTCAGACTGCCACACCGACCACCGGCTGTCTGCGGTCTGTGTCAGACTGCCACACCGACCACCGGCTGTCTGTGGTACGTCAGACTGCCACACCGACCACCGGCTGTCTGTGGTACGTCAGACTGCCACACCGACCACCGGTTGTCTGCGGTCTATCAGACTGCCACACCGACCACCGGCTGTCTGCGGTCTGTCAGACTGCCACACCGACCACCGGCTGTCTGTGGTACGTCAGACTGCCACACCGACCACCGGCTGTCTGCGGTCTGTGTCAGACTGCCACACCGACCACCGGCTGTCTGTGGTCTGTGTCAGACTGCCACACCGACCACCGGCTGTCTGCGGTCTGTGTCAGACTGTCACGCTGTCTGGGTGTCTGGGCTCAGTTGTTAGCTGCGTGAAGTATATCACTCTCTCTCCTGTCTGTCTATTTGTCTCTCTGTATCTCTGTCTCCCTGTCTCCCTGTCTCTGTCTCTGTCTCTCTGTCTCCCTGTCTCCCTGTCTCTGTCTCTGTCTCTCTCTCTTTCTGTCTGTCTCCCTGTCTCCCTGTATCTCTGTCTCCCTGTCTCCCTGTCTCCCTGTCTCCCTGTCTCCCTGTCTCCCTGTCTCCCTGTCTCCCTGTCTCCCTGTCTCCCTGTCTCCCTGTCTCCCTGTCTCTCTGTCTCCCTGTCTCTCTGTCTCTCTGTCTCTCTGTCTCCCTGTCTCTCTGTCTCTCTGTCTCTCTCTCCGTCTCTCTGTGTCTCTGTGTCTCTCTTTCTCTCTCTGTGTCTCTCTCTGTCTCTCTGTCTCTCTCTCTCTCTCTCTCTCTCTGTCTCTCTGTCTCTCTCTCTCTCTCTCTCTCTCTGTCTCTCTCTCTGTCTCTGTCTCTGTCTCTGTCTCTGTCTCTGTCTCTGTCTCTGTCTCTGTCTCTGTCTCTGTCTCTGTCTCTGTCTCTGTCTCTGTCTCTGTCTCTGTCTCTGTCTCTGTCTCTGTCTCTGTCTCTGTCTCTGTCTCTGTCTCTGTCTCTGTCTCTGTCTCTGTCTCTGTCTCTGTCTCTGTCTCTGTCTCTGTCTCTGTCTCTGTCTCTGTCTCTGTCTCTGTCTCTGTCTCTGTCTCTGTCTCTGTCTGTCTGTCTTCCCGTATTCCCGTCTTCCCGTCTTCCCGTCTTCCCGTCTTCCCGTCTTCCCGTCTCCCCGTCTTCCCCTCCCGTATTCCCGTCTTCCCGTCTTCCCGTCTTCCCGTCTTCCCGTCTTCCCGTCTCCCCGTCTCCCTGTCTCCCTGTCTTTCTGTATCTCTGTCTCCCTGTCTCATTGTCTCTCTGCGTCTGTCTCTGGCCGAGCCGTGGGCAGGCCGTCAGTTTGTGTGCGCGTAAGGCGGTCGGTGCGCTTCAGTCGTCATCAGTCCTGTCGGTCGTAATTCACTGCTGACACAGCAGCAGCCGGCCTCGGAAGACGGTGGCACGCTAAGCGCGCGGCCAATGTGGCGAATGTGTGGCACGCGGCGCAGCCTCGCCCGCCACGCCGCGTACGCTTGGCTAGCTGACAGTGGTGCAGCCTCGTCCACCACGCCGCGTACGCTTGGCTAGCTGACAGTGGCGCAGCCTCGTCCGCCACGCCGCGTACGCTTGGCTAGCTGACAGTGGCGCAGCCTCGTCCGCCACGCCGCGTACGCTTGGCTAGCTGACAGTGGCGCAGCCTCGTCCGCCACGCCGCGTACGCTTGGCTAGCTGACAGTGGCGCAGCCTCGCCCGCCATGCCGCGTACGCTTGGCTAGCTGACAGTGGCGCAGCCTCGTCCGCCACGCCGCGTACGCTTGGCTAGCTGACGGTGACTCGCGGCGGTCGGCCGTCTGCTGCACTGGCCTCCACCGCTCCTCTACCCGGACCGCTTACACGCTGCATTAGAGGTGGCAAATGATCCAAATTTAGGGTCGAGGCTCGGACGTGGCCGATCTGCTATGACCAAGCCCGATTTGGGCCCGAAAATGTACTGAAACCAAGTAATACAAACCATTTACAATGCATGCTTTTTATGCATATCAGTTAGTACTACTGTTTTTGTTGTCAGTGAACACATTTTGAAGAAAACGATGTACGACTATGCTTATACGAATATAGATAGAAGTATTGACTCTGCTACAGTATCCTAAGCTATGTGTTCAATACTACTCGTTTGAATTTTGACCATGGATTGAACGTCTGGCATGCCAAAGGTACCGGGCTCGATTCCCCGCGGTGCCCGACCTTTCTGTCAGGGTGAGAGGCAGGCGACGCCATATTTCCTCAGCTCTGAGTTCGTCGTGAAATCACAACTACGGATTGACCATGGATTGAACATTTTAACCTGGCTCCAGCTATATTCGATTATTCGATATGTGGTAAAATCAGTGGAATCATTTCCTGTCGTCATTGCGATTGCAACACTTGCTTCTCAAACTGCTGACACCGCCGCCCACATGACATTTCATTGTTCGATGCTGCTTGTTGGATGCTGCCTACTTTAGATATTTACGCGTGAGTGAAGGTGTCCACGGCATTGGCTATGTTAGTGGAGGGCGATGGCCGCACGGACGGTTGCCTGCTGCGTAGTCTGATAGTACTGAGACCAATGACAGGAAGCCTGAGGAATAGAAAAACACCACCACCCTACAACTGCCACCACCACCACCCGACAACTGCCATCACCGCCACCCGACAACTACCAACACCACCACCCTACAACTCCCACCACCACCACCCGACAACTACCAGCACCACCACCCGACAACTGCCATCACCGCCACCCGACAACTACCAGCACCGCCACCCGACAACTACCAGCACCGCCACCCGACAACTACCAGCACCGCCACCCGACAACTACCAGCACCGCCACCTGACAACTACCAGCACCGCCACCGGACAACTACCAGCACCGCCACCCGACAACTACCAGCACCGCCACCCGACAACTACCAGCACCGCCACCGGACATCTGCCTGCACCGCCACCGGACAACTACCAGCACCGCCACCCGACAACTACCAGCACCGCCACCCGACAACTGCCAGCACCGCCACCCGACAACTGCCTGCACCGCCACCCGACAGCTACCAGCACCGCCACCCGACAACTACCAGCACCGCCACCCGACTACTACCAGCACCGCCACCTGACAACTACCAGCTCCACCACCAGACAACTACCAGCACCTCCACCCGACAGTTGCCGACACCCAAAGGGCTGTGGTCTGAACAACAGATGCTCCTTTTGTCTCAATGGAGTGCAGCGATTCACTTTGCTTTTTTGCGTGTTTCCATAAACGTCATGTTGAATGACGGGCATGGGGAGGGCAGGAGCATGTCTTGTTTCTTATGGTTCTTTAAACTGGGAAACCACAAAAAGAAGTCGCCAAAAGGAATCCTTAAATTGAAGCTTCTTTTTTTGGGAAGGAGGCGTTTTCTTTCAAATGATGTCTTGGGATCTGCGATGAAATGACTTCAGGAGTGGTTGGTTGTGGGTGGGGACGCATTTCGGGCCTCACCAGATAGGTCCAGAGAGGAACATAAGCGTTGCAGTAAGAAGGTGTGCACATGTAGAGTGTGTCTGCAGACAATGTAAGTTACGTTTTTGGAGGGTTCTTCAGTTACAGACGGAACTGGAAATAACGCGGCGCCACGCCGCCGAAATACCAAGAAGGGATATGATGATTTGGCAATTTACCGCTAACATTAGTATTGGGCCGTACATCTTCGTATTCTTTGGTTGCGAAATATTCGTGGTTTTCATGCATGCGTTTTTTATTTACGTTCGGTCGCAATCTACGTTCAATACTTTTTCATGCGATGCTTTTCATTCCAATCTTTTTGGACATCGATTACATACAGCTGTTTTGAACTAGAATGTGCGCATGCAGCCGCCAGCCGGGCTGGGGGAGCGACCGGCACGCCAGGAACGGGACTGTTTTAATTAGGGTAGCGGCCGGCCGGAGGGAGAGGGAGCACGGGCGACCATGAGGGTCGGCACGGCGGCAGCTGTTGGCAAAGTGGAGCGCCCCCGCCGCCGTTCCGTTCTCATCCCGAACAGAACCGTCACGTGCCGTCTGGTGGGCGGGCCGACGGACCGGTCTGCAGGTGAATGGACGGACTCACGGACACGCGGACCTTCCGACGGCCGGGTGGGGGGCGACCGACAGATAGACGGAGGTACCTGGGTCGTCTGGCGCGCCTGTGTCCGTGCGCTATCGGTGGGCGGCGCCATTGCTCGGGCACGTGCGGCGCAGCTCCTCGACTGCTCGGTAACCACCATGTGCCGCCGCGAGCACGTGCGCTCACGTGACCGAGCCGCACTGTCACCGCCACCGGTGCGTGCTGCCATGGCGTGGTGACGTCATGGTTACGTCACGGCGCGTCGGATCGCCGAGCGTGGCCGCGCCGGGGCCTCGCGCTGCTCGGCGCCTCCTGTTTCGCGGCCGGCCGCAGGCGTGCAATGTCAGAGTCAGAGTCACGTTGTGTCTGGCTGTGGGGCCGGCCGCCGTCGACCGAGACGGATGTGCGACTGCCTCGTCTGGCGGCGGCGGCGCTGCCGACTGGAGCCGGACATGGGCGGTCCGCGCACGACCCGCACCGCACTGCGGCCACCCTGCGGCCACACGGCCACGCGCCCCTGGCTGGTGGTGGGTGGGTGGGTGTGATGCGCGCTATTGGGCCGCTGTATGCCACGGAAGAAAAACAAACATTAACTAGGTGGAATTGGAGGTGACGGTGTGGGAGGAGCTGGGTCTCTGGCAGGTAGGGCGCCTGGGAAAACAATTGTGGGGGGAGGGGCCACGTCAAATTCATTTGGAAATATGATAATGGATCAGGTTATTGAGGGATCGTGCTGTGCTGGCTGGAGAAATACCTGTTCAGTGAGTGGGGAGGTCGAGTAAATGTGTCCTGAACTTTTATAACTCAACTTTGGTGTCACAACTGTGTCTGGGGGTGGTGGCGATGTTGTACGTTTGTTCATGGGATTGCCAACATAATCATTATGTTCATAGACAAAGTCGTGTATAATAATTCAAGTATTATCCGTCAAACTGTCCGATGTCAGCAACGTGCCCAAAGCCAGCTGATGGCGCGACAAAAACCAACCGTGTGCGACCGTGCACTGGGGCGAAGGATGGAGGCGAGAGGTGCAGGTGCATGTTCAGTATCGCCGCCGGATATCTCCCCGGGGCGGGGAGAAGGGTCATGAATGTGCCAATTAAAGACAAATTTATGAGCATCACTAGGGATATGTCTGGACGGTGTGGTGGAGGTACCAATTGAAGGTCGTTTCCAGGATTTTGTGTGGAAGGGTGAGGTGATGATTCAGGGGCGTCACCAGGGGTGGAACTATGGGTGGAAATGTTTGAAGTTTATTGGTGGGCCCAATGCATGGAGACAATGAGTGCAGCCAATTTGCTTCGTGGGGCTCACCCCATATGGTCCCATGTTAAGAGAGTAAGAAGTTGATCGAGCCAAGGACAATGGTGCGATCCAGGCCCCATCAAAGGCATTGGAAACCACCCCAGGGTGGAATTTTTATAATAGGATGGGGGGGGGGGGGAAAGTGGTGTTTTTGACACCATTATTTTCAATCAACGCCCGCATGTTTCATGTTAAGCACCAGTAACATTGTAGTGAGAGAAAGTGCCCCCTCAAAGAAAGAAAGTATAGAAAGCTTCATCAGGCTTCACCCCTGGGTGTCATCAGAATTTTTATCCATGGCGATGGACGTGCTGATTCATGGAAGTGACCAGGAGTTATGTCGAAGCATATGATGAGGCTTAATCCAGGAAAATTCAGCGCTAATCTTGGAAAATTCCACTTTTTAACGATGGAACGGACCGATTTAGAAGACGTCACCGGTGATTTGTTTCGGGAGTGGTGGCAAGGTCGATTCAGAGAAGTTCCTAAAATGTCATGATCATGGCCTTTATCACGAAGGATGGGACCCCAATACCGGGATTCCATCATGAATTTGTATCGAGTCGGTGGGGGCAGTGCTGAATCAGGGCTTTTCCCGAGATTATGTGGCGCGAAGGCTAATTTGCTGGTTCACGGGTATCGAGTAGTTATCTCGAGGTGGTAGTGGGGGGCGTCAAAATATGCATAGGAGTAGTTGGGGTACTATCACACCGCCAGCTATCTTGTACAATATTTCATTTGACATCATAACGTAATATGATGGTTCATTGTGCTCTGTCCAAAATTTCAATTTTTAAATAATTATAAGCCAGTCATTAAGTATCTCCATGCTACCCCCTCCCCCGCAGATATCTTACCACACTCTAGGTGGTGAAATCAAAACGTGGTTTCTTCATGCATGACCCCGATATTGACCGCACACTACCCATAGCCCAGTCTGCGTGTTTATAACCCATTATCTACAGTAGACGTCTCTGATCAAGTAATGCCCCCCCCCCCCTTCTCTCCCATACATACACCGATATTGATATTCACGACTTATTCCTGGGGTCCGAAGCGCCAAATTCCCGTCCATTGATGGCACTTGGTGACATTTTTATATGGCAGTATTCTTCACTGGCGTACTTACGTATGTACAAAATAGCAATTACTCACCCATATTATTTTTAACTACTCCAGGCAATGATTTTCTCGAAAGCAGGGAGCATTTTCTTGAGAACATCAGGCTTAGAACGATCGCATCGGTGTTATCTATCCAGATCCGGCGAGGTGTGGTATATTTATTAAATTTTTGTTGTCTGATGACCCTGGCAAACCATGTTTTCCGCCTTGCTACCCGGATTTCTGTATCCGCCTCTGTTCGCCTCACAGCATTTTATATGGGAAGGAGTGGCATTGGGGATAGGCGTTGCGTGATATCTGAAGGGAGCCGTGACGACCTATTGCTGAAGATGTGGTGGGTTGAAATATGACGATAAATGCACTACGTAATATATGGAAGGCAGGGCTGGAAAGCTTTTATTTTTACCATCCGGAGGATTGCCCAACCCAAAAAGTTGTTTCCCATCTTTCACACCGGAATATGCTGTTTGACAACGAAATAGTGAAATCCTATGGTCTTTACTAAAAACGCCAAGACCCGTTGGTTCATTAGCTGGGTCTGCATTCCAATAATATTATACTGCATAGGTAAGAAAGAAAGCTAGGGTAGCGTCTCACGCCCTTATTTATGTTGTTGTATTAGTGATGCCTTACCATACTCCAAGTTTACAAGCCGAAATTAGATGCCTGTCCTTAAAGTCCAGAGGTATAAATATGAGTTTGTGATTCGAAAAACAAAAATAAGTTACCTTGCCCGAAGCTCGTGGTCGAAAAATCATTAATGCAACTCCTGCGTTATCTTATCTGACTCATTGAGCAGCCTCTTGGCACTGAAAGGTTTTAACCCCCAAGAACAAATTTTACAGGACATCTTAACCCGCCTTACTTTACTGAAACGAGAGGGAAGACTTGTATCATTTTGCTGGATCCCAAGTCATGTCGGCATCCGAGGGAACGAGCTCGCTGATGAGGCAGCGAGACGAGCAGCACGGAGACCCTACACGCGTGCCCTTCCTCTCCCGGTACACGATTTTTACCCCACGATCTCTACATACATTCATGGGAAGTGGCAACGCAGTTGGGACGCTCTGAGTACAAACAAACTCAAACAAATCAAGCCACATATAGGGCATTGGCCGTCGTCCTCCAGGAAGGTGCGAGCTGAGGGGGTCGCATTGGCACGACTGCGAATAGGACACACGTACGCAACACACTGTCACCTGCTCAGAAATGAGGCCAGACCAGTGTGCCCACGATGCAACTCGTTCCTGACAGTACATCATATTCTAACATGTCACCTTTACGCACAGGACAGAGCCCAATATTGTGGGACTAACAGGACGCTCTCCAGTCTCCTTTGAGACGACTCTGAATGCCTAGGAAACGTGTGCCACTTCGTTGCAAAAGCAGGTTTTTCAATAATATACCCGGGACAGTGAAGATACCGTGCTAAACCGTACCACCAATGCATATATCTGAGTAGATAGGGCATACTGTTATGGGCGCTAAATGACCTACCCTGGTCGATGCGCCCCTAAACCTCAATCATCATCATCGAACAATTATTATAGTCAAACGGGGGATTTTAAACCATCGAACCCTATCCCACAGTGTGGAGAGTCGATATAAGCGTTTCCTGTGAACTGTTTTTGGCATGCGGCGCTGAACTGTATTGCAGCACACACTGACTAGTCTCACTCGGTAGGTCGCAACGAGCTCATCGCCCGCTACATTAAGCTGAGAACGGGCAAGTGCCGCACGCGCAAGCAGGTCAGCTCGCACATCCAGGTGCTCGCGCGACGTAAACTGCGCGAGCTGCAGACCAAGATGAAGGTGAGTCAACTGCGGCCACCCGACGTAAACTGCGCGAGCTGCAGACCAAGATGAAGGTGAGTCAACTGCGGCCACCCGGCGTAAACTGCGCGAGCTGCAGACCAAGATGAAGGTGAGTCTGCTGCGGCCACCCGACGTAAACTGCGCGAGCTGCAGACCAAGATGAATGTGAGTCAGCTGCGGCCACCCGACGTAAACTGCGCGAGCTGCAGACCAAGATGAAGGTGAGTCTGCTGCGGCCACCCGACGTAAACTGCGCGAGCTGCAGACCAAGATGAAGGTGAGTCAACTGCGGCCACCCGACGTAAACTGCGCGAGCTGCAGACCAAGATGAAGGTGAGCCATCTGCGGCCATCCGCAGGTCAGCTGAACTCGGCTGCAGCCAACTGCTGTTTGTGGCGTGCAACTGAGGTCAGCTAGTGCGTGTATGACTCGCATCAGAGGTAGCCGAGGCCAGGAGCTGTGTGTTTGTCGTGACCTGCTGCTGAGGTCTCCTGCGGTCAGGTATTTGTGACACCTGGCAGTGAGAACTGGCGAGCCGTATTCATCTCCGTCGCTGGGTATGGCCTGACTCAGCTGTGGTGGCGAATCTCGGAACGTTGTTATTGCTCGCAGCCGAAATGTTCCACTTGTCCTGTGTTAATTCACTGAGCCATTGTGTGACATTTAATGATTCGTGCGGTCGGCATAGCAACACCGAACCAGCCCGCTGGAGATTGTGCAATGCCATTAATGTCTGGCGCGCGAGCAATCGCCATCGTACATTCACCACACGTTTTCCATGTAGTCCATCTGCTAATCATATCGTGACCGTGGCATTAAAATCAGCCGCCTCACTTCTTGTACGCCATCGGTTCTGCTCTGTCCTTGTCTAACCCGTCGTGATCATCAGCAGATGTCGCTTCCGCACTGGTTCTAGCCCTGCTTACCTGGTCTGACCTGACGTGTCGTGACCCTCTGCAGATCTTGTCTCCTCTGTACCGGTTCTAGCCCTGTCTGTCCAATTTGGCCTGGCCCGGCGTGGTGGGGGTTGACCCTGCTCAGATCTCGTCGTCTGCACTAAATATAGCTCTGCTCATCCGACCTGACCCTCTCAACAAACATCGCCTCTGCACTGGTTCTAACCCTGCCCACCCGGCCTGGCTTGCCCCGACCTGACCGGATGCGGTCTGGCCACCAGCAGAACTCGTCGCCGCTGATGTCGCTGCAGGAGCACCACGCCAAGGAGAAGGCGCTGCACTCGGTGTCGGCCATGACGTCGGCCCAGATCGTGTCCGCCTCAAACATGTCGCACAAGTTCGGCCTGTCGCCCACCAACCACGCCGCCACCGGAGGCGTCGGCGGCTTCTGGCAGGCGGGCCTCCAGGTCGGAGTGTCGCACGAGTGAGTGCCTGCACGGGTGGGGTGTCGCACGTGTCACATACGGGTGGAGTGTTGCACGAGTCCCATATGGGTGGGGTGTCGCACGAGTTAGTACTTGCACGGATATGGTGTCGCACGAGTTAATACCTAAACTGGTGGAATATCGCATGAGCCCCACACGGGTGGAGTGTCGCACGATTCACATGTGGACGGAGTGTCGCACAAGTCTCATATGAGCGGGGTGTCGCACGAGTGAGTTCCCGTATTGGTGGGATGTCGCACAAGTGAGTAACTGCACGTATGGAGTGTCGCACGAGTGAGTACTTGCACGGATAGGGTGTCGCACGAGTATCATGGATGTAGTGTCGTACGAGCCTCATACGGATGGAGTGTCGCACGAGTCCCATATGGGCGGGGTGTCGCATGAATGAGTGTCCGCATGAGTGGGTTTCGCATGAGTGAGTGTACACACACGGGTGGGGTGTCGCACGAGTCACATGTGGGTGGGATGTCGCACGAGTGAGTATTTGCACGGGTACGGTGTCGCACGAGTCTCATATGGGTGGGGTGACGCACGGGTGAATACCTAAGCGGGTGGAATATCGCACGAGCCCCACACGGTGACATGTTGCACGGATCCCACACGGGTGGTGTGTCGCACGAGTCCCATACGAATGGGGTGTCTTACGAGTGAGTACTTGCATGGGTGGGGTGTCGCACGAGTGAATACCTCAACGGGTGCGGTGTCGCACGAGTGAGTACCTTCACGGGTAGGGTGTTGCACGAGAGAGTACATGCACAGTTGTGGTGTCGCACAAGTGAGTACCTACCTGCCGTCTTTGTTGCCGATCTACCGTGATTTTTCCTCGCTCGTAGGCAGTGCCCACTGGCGGCTATTACGCTTTGTGGCAGTTATGGCGTGGTAAATAGAAACGATGTGAAACACGATCCCTATCGTAGCAGGGTGGAATGTAAAATGTCTGTTTTGCACGTCTTAGGTTTTCTTATATTTTCAACCAGTTATGGAGGATCGTGCACACATGGGGAATGTCAAGAGGCCTTTGAAATGTCCAGGTATGTCCAGGTCCAGGAAGGTATGTCCAGATACCAGCAGTGCGACCGGATGGAAGTGACGCTTTCATAGCTTTCAGGGCTGAGTTTTATGACGCCGCATCCTGTCGCGTGTTTGAGCGCGATTTATCAGTTCACGGCCGCCAACAATAGACGCCTGGTGTGTGCGACACGTGTCTGGTGGTAGCCGTGCGCCGCTAGAGCTCTGGTCGCAGATTTACACCACGGTCGCCAACAATAGACGCCTGGTGTGTGCGACACGTGTCTGGTGGTAGCCGTGCGCCGCTAGAGCTCTGGTCGCAAATGTACGTCACGGTTGGCCCGCCAAAAGATAATGCATGCTCCACGCTGCTAGGTGTGCGGCACGACTTGCGTCTGGCCTCAGACGTAGACGTGTTTTTGCAATAGTCCGGTGGGTAGAACAACGGATGGTGGAGTGAATAGCGTTGCTCCGAGGGCTGGTGGACTCCACTGGCTGGTGCCAGGCAGTGGCCGAGGTCTGTCGCCAGGTCGGCTGTAGTGAAGACTGATGATGGGGTCGGATAATCCCGCCGGAGCCAGGTAAAACACCTAGTCCCAACGGCGTTGGAAGCAAATTGGTCCCACTAAATATACAGACTGATGTGTCTGGCTAGATATCCAGCTTGAAAGTCCCACTGCAAGCGGTGGGAGCTCAGTGGGGTCGGTGAGCTACACTAACCTCAGTCTGTCTACTATCATGGATCTTTTTTATTCACCATAATATTTTGCTCACCATGTTCTGTTGTCAGTACCGTAGTGGCGACCAAGTGGTGTCGTCATCACGATGCTCTGAACGTGCCCGCCGCGCTAGCTCTGAACGTGCCTGCTGCGCTAGCTCTGAGCCCGCCACGCTAGCTCTGAACGTGCCTGGCGCGCTAGCTCTGAGCCCGCCACGCTCTGAACCTGCCCGCCCTGCTAGCTTGTTCGGCCATGGGGCGGCTGCTCCAATCTATTTTGTTATTTCGTAGACTATTCGTTTTCATCCACTTTCCCCGGAAAAATAAAACGAATTACCCTGTTCGACTGACCAATCAGCGTAGACATTCACCACAAATATCCAAAACTAAATGTCGTCGGAACTGCTGGGTCAGCTGTGAGCTGGCCGCCGGCACCAGCGGGGCGGTCAGTGGCTCTCCTGGTGACGCTCCTGGTGACTGTCCTGGTGACGTTGCCGGTGTCGCTCCTGATCACGCTGCAGGTCACGCCGCTGTTGGCGGCGCTGACGGCCGTGTCGTGTGCCGCCAGTGTGAAGCCGTTCGGCCAGCAGCCGTACGGCATGCCGGCCAAGTCGGCGGCGAGTCCGGCCGACATGTCGCTGCTGGGCCAGCCGCCGGCGGCGCCCGGCTGGCAGGGCCGCAGCATCGCCACACACAAGCTGCGCCTGGTCGAGTACTCGGCCTTCATGGAGGCGCCGCCGCAGGCGCGCGATCAGCAGGCCGCCGCCGACGTGGTACGTCGCCGGTGACTGTGTCGGTCGTGATGTTGGCGGCGGTGGCAGTGATGGTGATGCGTGTCAGTGGTGTTAGTGATGTAATGATGGTGATGGTGGCGTCGGTGGTTAGTGCCGTCAACCACTGCCACTGTCAATAGTGGCAGTGGTGTCGGTGGTGATGATGGTGGTGCTGGTGTCGTCAGTGACGTTAGTGGTAGTGTCAATGGTGATGATGGTGTCAGTGATTGGTGTCGTGTCAGTGAGGTTAGTAGTACTCAATAGTCCATGTCAATGCCAGTAGTCAATGGTGGCAGTGGTGTCGGTGATGATGGTGTTTGATGGTGGTGTCAGCGACGATGGTGAGTGTTCGTGGTGACTGTGGTACCATGTCATGCCACCAATGGTAGGCAGGGTGTGGGTCACGATGTGATGGTGAATGGAAAAAGGTGGTGGGGAATTTCATTGTTGATGAAGATGTTCAGGAGGTTGGGGATGATACGGTGATGTTATTGCGGAGGATAATTTTGGAGTGGTGATGGGGATAGTGGTGGTGGTAATACGGAGGATGGTTTTGAAATGGTGATGGGATGGTGGTGGTGGTACTACGAAGGATGGTTTTTGAGTGGTGGTTAATGGTAATGGTGTTCAGGTGGATGGTGCTGAAGTGGTAACGATGGACGGGATCGGTAGGGCGTGCTACGATGCCAAGATGCACGGCAGGTCCCAGCTTCTGAGTCGTCCGTAGCTTCAGCCACGTCTCTATCCTTCGATGGTGTCAGGGGTTTAATTACATGTGGTGGAAGTTTGAACGCCACTTCTGTCAGGTAGAGAAAAGCCCGGCTACCGGCCAGGGAAGACTGGAGCGCTGGCGCTCCCGGACGGGTTGCTTCTGCACTGATCCCACCACTGGTTGTGATACAATTTCATCGTTTTGCTGTGTTTTGCTGTGGTGCTAGTCCCATGGCTGCGTCACATACGTCATGTCGTGGTTGTGTCTTGTGTCGTGATCGTTTGTGCCATGGTCGTGTCTTGTCTTGTCTTGTGTTGTGTCGTGTCGTGTCGTGTCGTGGCGTGGCGTGGTCGTGGTCGTGGTCGTGGTCGTGGTCGTGTCTTGTCTTGTGTCGTTTATTTTGTCGTGATTGTGTCGTAGTCGTGTCTTTTTCCGTGGTCGTGTCTTTTTGCCTTGGTCGTGTCATAGTCGTGTCGTGGTCGTGTCTTGTGTCGTGTCGTGTCCCGATTGTGATGGGTTCTGGTCGTGTTACGGTGTATTGGTGTTGCGTTCCCGCCTTATCGCATCAATATATCTAATTTTTGAAATTCGACTGGGAAGCGCATGTAATGGGAAGTATGGATATTTTAATAAAGGCAATTTGCTTCGTTCCTGGTATCTTTTACTGGATCATATCCGTAGTGTACTAGACATCCATGAGATATACTATGTAGCCAATGTTAATTGCCTCCAGTTTTGGGTATCGGTGGGCATCACAAATAACTCAACTTGAATTTTATAAGTACATGTAAGTTGTCCAATTGAGCATTCGTATTTCCATGTTCTTGTAGCGGAAATAAATTGCTAAAACTGAATATGACGCTCAATTGAAAACAGTTCCGACAGTGTATGACGTGATCGTGTCAAGGTGTGTCGGTGTTGGGTTCCGGTCGTGTTCGGCTGTGTTTATGTTGGTTGAGGTTGTGTTAGTATGGGGCAGCCTGCCGGGGTCGGAGGTGGCCGGCCGGCCGGCGCCACCGTTTCCAGGTGGTGTTTATGTGTTGGGGCGGCCGGTGACGGACGCGGCGCCGCTCAATGCTTGACGGACGGACGCAGGCGCCGGCCCTTACGCGGGCAGCAGCCGGTACGACAGTGTGTCGTACTGGTCAGTGGCTCGACACAGCAGCCAGTGGCCGCCTGAGCTGCTGTGTCGGGTCCGGCGCCGGCCCTCACGCGGCCACAGGCGGCGTGTCCGGCTCGTCACAGCAGCCTGAGCTGCTGTGTCAAGTCCGGCGCCGGCCCTCACGCGGCCACAGGCAGTGTGTCCGGCTCGTCACAGCAGCCTGAGCTGCTGTATCAGGTTCGGATCGACACAGCAGCCAGTGGCCGCCCGAGCTGCTGTGTCAAGTCCGGCGCCGGCCCTCACGCGGCCACAGGCGGTGTGTCCGGCCCGTCACAGCAATCAGTGGCCGCCTGAGCTGCTGTGTCAGGTCCGGCGCCGCCCCGGCTGGTGTTATCTCGTGTGTAGCCTGTTGTGTAGCCTGTTGTGTAGCCTGTTCGAATGCGTGTGACGGGTGACGACGCTGTCGGTGGCCCTGAGCGCAGCCGGCTGCATGTCCGCTCTACAGTGCCGGGCGGCTGTGTCGGCTCTGAGTTGGTCACTGGGTGCGCCGTGGGTGATGGTGGGCGTCGAGTGTATTGACAATACGTCTTGGGAATAGAGCCAGTGTTGCCCCAGGTATTGGAATGATGGGTCAGAGATACAGTTGAAAAACTGCCATGCCAGACATTTTTGTCATCCAGAACATTTTCCTCTCCATAAATGAATATTTACTCGTTTTGACAAAATATCGAATGGTGCTGTTTAATAACTGCACATTCCATACTCTTGGGTAAAGGGGCAGAAGCCCACGGGGAAGTACAAAACTGGTTCTTAAAGCCGGAAATATAATGAAAATGGTCTTTTGAGTTTGAGGGCCGCAAGGTTTTCCTATCCGCATCCGGGTTGCCAAAACATAAATATAGCCTGTATCACGTAGCGGGGTGTCCGGGTCTTGCCATGCTATTGTGGTGGTGTCGCCCAGGTGTACGGATTTAGCATGGATAATTGGTGGCAAACGTGTGGCATCGTGTCCCGAAGGGAGACGATACCGTGTCAAGTGTACATGTGTTATTGTAGCAAATATAGAGGTGATATCGTAACAAGATATAGAAGTTGTATTGCGGGGTATAGAGACAGGGTCCTATCGAGTATGGGGGACAGACAGTGTTGTGTCAGGTTTTGGGGTGACAGTGTCGTGTCAGGTGTGGGGGACAGTGTCGTGTCAGGAATGAGAGACAGTGTCGTGCCAGGTGTGGGGGACAGTGTCGTGTCAGGAATGAGAGACAGTGTCGTGCCAGGTGTGGGGGACAGTGTCGTGTCAGGAATGAGAGACAGTGTCGTGCCAGGTGTGGGGGACAGTGTCGTGTCAGGTGTGGGGGACAGTGTCGTATCAGGCATTGGTGTGAGGTGGGTCTACTGTTGCATCAGTGATTTGGTCGGCGTGCGGCTGCTCGATCACTACAGCAGCCCTGTCCGCAACAGTTGCTGTCCTCCGGCAGTACAATAAGCACCTGTTCGTGCACATCGGCGGGCCGACCTCCTACGAACCGCTGGAGGCCATCGGCATCACACAAATCTACGACAAGTTCCCCGACAAGAAGGGCGGCCTCCGTGAACTCTACGACAAGGGCCCGGCCAACGCGTTCTTCCTGGTGAAGTTTTGGGCCGACCTTAACACAACTGTTCAGGTTAGTGCGGCGAGGCGAGGCGTGGCTCGCGACGTGATACAGGCTGTGCTCTAGCGAGTGGCGAAGCGTGTCTCTCGGCACAGGCCGTATGATGGAACGGTGGGTGGAACCCACCTTCCCCCTATGGTGGAAAGGTGGGTTTGTTGCCATGAAAATTGCATGCTACGGTCGCAGCGAATGCAACTTCAAGCTCCAATAATAATCACCACAGTCTACGCTAAGCATTGCACCAGGCTGGGCAGTGAGCGTGAGGCCATGTATAATGCCCACTGCGTATGTTCCTCAGTGTGGCTCTTGTGTAATAAACGTTGCGTTTTGTTCACTGCACGAAATATATGCATGCATTTTGTACGGCTTCGCCGCTTGAAATGTGCATTGTATCGTGACTTCAGGCGATTTGGCTCCAGTGAGACGCCCGCCTTCCGGTCTGTGAGTTTCATATTCGCTACTGACGGAGCGATCACATTTGCAGTAGTGATGCAAAACAGCAGTGGTATCGCCCCACAGTGTTGTGCACGGGCTCTATTTTGCAGCAGTTGGCCGGTAACTGGAATGCTTTTGTCCAAGGGAAAATGCTTGCAGTAGCTGGTTGGGATAACAGTTAATGACTTGCTGGAGCTGGTCAGGATCAGTTAATGTCTTGCAGCAGTTTGGCGGGGTCAGATGTCATGTATTTTGCGGCTTCAGATTTTTGTCCCACCTGGTACGACAGTGTTGCAGCATTTCATCAGAGGCAGGTATGGGGTCAGTATGGGTCAGTATCATGTCGGGTGTGGAGGTCAGTACCGTATCAGGTGCGGGAAACAGTGTTGTGTCAGGTATGGATGAGTATTGCCTAACACAAGTTAGTCAAGGTCAGAGTATTATTCTGCGGCAGTTGGTCAGTAAAAGTGTCATTGTCGGTGATGAAGGTTAGCCGTATTGTTACCGTGTATATATATATATATATATATATATATATATATATAATATGTGTTTGTACACATACATAATTGTATCATGTGTATATGTGTATAAAATGTGTATTATAGTACTTAATCCAAAGCGTGCCCTTGTACAACTCGCTGCCACCCGAGCTGATGCGGCTTCCCGTGCCGATCTTTGGTCGTCACCTACGGCGGCACCTGTTTAACGTGCCGCCCGTGCCGGACTGATTTGCTGCTCGCCCTGCTGTATTTTTATATTATTGTATTTTATTATGACATGTATGACCACCGGTTTAACTGTTTTTGTGATTTTGACCTTTTGTGCTGTGCCGTTTTAGCTAATTAACGCGAGGTCGTAATAGCCACAAGTCCATTGTGGATTACCTCAATACAAGTCTGTCTGTCTGTCTGTCTGTCTGAGCCGGCATTGAGCCCAAGACTACCACCGTTGCCCAGCGGTGTTGTAGCGATACTGTATGAACACAGCACCAGTACTGCCGTGTCTAGCCAACACACTGATATATAAATTCGTTACTATGCATGTGTATCCTCCATAGGACGGCAGCGGGGCATTCTACGGTGTCACCAGCCAGTACGAGTCGCCGGAGAACATGACCATCACCTGCTCTACCAAAGTGTGCAGCTTCGGCAAGCAGGTGGTGGAGAAGGTGGAGACCGAGTACGCCAGGTGAGAGACCGCCAGAGCTTGTCCTAAGTCAGGTGGGCCGTCCTTCTGTCAATCGGTGAAGTTCTGTCCAGGTGAGAGGCTGCCAGGGTTTGTATTTAGTCAGGTGGGCCGTCCTGCCAGTCGGTGAAGTTCTGTCCCGGTGAGAGACTGCCAGGGTTTGTCCAAGTCAGGTGGGCCGTCCTGCTGTCAGTCGGTGAAGTTCTGTCCAGGTGAGAGGCTGCCAGGGTTTGTATTTAGTCAGGTGGGCCGTCCTGCTGTCAGTCGGTGAAGTTCTGTCCAGGTGAGAGGCTGCCAGGGTTTGTATTTAGTCAGGTGGGCCGTCCTGCCAATCGGTGAAGTTCTGTCCCGGTGAGAGGCTGCCAGGGTTTGTATTTAGTCAGGTGGGCCGTCCTGCCAATCGGTGAAGTTCTGTCCCGGTGAGAGGCTGCCAGGGTTTGTATTTAGTCAGGTGGGCCGTCCTGCCAATCGGTGAAGTTCTGTCCCGGTGAGAGGCTGCCAGGGTTTGTATTTAGTCAGGTGGGCCGTCCTGCCAGTCGGTGAAGTTCTGTCCAGGTGAGAGACTGCCAGGGTTTGTCCAAGTCAGGTGGGCCGTCCTGCTGTCAGTCGGTGAAGTTCTGTTATTGTTTAGATGACAATGATTGATTTAATCTTGACAGGGCTGGAAAGAAAAAGGCCTATATTTTTGTCATCCCGTTCATTATCATCTCCGATTTTATCCACGTGTGCATTTGGACATGAACGTCTTGGTTACAGCACCCCATGGTTTTGGTATGTTTAGCAACGCGCAATATGCTTCCACCATTGAATTGTCAAATGACGCTATTTAGCCTTCCAGTGAGTAGACAAGAGGGCAATTTTCCCGGCTTGTTAAAGTTAATCGACAAGTCGCACACAGAGAGGTATCCCTGCTTGTCTGTGGATCTCTCTGCCGCCACTAATGCATTTGACGTGTCTGAGCACTTGGCAATATCTTGGTCTTATGACGCCCAAGTGGGTGTCGGCACAGTAATTTCTCGGTGTTTCGGCATGATCAGTCAAGAGGCACGAGTCAGCATAGCGCCACAGCCCGCGGGCACACAGACGGCAGTTATTACAAAAGGATAGAGAGCAGCAACTCTGGTCGCTATCTCATATCTCCCCTCCCCGTGGCCTTATCGTCCCCGCTGTTTGTGAACTTTGCGAATGTCGTTGTGGCAATGGTAACGCCCAGTTGAGCCGTTGGAGCAAAATCGACCAAAACTGGATGTTTGCCAGAAATCAACACTGCTCGAAATTCCACACACCGCGCTTCGGATGCATATTTGCAAGAAGAGATCCGAATGTTTCGAAAATAATGATTGGTTCCAGCTAACCGGACAGTGAACATTGAGAAGTTGTATTCTTTTAGAACGTCATGAAATACGACGACCTTACACCGCAGCGTCCCCTATGGGAAATTGATCCACAGCCCTTGCTATCAATTTGGGCGGGGATGGCCGAGTGGTTAAAGTGTTAAGCTCTGGGTACCAAAGGTGCCGGGTTTAACACTCGCACCACTCGGGAAATTTCCCAACCCCGTGGCCCACCGGCGAAGCAGTGTGGGCGGCGTCATTAACCGTGATCGTGCATAAGGTGCGTCTAAAACCACCCAATAAACAAACAAACAGACAATCTTGCTATCAATTACTTCCGAACAGATACAAGTTATTTTATACATGTCTTCAAATTAGATGGTATCCTCATAGGGGCGCGGGTTAGGTTGACAGGGGCTCAGCTTATCCCCCCTCCCCATGTGAAAGTGATGTGGTCTAAACTATCCCTTTAACTCCGTCTTCGACAATCCTTGGTTGTTCATAATGCAACGAAGTGGGTCGATCTAGGCTTCTCATAATTAAGTCTTCACACCAACGACACTTCGGTTGTCCGATGTGATGTTAAGAGGAATTGATACTAGAATTGCAGAGTAATAAATGCATTTTTAGTTTGTGTCGATTTATTAACACGCGCACTGCAGGGGAGGGGGGTGGGCGAAATCAGCCCAACCCTCAGGTTGTTTATGTTTTTCGAACATAACTACAGATTTTACCGGTTGATATACGCCATTTTTTGCGTACCTGCTTAGAAATAACCGGCGCGTCGTTTAAAGCAAGAAAAATAGAAATCTGCCAACAAATTCGAGTTAGAGGTCGTTAATGTCAAAACATTTCGTAGCGCCAGACCACAAAAATCGGCGCTGATGCGCTTCCCGTATATTGGCAAAAGGGACGTGTTCTTGGCAACACTGTTATGGGCGCTATATGACCATTGCAGTCGATGCGCCCTTTAAACCCAAATAACTAACTAACTTGGCAACACTAGCGACTTGTTTGAGGTATATTGTTATGCATTATAGTTTCAAGGTCATGTTAGGTTACCGAGGTCAAGTCAGGTCAAGTTTATGACAGGTTAATGGAACCAAACTTGATCAACTGGAATGTTGTCATAAATGCAAATGACTGTCATGCGATTGATGTCACTTCGCATGTTACTCCCTACACATCCTGAAAACTACTGTTTGTCACTGTGTACCTAAGCGTTTCTATACATTATTCATGTACTTCACTGGGCGCTGCATGACCGACGCAGTCCATGCGCCCCTAAACTCCAACAACCAACCAACCATGTACTTCACGCCTTTCTTCGCGAAGCCGATTGTGCCGAGCCGCCCGACGGAGCAGTCGGGCGGGCGGCCCGGTTCCAGTAACTGGAACAGGTAACTGACCTGATAAAATGCTGCTATATAGGTTACCTGAGGTCAAATTCCGGATCTAGCATCTGTATTGCATGATTAGTAACGTCCAAAACATTATTAATGCCTATTTTGGAGCATTTAAACACAATCACAGCGATCCATAACAATGACAAGCAAAGCCACGGAAAAAAAAAATTGACATGTGACCTCATTTGACCTTGAAGATATTGATCTAAGGTCATGAAATTTGCACACAATAGAGTTCACTACGGTGCCCACGCACCCTGAGAATTTCGTTACTCCAGCTTCAATAGGAGCCGTGATCTTGGGGGTGGGCGGAATCCGTTTCGGCCTAATTTGGTCCGTTCATCGTGTATCTTTATTCACACTCGTCTGTGGATGGATCACAATCTGACGCGTATCTGCGTGGATTTGACGTGGATTTGATGTGGATCTGATGTGGATCTGACGTGGATTTGATTTGGCTCCATGCGGAAAAGTGACGCGTTTACCATCACGAGGCGACAGGTTGTGATTACAACCTCACCTTCACCGGTATTTGTTTCAGGTTCGAAAATGGTCGTTTCTTCTATCGTATCAACCGATCACCTATGTGCGAGTACATGGTCAACTTCATCCACAAGCTCAAGCACCTGCCCGAGAAGTACATGATGAACAGTGTCTTGGAGAACTTTACGATTCTACAGGTGCGTATATGTAGATTTAAAGTGTATTTAACTCGGCGCAATATGACGTTCTACGGTGTGTGGCCCCTTTTAGGGATCAGGCTTTATTGTAAGGGTTGTCTTGGGTACTTTATTTCCCCCATAAACCCAGCATCGGAGCGTTTTGAACCGAGTGGGACATGATGACTAGGCTCTACTATGGAATATGTGGGAGAAAGAAAAAGGGACACAAAATTGCATGCATGTAGCGAAATCTAGCAGATCTGTTGGATACAAGTAGATCCACATGCAACACGAAAACACCTGCAGAGCTCTATGTTTTTCATACGTGATCTTAGGGCTGAAACGGACGTCAACTGCGTTGAATGCGAGCAAGTGTCCTAGGTGGTCGAGTTGAGTTGGCTTCTTGTTTTCTTAGAATGGACCACAGTCTTGTCCAGACTGAGAAGTGGCTACAGTAAGCATGTTGCAGATGCTACGAATATGGTTGCACGGTGAATTGTTCGTCACATCGTAGATTCCATTTTGACCAATGCTGAAGCCTGCGCATCTGCACGCGTGCAAGGACAGGGTCCGAATCCGTCAAATGGTATGAAAAAGTAGGAAAGTACATCTTTCTTTCGCAAAGTGGTCCACCTGCAAACTAAGCGCCCACATCCTCGTGGATTAATGGTCGTTATCTTGTGAATGGTGCAAGTGCCATATATTTTGACAAAACGATTACAAAAGAACCTGATGTTTCGTGACTAGAATGCATGTTGAATTATATTAGATAAGTATGGTATTATAATGAATACGCATGCAAATGAATGAATACAAAGAGCACGAATGCCATTTAGACGAAATGACTAATACCACTCTCATTTCATTCATACGCTCCTGCTCGCTCACCTGGATCTGGACCAATTCCTATGTGCGAATCTACCAGCATTAAGACGTACAAGTAGTCCTACGTCGCATACTGTATGACGGGGGTTGTCTTCCAATGATTCGTGTCCACACGTTTTGATTATCCAACTTCTTGCTCGTGCTCTACTGTCGAGTGCTACTTGTGACATAAAATAACTCAGTGGAAGAACTTACCTTAGTACCAATATTCATTGAAGATCTTTACGGAGCGGTGATATATCTGATCTAATGTGGCGCTGCATCTCGCAAGTTGTCACGTAGCTGTGTATGTAGATCACACAACGTCATACCCTGTGATATTTGCTGTGAGTGCAGTTGACATGGCATCTGGATACCATAGCAAAAAAACAATTCGTTAATATTCGGATTTGTGGTGCTTCTCGATGATAATTTAGGCAGTGGTTACGAGACTCAAAATTGGCTTGCACAATGCGATTAGAATGCCGAGACACAATAACTAGCCTTTTCAGCCCCCATTGTGATTTCCTCCGATGTCGCTTGCCGTAGTGATTGGTATCAGTCCAAGCCAGCGATTGTCCCAAGCCTGCGTAATTACGATGAACGGGTAGATGGCATGAGTGAAACTGAGGAATCTGTGGTGTGTCGTTTGCCTGACGTAGAATCGTGCTACCGCAGATGCGTGCCCGGTCTGTCAAGCCGGGCTGTTGTCAGATGCTGCAGCACATCGCCGCTTGTGTTTTTACTTTTTCGTCAGCAGCCGGTGGTAGCAACGGTCCAGTATGACACAACCACGTTCGTTCGGCCACGTTCCGCGTTCTTTTGGAGGTACTTGAATCCTTTTGGTCTCCGATCAGACCTCCAGTAATTATAGATGTGAGCATGGAACCTATGTGCCAGGACCCCAATGTGTTGTGAGTTAATCTGCTTTGGTGCTGCTCATCATTCTGAAATGGTTTTAACCCCCCCCCTGCTCTCAACACTTCGTGCTGCAAATAAGTTCAGCGTGAATCCGATGTAGCGGATCTTGCCCCGGATCACTTAAATGCCGGCCACCACCTAAGAAAGAGCAGGTGTGAATAGGACAGAATGGAGCGTGCATGTTTGCTACGCTGACGACACACAGTGAAGCCTGGATGGAAGGCGAAGTATTTGATCGATGGATTTATTTCAAAATACCATGGGATCACTCTGACGATTGTCAACATATGAAATGCACAAGTTATGTTATGTTTCCCCGTTTGGTCGACTTAAGCGTTCGTGTGTAAAATAACCAATGTTTGCAACAATGTGCTGTCTTGTCGCGTATAACATCTGTTTTTGGACTTCAACTTAGTCGGTCATTAGGCTACGCTGGTAATCTGTAGCTGTACCAGTGGCGTGGGAGCTGGCGGGTAGAGGGTTCTGTCTTGCTCTTTGTGTTAGTTTTTGTTTGTTAATTTTTTATTTATCTAAATAATTGTTGTGTCGCATATGAGCGGTGAGACCCTTTTGGCGTGTACATGAACAGTATGGGGGGGGGGGGAGGATTGATTGTATTGCACGGATGGTGGGCGCATGCTAATGCAACCAATCATTCAAGCACCACTCTGCGAATTTCATGGGAGTCGAGAACGCAGCAACGACTTGAACACAACGAGTTTGAAGCATGAATTCCCGATTAGCGAAAGAAGGCTTTGGCACAAAGTTTCCCGTCTCCACCTCCTCCCCTCCCCTCCCCCCCCCCCCCCCCCCTCCCCTCCCCTCCCCTCCCCTCCCCTCCCCCCCCCCCACACACCCTCGAGAAAAGCATCTTCTTGACTTGCTACGGGACCTACAGTTGACATTCTTCGGTCCCCATGTGGCTGCCTCGAGTTTTCGCGCAAACCGTCTGTACTCTGGCGCCTGTAGATGTTGGATGAGCACTGCATGCTGGCGCTACACTGTCAGGTAGTATTTCCACTAGACGTGACTTGACGCCGGCCATCTCTTGCCGGATGTCGGAGCACGCATCGGGCTATCGGAAGTCGTTGCAAGTGTGCCTAACCTCAACGGCCCACATGTGTGCACATTGTGAGCGATAGATGGCGCTTCCGTGGTTTTATGCACCATATTTTCAATTTCCTGCCATTTGTGACCGTGTTGTATCCGTCTACATGGCAAGGCGCCGGTGCGTATGTGCCAAGTGCACCCCATGCATTGGTGGACGCCACTCAATTGTCTTCCTGTCTCCCCCAGGTGGTGACAAACCGCGACACACAAGAGACGCTGCTGTGCATTGCTTTCGTGTTCGAGGTATCCACTTCTGAACATGGCGCTCAACATCACATCTACCGTCTGGTCAAGGACTGAACAGGTGTCGCATCTACCGTCTGGTCAATGACTGAACCAGGTGTCACATCTGCCATCTGGTCAATGACTGAACAGGTGTCGCATCTACCGTCTGGTCAATGACTGAACAGGTGTCGCATCTACCGTCTGGTCAATGACTGAACCAGGTGTCACATCTGCCGTCTGGTCAATGACTGAACCAGGTGTCACATCTGCTGTCTGGTCAATGACTGAACCAGGCGTTACATCTACCATCTGATCAAGGACTGAACCAGGCGTTACATCTACCATCTGGTCAAGGACTGAACCCGGCGTCACATCTGCCATCTGTTCAATGACTGAACCCGGCGTCACATCTGCCATCTGGTCAATGACTGAACAGGTGTCACATCTACCGTCTGGTCAATGACTGGACCAGGTGTCACATCTACCGTCCGTTCAAGAGCCGGGAACGGCAGCACATCTTCTGTCATGCCACGGGCAGGCTTCACCAGGCACGTTTTTGTCATATCCTGTACGTGGTAGATGCCCCAATGACACCTCCCTCATCCACAGGCCCACGTTCACACTCATAACACCATTATGATCACGTCGTGCGCATCAGAACAGAGAAGAGTCACTTTTCTATGTGGCCTTTAGGTGGAAGAAGACTCGGAGGGTGCCATATAGGCCAGGCCTCGTGTCGCCCCTGAAGCGGTAATAGTAATGAGAAAGGGCGAGATTATAGAGCTTGACGCACACACCCCTCTTATTTATAATGATGAATGTGGCTTGTTTGAAGCTGCTTGACAAAGCCGAAAGTCCAGTTTTTTTTGTTGTTGCTTGACTGGCTCTCTACCGTATTTCTCCCCCGGTTCCGCCATTTCTGGTTCGATTTCAGGAGAAAAGATCGGTGGCGACCTGGGACGTTTCTCCTGCTGAATGCCTCCCCTCCCTCTTCTCATTTGGGCGCTGTATGACTGAAGCAGTCGATGCGCCCCTAAGCCCAAATAACCAACCAACCTCTCTTCTCATTGACCTCAGAGCAGCAGCGTTACTAAGCTCATCTCAGAGTGACCGCCGCACTGAACTGTTCTGAGAGCGGCGATTGGGCTAAGCTGTTCTGAGAGGGTCCGCTCAACTGAACAGTTCTGAGAACCACCGCCGTGCTAAGCCGTTATGAGAGCGGCTGCCGAGCTATTTCCTCAGACCGGCTGCCGGACTTCGCTGTTCTGAGAGTACTCCAGAGCTGCGCCGTTCTGAGAGGACCGCAAAATTGCTCTGTTCTGAGAGACCTGCAGGGCTGTGCTGTTCTGAAAGGGCTACCAGACAGCGCTGTTTTGACAGATCTGCCGGACTGCTCTGTTCTGAGACCGGTGGCCAATCGTCGATCCGATCCGTGATAACCCGACTTACGTTCTGCGTGTGTAGGAATCCTGATCTCTGACGTGTGTAGTGCGACAGTGAGGTGTGCTGGCAGGCGGAGGCCCGCCCTACGCCGGCCGCCAAAACACAGCCGCAGTGCCTTGGCCTGGTGGTGGGTGGCCGACCGGCCCCGCGAGACTGCCGCTCGGTGGGTCGTGTCTTGGCCCGGTGTTGGATGACCGAGCGGCCCCGCGAGACCGCCGCTCGGTGGGTCGTGTCTTTCAGAGGAGTCAGTGCGTGCGCGCGTGCGCGTACGTGCTTGCGATCGGCTATTTTGTGCCAATGGACGCCCATGCATCGTCCGCACCGTACAACCCTGGTGTGCCTTCTCAGAGGTCCATGCCGGCAGCGCGCCACTGTTCGCACGCTCGGACAGCGGACGGCTGCGGTGTTTTGTAGAGTGCGCACGGGCGGCGACTGAGTGGTCTCGTGCTAGTGAGGACACCGCGTGCTCTCAATGCCCGGCGGCCGGCGACCACCGACCGGTCCGCCCCGCCGGGCGGCCACGCCACGCCACTGCCTCGCCGGCCTGCCACCGACGCGAGTGTCGTGTGTGAGAGAGGTAGTTAGCGGTTACTGCAATATTTTCGCGGGCTTTTTGTCGGGTGTCCCCTGAGCAGCCGGTGCATGTGGTCTCGTGTTGAGCTGAGCTGAGTTACTTAACATTATTTGAGTGCCGGACGTCGCATTATACACCGGTGTCTGTGCCGCGGTCTGCGGTCGCCGGGTGTGTCGGCCGGTGTGTCGGGTCACCACGGTTGGAGATGGAGATAGTTCCGGCGGCGCGTGGTGCGCCACGTGGCCGTGCGGTTCCGGCCCGTCGGCGTGGCGCTGTGTGGTGCCTGGGCGAGCTGAGCTGATCTGACCCGGCCGGCCGTTGCGTTGTTGTGCCGAGTGCGGATGATGTGCCGTTGATCTCAATTGCAACGCTGCTGGTCTGGTGGTGGCGACGGCGAGGTACGGCTCGCTGGCGCGCGGGCTAGCGAGGCTCGTCCACTCGGGCTGCACTTAGTCGGGCGCCCGCCAGGGGCGCTGCTTGTCGGTCGAACGGCGTGCTGTTGTTACATCGTGTGCGTTTTCTGCCGATTGTGTGTAGTCGCTCTGTGTACGGTAGCTACGTGGTAGGTCGTGTCCTTTTGTACAGATGTATGTCCGAAGTACACTATATTGGAAGCATTGTGAGAGAGTGTTTCGGCGAGCCCGGTGGTAGTGTACCCGACTACCAACCACCAGATGAACGGCGTGTGACTGATTTTGGTGTACATTTTGAATTAGTAATTGTGAACTGCCACACGTCTTCGTCCGGCTGTACACTGCAGAACACCACTTGCAGGTCTCCAGTCATGTTCCATGTACGTATGGTCGATTTTCACGCTTGAGTAATCTGAGCTCATTTTGGAGCTCATCCTGCTCTGCCAATTTTCGTATCACTCCATAAGGTTTTACCAATTTCGATGCCACTCCATGGGTGGAAGTGCCCTAAAACCCAAATAACTAACTAACAATGTCACTTCATGGGGCTCTGCCGACTCAATATCACTCCATACGGCTCGTCTAGCATGCCAGAGGTACGGGATTGGATTCCCTCGCGGTGCCCGCCCTTCCTGTCAGGGTGAGAGGCAGGCGACGCCATGTGGCCTCAGCTGTTTGGTGCGTCGTAGTCACAACCACCATTCACAAGGCTCTGCCAACCCGATATCACTCCATAGAGCTGCCAACTCGATGTCACTCCATAAGGCTCTGCCAACTCGATATCACTGAACCGCATTTTGTATTCAGCACCGTGTCGTTTTATAGCTATCGGTGGATGGAAATAGTTCATGAAAGCCCCCTCGTTGGTGTCCTTTAGGTACAAGCAGTAGTCATTGGTGTTTCTCGAATAGTTTCGTTGGTCCCTTCAACAGCCAGTCAATGTTAGTCGTGGCAAGTTGTGCAATCTCTTGGATTTCCTTGTGTTGTGTGTGCTAATGTAAGCATCACGAGTAATATAGTGCATGGGTAGCAGCGCCACGAGAATGCTACGAACGAGCAGTAGAGCTAGTTGCGCCCACTGCAGGCCAAAAGTCGTCAGGTGTAGCGAGGGAGACGTGAACATGTCGAAATATTCATGGTAGTCATGGTTACACGTGCGCTCACTCGTGCTCGCTGGCACGAATTCACGCTCTCCTAATACGCGTGCTTCCACTAACAGCGTCTTTGAGCTGATGAAAAACTGTCGCGCACGAGAGCGTAGCTAAGGGATTGGTGCTTTCCTCCCCACCCCTGGGCCTCCACGGGCCCAGGGGTGGCCATGGCCCTTCGGTCCTCGCTCGCCAGGGGCCCGTATATAATCGTCTACGGGATTACCCTGGCGGAGACAGAAAGTTTAACACACTATGGCTACCGAACTTGTTGGACCCCTGAGGACGTTTACGAGCTCGTACGTAATCGTCCACAGGGTCGCCGTGGTGGAGATGGAAAGGCCAACAACACTATGGCCACATGCTGTTGAGCCCCCAAGAACGTATACGAGCCCGTAAGTAATCGTCTACGGGGTCGCCTTGGCGGATATGGAAAGGCCGACATAATTTGTATGACCATCGAGGTTGTTGTCGGACTCCTAAAAATGTTTGATCAAATATAGCCAAAATAGGCCAGGTTCCTCGAGGGTGCATTGTCAGCCGGTGTTTCGCTACGGGCGATTTAATGCCCAATATGCGGCTGAAAGTAACACGTAATGATAATACATGTATAACTAGGGCGTTGCTAATTATTGCACGCACTGCAATAGTTAAACGACGCGGCAGTACCAGTTACTGGATATTCCTGCCGCAGTTTGAGGAGCTGGTAGATACCAAGTAAGAGAGCCGCATAACCAGAGCTTAAGTAGCTGCAGCTGGCCAATTGAAGCAATGGAAAAATCGAACAAAGGTACCTTGCTGAACGATTAACAGATCTTGATAAAAATGACATGTTCGTGACTAGCACATGATCGGTGTCTCGTCAATTGAACATTCCGAGCCCTTCCAGCGAATAGTTAGGGGGCGGTCGCCCAATCGCCCCTCAATCCGCTACTAGTTGAAACACAAGCTTGTGCATTCTTGTGCAACTCAGGGAGCATTTTTGCGCGCCTGGAAAGGTTTGTTGCTTTTCCGGAATGCAAGATAATCAGAACACCTACACTTATGCATGCACGGGAGACCAATGCTTCTTACCTACCTTGGGCGTCTGACACGGCTGTCTGCCCACCGGAACATGTCGAGCGCTTGGTGTTGCCACGAAGTTTGGGTAGGAGAAGGGAAACGGGGGGGGGGGAGGTCGATTCTTCCTATGCAGCAACATAGATCTAATGCTCATTTTCACGATGGTTGAGGTATGCGCACTCCCGTCGCACGACTTGCCAACGTCGATGTATTGCAGTTGTGCTAATTTTTGCGGGAACAAAAATAAGCAAAGAAGGAAAACATTAACTGCAGTGAGATACACTCAGAGGGCAGCCAACGGGGGAGGGCCCCCTTAGCACCCAAAAATACACTAGATGAAGCGATAATTGTTTTGATCTTCACCACACACGGCTCTTAATTTACGGCGCGCTTTCTCTGTTTCATCACATCACTTTTTTCGGGGGGGGAGGGTCCCCTTCAGGAAACCCTGGCTGCGCCACTGGATACACTATCAGTTACGGTGCAAGCTCTGTTCTTCATGGAGCTGTTGTTCCCTTAGTTGCTGAGACGGAAAACATTTTAATAAAATGCTATCCACCCAATACTGGCCGGATGTTCGTGCCATTTATTTCAATTTTCAGAACGTAACGCTGGATCTTTTTTCGGCCAAGAGCACGGAACACAGGGGCGGTTTTAAAGTGAATAGTGTCTGAACCCGTTGTGATACTACTTCTTTGCATGCGGGGCCACGAGGCTAAATATACCACACAATGCCCGAGGCTGGTGGGACAATGCCCGCAGTAAAGCCCACCATACTAACCAGCCACAGAGCAGGGCGCGCAGTGCAAGTTTCCGTGACTGCGATGCACACCATCCTGTCGGTAAAAGAGGAGAATTGCCGCCTCACGGAACCACAACGTGTCGTATGATCCCGGCGTAGTGTGCGGCAAAGCGGGTCATGTCACCGGTGCCTGCGGTGCTACCGCTACACCCAACAATCAGTGCGGCTCCTGGAGCCCCGTCGGGTCACGCTGACGCGTCTCGATCGGGGTCACGGTCGCGTATGGAGCATCAACCCGGCCCGGTCCGTTATGGGCCTGCACGCCTGACGGACGGCGAACAGAGCCGCGTCTCGCTACTGCTCACGGACCACGGCTGGTGACTGCGCGGTCCGGCCCGCTCACGGACCACGGCTGGTGACTGCGCGGTCCGGCCCGCTCACGGACCACGGCTGGTGACTGCGCGGTCCGGCCCGCTCACGGACCACGGCTGGTGACTGCGCGGTCCGGCCCGCTCACGGACCACGGCTGGTGACTGAGCGGTCCGGCCCGCTCACGGACCACGGCTGGTGACTGAGCGGTCCGGCCCGCCCACGGACCACGGCCACGGCTGGTGACTGCGCGGTCCGGCCCGCTCACGGACCGCAGCTGGTGACTGCGCGGTCCGGCCCGCCCACGGACCACGGCCACGGCTGGTGACTGCGCGGTCCGGCCCGCTCACGGACCATGGCCACAGCTGGTGACTGAGCGGTCCGGCCCGCTCACGGACCACGGCTGGTGACTGAGCGGTCCGGCCCGCTCACGGACCGCAGCTGGTGACTGAGCGGTCCGGCCCGCCTACGGACCACGGCCACGGCTGGTGACTGCGCGGTCCGGCCCGCTCACGGACCACGGCTGGTGACTGAGACGGTCCGGCCCGCTCACGGACCGCAGCTGGTGACTGGACGGTCCGGCCCGCCTACGGACCACGGCCACGGCTGGTGACTGCGCGATCCGGCCCGCCCACGGACCACGGCTGGTGACTGCGCGGTCCGGCCCGCCCACGGACCACGGCTAGTGACCGCGCGGTCCGGCCCGCCCACGACCACGGCTGGTGACAGCGGTCCGGCCCGCCCACGGACCACGGCTGGTGACTGCGCGGTCCGGCCCGCCCACGGACCACGGCCACGGCTGGTGACAGCGGTCCGGCCCGCTCACGGACCACGGCTAGTGACTGAGCGGTCCGGCCCGCCCACGGACCGCAGCTGGTGACTGAGCGGTCCGGCCCGCTCACGGACCACGGCTGGTGACTGAGCGGTCCGGCCCGCTCACGGACCACGGCTGGTGACTGCGCGGTCCGGCCCGCCCACGGACCACGGCTGGTGACTGCGCGGTCCGGCCCGCTCACGGACCACGGCTGGTGACTGAGCGGTCCGGCCCGCTCACGGACCACGGCTGGTGACTGCGCGGTCCGGCCCGCTCACGGACCACGGCTGGTGACTGCGCGGTCCGGCCTGCTCACGGACCACGGCTGGTGACTGCGCGGTCCGGCCCGCCCACGGACCACGGCTGGTGACTGCGCGGTCCGGCCCGCTCACGGACCACGGCTGGTGACTGCGCGGTCCGGCCCGCTCACGGACCACGGCTGGTGACTGCGCGGTCCGGCCCGCTCACGGACCACGGCTAGTGACTGAGCGGTCCGGCCCGCCCACGGACCACGGCTGGTGACTGCGCGGTCCGGCCTGCTCACGGACCACGGCTGGTGACTGCGCGGTCCGGCCCGCTCACGGACCACGGCTGGTGACTGCGCGGTCCGGCCCGCTCACGGACCACGGCTGGTGACTGCGCGGTCCGGCCCGCTCACGGGGTACGAGCGGTCCGGCCCGCTCACAGCCACGGCTGGTGACTGAACGGTCCGGCCCGCTCACGGACCACGGCTGGTGACTGCGCGGTCCGGCCCGCTCACGGACCGCAGCTGGTGACTGGACGGTCCGGCCCGCTCACGGACCACGGCTGGTGACTGCGCGGTCCGGCCCGCTCACGGACCACGGCTGGTGACTGCGCGGTCCGGCCCGCTCACGGACCACGGCTGGTGACTGAGCGGTCCGGCCCGCCCACGGACCACGGCTGGTGACTGCGCGGTCCGGCCCGCCCACGGACCACGGCTGGTGACTGAGCGGTCCGGCCCGCTCACGGACCACGGCTGGTGACTGAGCGGTCCGGCCCGCTCACGGACCACGGCTGGTGACTGAGCGGTCCGGCCCGCTCACGGACCGCAGCTGGTGACTGGACGGTCCGGCCCGCTCACGGACCACGGCTGGTGACTGAGCGGTCCGGCCCGCTCACGGACCGCAGCTGGTGACTGGACGGTCCGGCCCGCTCACGGACCAGACCACGGCTAGTGGTGACTGGTGCTGTCCACAGCCGGCCGCCGTGGCGTCACCCACTGCGCAACGGTGTTTTAAAGTATATTATAGACTATCTCTGGGCGAAAATAAAAGCTGCGAATCCAGAATTTGACAGAGAACTAGCGAATGCCAGTTCTCTGAGACAGAGTACTCCAAAACTGAATTCATAACGACGTGTTCTGCAGACCTTTTCTTCAAGCATCTATCCAAACACGTTGTCCACCAAAAGTTGTCACCTACAATCAGGTACCACCAAGCAGCTGTTCCTCTTCCACGTGCTCTTTACACGCTTGTGCACTGTATGGAATGGGCTATTTATGATAATTCCTCTAGCGGTAACGAATATCTTAGAACATGCCCGGGTGTTGATATTTCCATGACACTTTCTCTACGTTCTGGGCAAATATGATTGGATATATGTTGCTTCTTTAATTCTCTAGTAATAATGGCATTTATGATTCAGTGCAATAAATCCGTGTGGTGCGTATGTATGCGTTTATTCAAGACTTCGTCGATTCATGACATATCCTGTCGACAATGAAACAAATAAATACAAATACAACATGCAAGAAGAGGAAGGAAAATGAGGTTGCCTTGAAACGTGCTTTTCATTACAAGCTGCCTGGCACCATTGCATTGCTCATTATTTACCACTGACTTTCTGCTCCCTTGGCAAAATATTGGTAATATCATCAGTCCCTGACTTAACGTCATCAGCCACCAAGCTGACATCATCACTCGCCATGACGTCATCACCCCTACCTGACGCCATTGAGTGCTCAGTCGGCGGCCGCCGGCGTTCTGCACCCAGTGCCCGGGCGGTTGCCTGTCCGTACCACTGAGTCGTCGCCTGCACCGATATCGAACAACGATCCCCATGCCGTCTGCCCCGGAGACTGGAGCGTGTCGACCGTCGGCAGCGGCGATGGTCGACTGATAGGCAGTTCCAGGTGAACACGGCCGCCGAACACCGTCTCCCGTGGTGTGGCTGGTACGGTTACCGCAGTATGCTCCTGTTTCCGTCACTCTCCTGCCGACATGTCGCCGTGTTATGATGCACACGTGATACACACGTGATGCTTCGACGGTTATTATACAGGTAACCGTACGTTGCTACCATGCGCTACCAGTACTTCCTTCGCTCACCCAACATTCCTTATGGTGTTTGGTACCAGCTTGAGGTAAGCTACAAGCTAGTTATCATGATTGCAGGTAAGTCTTAGTTTGCCTGGCAGTGATAGTCTAGATTGTCCTCGTTTGTACGATAACTGGTTCTCAAATTCAATCGTTTTTCTCAATCTCCTGTTCTCAAATCCACGAGCCGTTCTTCAAAGTCACCAGCAGTTAGTGCCCTTGTATTTGATAAGGCTGATTAGTGAGCCAAACGGTGACAACTTGTGCAACAGTCTCAATAGTCCGAAAATGATAACAAAATTAACAAACATTCCAGCCTCCAAATCAACGGGCAATCACGACTGACAGTGACGGACATCCGTCCAACCGAGCCACCAAACGTTCCAGCGCCCACATCTTGTAACAGGCTACATCTCACGAACCTCGATAATCCAACTCTGTCTCTCACCTCTGTCTCTCAGGTGCGTCCGCCCGCGTCGACTTTCTCGGGGCGACTCCCCGGTCCCCGGCCTGCTGCCCGCAGGCCGGGGACCGGGGCATGTACATGGTAAATCATGATTGGTCGAGCGCAACGACATCATATGGTGGAGTGGTCGCGTGTTATAGGTCGGTACCGGAATGACGCGGTCAAGAACGGTTAGTCGAAAGTACTTCCGACCAGCCCTTCAGCCTTGCACTGCCGCATGATACAATGATAACACGAGCGTCACAATGACACGACACCCGACTGTGCCATGTCCCAGTGACTCAGCTTCGGCCTGCCAGCCGGACGCTCGGTGGGAGCGGATGCTAACATCATCACAACGATCTCGGCCCTGAGGCCCGTCGCGTCAAAGCAGCTTAGGTCAGCGCCGGCACCTCGGCGGCGGCCTCCGCCCGGGGCGTTCCTGGATACACTCGACGAATCCCAGGACTCGACGAGTCCCAGGACTCGACCATGACCATGCATTCACGTTAAAACACCGGTGCTGGCAACCTTGCAGTAACGTTCACCCCTGGTGCTGGTGCCCCCGAAATCACGAGAGACCATCATTGCTGGCGATGCTGCAGTAACTCTTCATCGCTGCCGCTGGTGCCCCAGGATCGCGAGAGACCACCGATGTGGGTGGCCGTGTACGCACGTGACGTTGCCGGTGCCGGTAACCAGACACTCAAGTGGCAGCATCAATGATGGCGCCGTCGTGGCGCTCCCGGTGCCGACATCAGACGCCCACTACCAGGGCGGCTGGGCTCCGCCGAAATCGGCCGGCAGCTCGAGCAGCCGTATCACTCTCAGCAGATTCTCCGCCAGCTGGTCGGGCGTGTCCAGCAACAGACGGACGAAGCTCGGCCGCAGCTGTCGAGCGCCCATCGCCTGCTGGATGAGCGCGAACACCAGCGCGGCGAACGCCAAGACGCTGAGCAATGTCAGGAGCGTGCCGAAGTCGAACAGACCGGCGCCGCCGCCGCCGCTGTCACCGTACGTTCGCGCTGCGCGCCAGCCGCTGGCGGCATGGGCGCGCCTCGGCAGCGGTGGTGACGTGGCAGTCGTCGCCGTCGGTGGTGCCGCCATCCCTGTCGGCGGCCACCGTGTGCCTGTGCTGCGCGTGTGTCGCCACTGAGCCCCGCACTGTGCTGAGCGGCTTCACAGCAGCCCGCTCGACTGCGACTGGCAATTGCGGCACAGGCAGTCACCAAATGGCACGGCCCCACCGCTCCGTTGCACGATAGTCGCGGGTGTGCGCTCGCGACCGCTGAACCACCCTCCCATGTGCGGCTCCGCCCCGTCCCGCGCCGCCCCGTCCTCAGCTCCGCCTCGTCCTATTTGGTCCCGTCTTCAACCTCGCCTCGTCCCGTCCTCAGCTCCGCCCCGTCCCGTGCCGTCCCGTCCTCAGCTCCGCCTCGTCCTATTTGGTCCCGTCTTCAACTTCGCCTCGTCCCGTCCTCAGCTCCGCCCCGTCCCATGCCGTCCCGTCCTCAGCTCCGTCCCGTGTCATGCCGTCCCTTCCTCAGCTCCGCCCCGTCCCATGCCGTCCCGTCCTCAGCTCCCCCGTTCATGCCGTCCCCTCACTCCGCCGTCCCGTCCTCAGCTCCGCCCCGTCCCATGCCGTCCCGTCCTCAGCTCCACCCGTCCCATGCCGTCCCGTCCTCAGCTCCGTCCCGTGTCATGCCGTCCCGTCCTCAGCTCCACCCCGTCCCATGCCGTCCCGTCCTCAGCTCCGCCCCGTCCCATGCCGTCCCGTCCTCAGCTCCGCCCCGTCCCATGCCGTCCCGTCCTCAGCTCCGCCCCGTCCCATGCCGTCCCGTCCTCAGCTTCGTCTCGTACCATGCCGTCCTGTCCTCAGCTCCGTCCCGTACCATGCTGTCCCGTCCTCAGGTCAGTCCCGTCCCATGCCGTCCCATCCTCAGCTCCGCCCCGTCCCATGCCGTCCCGTCCTCAGGTCAGTCCCGTCCCATGCCGTCCTGTCCTCAGCTTCGTCTCGTACCATGCCGTCCCATCCTCAGCTCCGCCCCGTACCATGCCGTCCCGTCCTCAGGTCAGTCCTGTCCCATTCCATTCCTGTTAGGAGTCCTCCATCGATACTAGTCATCCAGATGAAGCAATGCCAAGTCAGTGCTGAAATTAAACATGGATATTCAATAGTTTGGCTTCTGATGGTGGAGACTGGCCTGAACTATGACCTTGTCGATCTCAGGGTAGAGAACATTCCTGGCCTGGAGGATAGGTGGGGGACTTGTACCGAGACTCTGTGCCGTTCGCTCCGTTATTTTCGACACCTTATGGGTGTAATCCTCCAGTCGCTATGCATCACAGTTAGCATCCATTCATTATCGGTGTGAACCGAAATAAATGCACCTTAATACCAAGCTTTAGTTTATGAACACCAACTGAATAATGGGTGCAAGCGCGAAGCACATAGGTATTGCACATATGAGCCTGTAAAAATAATTCTTAGCTATTTTTTTCTACTATATAGAGGTATGCAAGCCGTTGAAAACGAATGATGTTCACATTTGTATCGGAACTGGCTTTAACACATATGGAACGGTTCCGTCATGCATGGTTTTATGCTACAAAACGCAGGTATCATGTAACCATCGCGATGGTTACATGATGACATGATCGGCTAGAGACTTAACTCGTATTCTTGCATGCCATATGACAGACAATATTCTGCCTTTCAACGTTCATACAAGCTCATCTCAAACCTGGCTAGTCCTGTTTCCCCATAGTACACACAAATATTCATTCAGTTCCAAATATAGACAGGCTCCATGTCTATATTTTATGTTAATTATGAGCCTAGGCTCCATAATTTAGACCGAGCTGCCACGTAATATACTTGGTAGCTGAAGCAACAGGCCTACTGCCGACGTTTCAATGCACACGTGCTCGTACCGGTCAGAGTGCTGGTACCGGTGTCGCTCTGCCGATGTTGTCTCCGTCGTTCACGCCATTCCGGCACGTTGTTTTGCATAGCGTCGGTCCATTTTGGAAATGCAATGTAAAAGTTGGGTTTCCGCCGGCCGATGAAATGCAGAGAAGTCTACAAAAATTGATTGTTTTCGGCATGCAATCTTTGAGCTATACAATGTCGCGTCGCGCACACAGGCGTCCCCCATGGGCCTCGTACCACTGGCGACCGGAGCATACCGACGTACCATGCCGACGTACCATGCCGACGTACCATGCCGACGTACCATGCTGACGTGCCATACCGACGTACCATGCCGACGTACCTACCGACGTATCTATCGACATACCATGCCGACGTACCATGCCGACGTACCATACCGACGTATATAGTGATTCCAACAGGCTACATCGCCCACCTGAAGGAAAGTTGGTATCAATTATTAACTTAATTACAACATTGATTTATTCAGAATCAGTTCAGCTATTTCGCGGCGTTCGTGTCCCAGCTCATCTTCTAGCAGGCTCCATAGGGCACATATTTGGTATCAGTGGCGTACCTATGATTTGCTTCAGCGGGGTGGGACAAACAGATTTGAAGTGGGCCCACCGACACCTATTGAAAAAGCATCGGATTTCAACCGCTGTTTATTTCTAAGGATCCGTTTTTATTTGTGTACTAAAATGATTAGCGACAAGTTAATTTTCCTGTCGAGGGGGCTAATTCTACCACCATGGCTTCTATCTTACAGAATTTCAATCACCTCACCCCTCTTAAAAAAAATCCCGTGTTCCCTGGATAAGTCAGCTCACACTGCTGAAATTACACCTGAACCGATAACTAAACATGTAGAAAATTCCTGTTCCACTTATTTCAGTTCATAACGCCTGGTCACCACCACGCCAACGTTCGTGCACGTGCAAACCCGCCGTGCGCATTCGGCGCATTCGCCACACTTCGTGATTCTGCAGTTTCTGCTAGGCCCCCTATGTTTTGCTAATTGCTGCCACACGAAAGTATTGTCCCATATTTAACGTCTTGGAATACTTCGCATGAGGGTTCACTGTGAAAATCCGATGAATTGAATTCGAAGACTATTTCACTTCTTCCCACATTTTCTGGTGGGAAGAAAATATGGACATCCCGGATGCACCTCAACTCACGGTTTAAATATGGTCCCAGATTAGCTACCGAACCGAGGAGCTGGTTCGGTGTTCTTTTTTGCGGCCCGTTGCGTCTTTCTTCGACTACGGATGTGTTTTAGAGTCCCAGCATTTGTTAGTTTTGTTAGGGATCCGGCACGTTTTTGAGACCTGACGTTTTTTTGTTGTAAAGCTGTGTTACCTTTTGTGGACCACGATGTTTTTGTGAGACCGGCACGTTTTCGAAAGCCCCGATGTATATATTTAGTGCCCGGTGCGCATTTGTGATTTTTAAAGGAAAATGTCGCTTTTACGGACCCCAGCCTGCCTTTGAGGCCCTTATGCTGTCTTTGTGGGCCTAGTATGTTTGGAGTGCCTCCGGTTCGTTTCTGAGAGCTCTCGGTGTGTTTCTTTAACATCCCGGCGCATATTTCAAGGCTCTGTCGCTTTTTCAAATACTCGGTGCGCTTTCGAGAGCCCCGGTGCGTTTTCGGTCTACCATTGTGCTTCTAGGGCCCCACTATGTTTAATTGGGACTCCCGACGGATTTTTGGGGGCATCCAGCACGATTTCTGGATGATCCGGTGCGATTTCTCGGTGTCCGGGCGCGATTTTTTTTCGGGCCAAGGCTCGTGGTTCTGGGGACCCGACGCGAGCTTTCTGGGCTCGCCTCGAATTGTCTTGCGTCTGAAGGGCTCTACGATATTTTGGAGACCATTGGCGCAATTTTTGGGACCCCATAGTGACTTCCCGGGTGCGGACATATCTTATTTTGTTTTCAGAATCCTTGCTTCTTTTCGAGGAGCCGATTTTCAAAGCTTTAGGCATCTGAGGCGATTTTGGGACCACGATGCATTTATGTGCGCCCGGATGAACATATTTGGGTCCTGGTGTGATTTTTCGTGGCCTCGGTACGATCTTTCCAGCCCAAGCGTGAACTTTCCGAGCCCTGGCGAGAGATGTCGAGTCCTTCCGGGAGTTTTATAAGCCCCGCTATATTTATTTGGGATCCCGACGCAAAGTTGTTTGGAGCGCCTCTGCGATTGTCGGGCCCCGGCGCTAGTTATTGGGCCCCGTTGCATTTAATTGGGCCGCCGATGCCAATTATTGTGGGGGGGGGGGGGCGACAGGATTTGTGAGGGCCCCAGAGCAATTATCTGGGGGCTCCGGCGCGAGTTATCGGGGCCCGCTATTCTTAGTTGGGGCCCAATACGATTTTTGGAGTCTCCACCGAGTTCTCAGGCCCCGTTGTATCTTATTGCGACCCCTCACGCCAATTTTTCGAGGCGACAAAAATAATTTGTTAGGCCCAAGCGCGATTTGAAGGGGCCCTGGTGCGATCCTTGAGGGCCCATTACCTCTCAGTGGTGGGGTGGGGAGGAACATTTGCTCCCCTTTCCCCCTTCATTAAGCCACTGTTTGGTATATTCAACAAAATGCCTACTGGGTGACATGAAGCATCATGATCTTCAAAGCAACTTAGGTTACCACATGGCGCAGGCATTATTACTAAGCACTATTACCCCCCCCCCCCCCCCAGCGCACATGCTTCACTCTGCTGGCACATCTAGTCTCAAGTACAAACAACTATGCTTAATTCATAAGCGTTTATTCTTCTCAGTGACAAACACATATAGTAGTCTCACGCACCTCTAAAACAGTAATGCCCATTCTAGAATTGCCAGATAATTCCCACAGCCTTTCGTTCGTATTCATCATATTACTCAAACAGATAGAGTATCAATGCAGTAAATACTTCACTCCGTCCATCCTCTGTTTGAATTTGATGGGTATCTGCTTCCTCCGTTGTGAAAGTAAAGGGTATTTATATAATTTTACACAGCTTCACATTCGGATAAGCGCGACACAGTATTGTGATCGCGGCCGATCGTGTGGTGGCATGATGTAAGCACACCGTCCAAGCGCAACCAAGCACACTTCCCCGGATTTGTCACTTTAGGTGGTGCCTTGTACAGCTTCTGGAGCCGATTACTCAAGGCCATCTCATCTGTCCAAATACTGGTGTGTGTGGGGAGGGGGGGAGTGCCACGTTTTCTAATAATTACCTGGAAATGTGATTCCAGGCTGTACTTCCTGCACTGCTACCTGGTTACGTGACCTCACGCGCCACCCCCGCACAGTTGTGGGGAAATGTGATCTCAAGTGCCGCCCTGTTTTGTGCTGTTGTGAGGTTGTGTGACTGCAGGCACCACTCCTGTGCAGTGGCGGAGATGTGTGTTCTGGGATTCAGTGTGAACCAGACCACACGCATCATCAGTAGCGTCGATTGCTCGCCAGAGGGACTCTCCCAAGCTGAGCAGCGTCCACGCCGGGTCTTGACTGGCCAACGCCTTCGCTGCCCTGGGGACACAGGTACCAGATGTACGGGTGTGGAGCAGGTGTTTTTGATAATTGAAATCTCCTGCGACGGATGAACCAGTGGAAGGTTTATTTAAGCTCACGTGCAATGTTCGGGACAGCTCATGAAAGATGACTTGAGCAAAACTAATGCTGCAAACTAGATTACATAATGAAAATTGATGTATATCGCCGCGAAATATTCAAGATGGTGTAGGACAAAAATAGCATGCTATAAAGTTGGTGCTTTGTCTGTTATACATGCAATATAAAGTTTTCAACTGTTTTGGATCCTTATTTCATTGTCTAATGCAAAGGCTTCATTTTGACCGACTTCATTTCAATGCGCAGACACTGCGACCCGTGTCGGCTTTGGCTCACTAGCGGATCCAGGGAGGGGCCATTCCGGCCATGGCCCCCCCGAAGCGCTTAAAAAAGGGGGTGGGGGGCATAGTGTCTTTTGCCCCCCCCCCCCAAACCAACAGAAGTAAACTAAATTAAAATGCAGTAGCCTTTCCCGAGGTAAAAAAAATAGCGTCTGAATGAAAGAATCTCCAATTTAAAAGGTTTTAAAAAAAATAATTGTTTGGAAGCCAATATCGTAGCATAGTAGATTCTGACACACATCGAGGGTTCCATGCTGTTCAAGTTCTGCTTACAACAAAAGTTGACAAAATCGGATCCACCAGTGTGTACACGTGCACGAACGTTAACGTAGTACAAGACGTTGAACGTGAACGTGAACGTTTTGGTAAACAAGAACAAAAATCCGGTAACTTAGAAACGGTGGAGGTAGGCGGTAGCCCCATACACAGGAAATTATGTTGTCATTAATTTTTTTTTAATGGGCCCTTTTGCCAAATAGTGGTCGAAATCCGGTGCTTTTAACCAAAAATAGTGGGATAATAGGCACCCTCAAAATCCTTTCGACCCCTCCCCTGATGCAATTCCTAGGTACGCCACTGGGGAGGGGAGGGGGGGGGGGGGCTGACGCCGAAAACCGAAAGTTGGCCCTCCCCAAACCGATGGGCTAGATCCACCAGTGCTTTGGCTTATAGTGAACATTGACCAATTACCAGACTAAGTGAGTCTACCAAACATTGCCTGGATCTGGGTATGACACCTCGCCTTGCTGCAGGCATGACAGCGGGCATATACAACAGTAGGCCAACACGGCATCGATACGGAGGATGAGCCAGAGTCACCTGTCGGCCCACACACTGGATGATATTCACAGGAGCCCACACACTGGATACTCACAGGTCAGTGACGATGGCTGCCAGGTCGGCTGGATACTCAGACGGTCGGCTGGACACTCACAGGACAGTGACAGTGGCTGCCAGGTCGGCTGGACATTCGCAGGACAGTGACAGTGGCTGCCAGGTCGGCTGGACACTCACAAGACAGTGACAGTGGCTTCCAGGTCGGCTGGACACTCACAGGACAGTGACAGTGGCTGCTAGGTGGGCTGGATACTCACAGGACAGTGACAGTGGCTGCTAGGTGGGCTGGATACTCACATGACGGTGACAGTGGCTGCCAGGTCGGCTGGATACTCACAGGACAGTGACGGTCGGCTGGACACTCACAGAACAGTGACAGTGACTGCCAGGTCTGCTAGATACTCACAGGTCAGTGACTGTGGCTGCCAGGTCGGCTGGGTACTCACAGGACAGTGACGGTGGCTGCCAGGTCGTCTGGACACTCACAGGACAGTGACGGTCGGCTGGATACTCACAGGTCAGTGACAGTGGCTGCCAGGTCGGCTGGATACTCACAGGACAGTGACGGTCCTACACACAACAGTGCGGCTGCCAGGTCGGCTGTATATCCACCGGACAGACTGTGGCTGCCAGGTCGGCTGGATACTCACAGGACAGTGACAGTGGCTGCCAGGTCGTCTGGACACTCACAGGACAGTGACGGTCGGCTGGACACTCACAGGACAGTGACGATGGCTGTCAGGTCGGCTGGATCGGCCATGCTCGTCCTGGCGACGTGGCAGAGCGCCTGTCGGGAGCAGGCCGACTGCTGGGGGCCGGCCGACAGCACGTGGTGCAGATCGTGGTACTTGCTCACCAGCCGAGTGACGGCTCCGCATTGGTCGGCGCACGCCTGTTCGTCGGCCGAGCTGAGCGCGTCGAGCAGGCCGGCGCCCAGCTGGGTCAGGGCGGTGCGGCTGCTGCGGGCCAGCCCGCCCACACCCCACCAGCCCGAGTTGGGTGCCCGGAAGCTGATGGTGGTGTTGCCGATCGGCTGGTCGACAGCGACGCCGTGCTGGTACGCCAGCAGCGTCAGCGTCAGCGTCGCGAAGGCGGCCAGGAGGAGCTGAGCGGCACGCGGCACGCCTGATGGCTCCAGGAGGAGCTGAGTGGCACGTGGCACGCCTGATGGGTCCGGGAGGAGCTGAGCGGCGCGCGTCACGCCTGGTGGCACTGGCACCCTGGCAGGAGGCGCTGAGCGGCGCGCGGCACGCCTGATGGCTCCAGGAGGCGCTGAGCGGCACGCGGCACGCCTGGTGGCTCCAGGAGGAGCTGAGCGGCGCGCGGCACGCCTGATGGCTCCAGGAGGAGCTGAGTGGCACGTGGCACGCCTGGTGGCTCCAGGAGGCGCTGAGCGGCACGCGGCACGCCTGGTGGCTCCAGGAGGCGCTGAGCGGCGCGCGGCACGCCTGATGGCTCCAGGAGGAGCTGAGTGGCACGTGGCACGCCTGGTGGCTCCAGGAGGCGCTGAGCGGCACGCGGCAAGCCTGGTGGCTCCAGGAGGCGCTGAGCGGCGCGCGGCACGCCTGATGGCTCCAGGAGGAGCTGAGTGGCACGTGGCACGCCTGGTGGGTCCGGGAAGCCGGATCGCCGCCGCAGCTGGTCCGGCCGCTCGTAACCAGACACCGCACCATCCGTGAGCTGGATATAGTCACGCGTCGGTGCGCTCTTCAGCACGCCGGGAGTGAACGGCACTCTGAGACGAGGCGGCTTCCAGTTCCGGTCGGGGGGAGTGAGGCTCGGCACCGGAGGCAGACTGCCGATGGTGCTGCCGAGCTGTTCCTTCTGCCATTTGTACACTGTGTACAGCGCCCGGAGCGGAGAGTCGAGGGCGGCCAGCGATGGGACAGCTGAGCTGGACCTGCCGGCCGGCCGGTGTCTGTGAGGACTGTAAGGACTGTGAGGTCCGTGTGCACTGTGAGGTCCGTGAGGTCCGTGTGCACTGCGAGGTCCGTGAGGTCCGTGTGCACTGTGAGGTCCGTGAGGTCCGTGTGCACTGTGAGGTCCATGAGGTCCGTGTGCACTGAGAGGTCCGCTGTCGTGGTTCTCAGCGACCGGGTCCAGCACAAGCGCGTCCAGCGAGCGCTTGCCGTCGACCCGCTGCTGCGTCGGCGTCCGATGGCCCGGCGAGGGTCTGTTGGTCGACTTGTGGCGTGACGGTGTTGGCTGGGGCGCGTCCTGTCCAGTGAACCGCCAACCCGAATGCTTTCCACCATCCTGACCACTTTGTTTTGAGCGACCATGACTACGCAGTGGATTGGCGAAAACAGGCCGGTAGGTGATGGGAAATGTATGCCCGTGGATCTGCTCCGGGCCAGACACTCGATCACCATTATAAGGAGGACCATATGACGGATTCGGTTTTGCAGGTGGACCATATGACGGATTCGGTTTTGCTTTAGGTGGACCATATGACATATTCGGTTTTGCAGGTGGACCATATGACGGATTCGGTTTTGTTATAGGTGGACTATACGACGGATTCGGTTTTGCTTTAGGTGGACCATATGATGGATTGGGTTTTGCTTTAGGTGGACCGTATGACGGATTCGGTTTTGCTTTAAGTGGACCACATGACGGATTCGGTTTTGCAGGTGGACCATATGACGGATTCGGTTTTGTTCTAGGTGGACCATACGACGGATTCGGTTTTGCTTTAGGTGGACCATATGATGTATTCGGTTTTGCTTTAGATGGACCATATGACGGATTCGGTTTTGCTTTGGGTGGACCATATGACGGATTCGTTTTTGCTTTAGGTGGACCGTATGACGGAGTCGGTTTTGTTTTAGGCGGACCATATGACGGATTCGGTTTTGCAGGTGGACCATATGACGGATTCGGTTTTGCTATAGGTGGACCATACAACGGATTCGGTTTTGTTTCAGGTGGACCATATGATAGATTCGGTTTTGCTTCAGATAGACCGTATGACGGATTCGGTTTTGCTTTAGGTGAACCATATGACGGATTCGGTTTTGCTTTAGGTCCATCATATGATGGATTAGGCCTTCTTTTTGGAGGATTGTAAAACGGATTAGGCCTTCTTTTTGGAGGATCGTAAGACGGATTAGGTTTTCTTTTTGGATGTCCATGTGATGGTTCTGGTTTAGGTTTTGCCTTTGGTTTCAGTTTTGCCTTCGATTTTAGTTTTGTTCTTGGAGGACCATAGGAAGGCTTCGGTTTTGCCTTCGGAGGACCGTAGGAAGGTTTCGGTCTTGCCTTCGGATGGCTATGTGACGGCTTTCGCTTCCTCTTTGGTGGGCCGTGTGATGATGTTATTGGTTTCCGTTTAGCTTTGGGTGAGCCATACGCTGCATTGGCGTCTGGTTTCCGGGCGCCGTATGCTGGCCTCGGCCTCTTGCGGGGCTTCTTTTTATTTTTCCTCCTGAAGAATTTCACCAGCCAAGGAGTCTTCCATGTGGTGAGGTAGTGCCACGTCGGCAATCGTCGCCTCACCCTCGCGAGCAGCCAGCTCCACGGGCCAGACACTCTGCCGATGTTGTGCACCTTGCCATGTGACGTGGTCGTGGCCGGACGTCCGTCTTGGTAGTCTGGGTACTGTGGCCCGGCTTCACTCGGTACGGCATGCCCATCTCGGAGCACCGCTCCACCTCCTCTCACACCAGACGCGTAGCTGCCGTTACTGGGCTCCGCCGAGATCCCCGCACCATGCGAGCCGGACTGCTGGCCGAGGTCGTGCTCGGTCATCGACGAGGCATGGCCAGCGGTAGTTGAATAATTGCCGGTCGGCTGTTGTGGTGCTCCGATCTCCTGCCAACTTTGGTCTGCTTGTGCGCCGGTCCCCAGCGGAACGGAAGGACCCACGGGGATTCCGCTGTTGTACGGTGGAGCTGGCGGTGGCGGCGCTGCTGTTTCACCATCGGATTGGTCAGGCAGCAGCAGTGGCGACCACGACGAGCCGACGCCACAGTCGCCGCAGCCTGTGAGCACGCGGTCTACCTCCGCTGCTGCTCCGGCCGTGACGCCTCTGGTCAACACTGGCGTCTGTTCTGTGACGTAACTGGCTCCAGTTACTGTCAGGTTTGAGACGTCACTGGCACCCTCGTCCGTGTGGCGTGTCGGGGCCGAGGCTGAGTCGCTCCATCGATGAGTCTCGATCCCGGCGTCATCGATGGCGGGTTCGTCTGGCTGTGCGCCAAAGCTGACGTCACCACGCCATGTGACGTCACCAGAGGACGGGGCCGACACCACTTCCTGTGTGTTGACGGGGTGCCTGTCTGCTTGGAACGGCGATGGTGGCTGCCCGTGGTGGTCGGTGCCGGACTGGGAGGCGTTGCCAGACCTGGAGGTGTGTCCGGTCCGGGTCGACTGTGGCGCCGCCGCCGCCGACTGCTGGCCTACCAAGCCGTATCGGTGGGTCCACTCGGGGCCGCCCCACCTGTCCACCGAGCCATCTTGTGGCTCACCTGAGCCCGCCGGCCAGGCGGCGGCGGCCACCTCCCAGTGGCCGGTCGCCACTAACGTGTTGAAGCCAGTGCGCGAGCCGTGGTGGTACATCACGTCACGCAACACTTGGTAGCCGGAGAAGGGCGTGCTCGAGGTGTGAGCCACGGCCAGAAGTGCGGCCAAACACCACGCACTGGCCATCGCAGGGTACGGGCGGCCGATAATTATATCGCCGCTGAAAAGTTGGCACCGCAGCCAGCCCATACCAACCTGTGATCACGTAGACGATCGAGAAGTGGTCCACCAAACCCAGTGTAGTCCTTAGCTCCTGCCCTGGTCAATGGTCATCAATGTAGCCACTCATCAGCTTTTGGTTCGCTCACCAAAACGGCTGTGTTCTTCAGCCCCTGTCCTGTCACCAGCCCAGCCGTGTTCTTCAGCTCCTGTCCTGTCACCAGCTCAGCTGTGTTCTTCAGCTCCTGTCCGATCACCGACCAATCTGTTTTTGTTTTTGCGAGCGGTACCTTTAAATGCTGATTTGCAGTCGCTGTTCGGGGCCTCCGCTCTTTCAGTCTAGGGGATCTGAGCGCATGTTCACTGCCGCACACTTCAGAAGTCGCCGTCACGGTTAACGCTGACCCTGTGACACCTTCTGAATAGACTGCGAGGCTCGACGAGGTGACGGTGGGAGAAGGTGGATCACTGCCACCGACCTAACCTGTCGCATACTGCTACCGAGGCAACACCACAACACCGACCTAGCCTGTTACGTGCTGCTACCGAGGAAACACCACACCACCGACCACACATATGGCTTCAGGGTTCATCTGAGATACCGACACCGCAACTTGATGTCCGTCTGTGAGGCCGGAACAGGTGGTATCGGTGCCCGTCTGTGAGGCCGGTACAGGTAGTCGTGATGTCCGTCTGTGGGGCTACAGATTGTCTTGGTGCTCGTCTGTGGGGTCGGTACAGGTGGTTTTGTTCCTGTCTGTGGGGCCGGTACTGGTGGTCTCGGTGCCCGTCCGTGGGGCCGGTACAGGTGGTCTCGGTGCCCGTCCGTGGGACCGGTGCAGGTGGTCTTGGTGGGGCCGGTACAGGTGGTCTTGGTACTCGTCTGTAGGGCTACAGGTGGTCTTGGTGCCCGTCCGTGAAGCAGGTACAGGTGATCTTGATGTCCGTCCGTGGGGCCACACTTCTATAAACTGACCACAGCGCCGGCCGGCAGCTGCTCCGGCGCCGGCGGCCCACATTAGCTCACCCAGGCGGGACTGGCGCGTACAACTGGACCATGTCGGCCGGTCACGATACGGTCCCGATACGCCCGACGACACGGCATGCCGCGTAACGCTGTCGCACGTGACGTGCGGCCATAATCACGGTTGCGTCACGTGACGTACGCCATGCTCGGAATAGCATCAGGTGACGTCACACATTCAGGATGTGATCACGCGACGTCACAGTCAACGGAAGCGCATCATGGTTGAGGCGTAATTTAAGAACCGCGATCACAATAGCAAAAACATTTCCCGTATATAATTATGCCTGATCCATAGAGAAAGCACTGTTATCCCTCGCCCCACTGGCGGCGTGAGGGGGGGGGGGGGGAGAGGCAGAATCTGCCCGGTGGCGGACTTTTTTCAACTAACTCGAACACGCGAAGAGACATCAATTTCAAACTTTCAGCACCTGTTCGCACAGCAATTTCACAGCTGGCGGTCAAAAATGAACTTCTAGGTCACAATGGATCGGGCGGGAGCAACGTCCTAGTGACGTCACCTTCCGCGACTTTTGAACGAAATGAGCGGACAGTAAAACGTCAAAGATCGAGGGGCATAGAAATTAGCAATCAGTTTGAGCCAATTGACAGCGAGTTCAATGGGAAAAAATATTGCCATCTCAAAATACTGCATTTTTGTGCAATGCGGTTGCCAAAATTTGCACAGCTGATAAACAATTCTTTTTTGTTTCGAAAGTTTTTCATTTCGTCCAAAAACGGAATATCCGGAAAGCCGGAATATGATTCAGATTCAGATTGTGAATATTCATGGCGAATGCAAAGTCAATAACATAAAAATGACTGAGATATGGCATTCCAAATATCCAGTAATGGCCCCAGTATTGTAAGAATCCGATTGTCTCACGTCAGCGCCGCGCAGTTTGTGGTCTTTATAGAGCGAACATCTGCGGCACAAGCCTTTGGTGTTGCTTGAAACCTTGTAGCTCTTTCTACTGCCTTTCCAATAAAAACATGTTCTAAAAATAACGTGGCATTTGTGCTCGGAGAAGTTTGTTATTGCTTTTGTCGGGCTCCTGACAAAATTTTGGTTTCGAAACATGCACCACATGCAAACATGCATCACCAGTCGTCATTCGGGTGTCAAACGCAGTGTGGTTTCGAATATTGGTGCTGAACCCTGTGTATTGAACAGCATCCAAACATGACTTTCTTCTATCCTTTTCACAAAATGCTATAGTCTAAATGTTTTTCGACGAAAATGTTGCTGTTGTATTGCAAACATGATCAGGATAGTAGCATTCGCGTCATCCGTCAAGAACGCATTATAACACCCTCGGAAATAATCATCCAAGTCTTGACCATTGTTTTAAATGGATAAAATTTGTTTGACAGCCTTCCTTCACTCGACAAGACGACAGTTAGAGCACAAAGGGCAAAACGACCACAGGCTTGTCCTTCGGTAACTGGTCCGGGATTGTTTGCAATATGGGCCACTTAGTATCTTCAAGGGGTCGCCAGTAACATGTTTCAATTCCCATCCCAGAGTCAGTGTCCGCAATCTGTTTGGTTTGCCCGCACATGCACGTCAGTATCTAGTTATATTGTTGTCTTGTAGTTATCTCGTTGTTGTCTCTAGTTATCTTGCGTCAGTCAGGGGGTGCGCTCCAGCACTTTAGTCCAATAAAAAAGGGAGACGCTTCAGCCGACCAATCAGCGTTTGACGACCTCCGTCGGTCGTGACCATGGTAAACAAACAAATTTTGTCTTTGGTGCGGCGAAACCGGTGACATCCACACAAATATCAAATTGTTTCCCCTGTTAGCGGTGACATTGTGATAAAGTAGTATTAAAGATCAAGATTAAAGTAGCAAGAATGCCTTTGTAGAAAATTAGCACGAAAAAATGGAACAATATATGAATAATAGCTTCCACAAGTTTTGCCCTACGGCCTTTACTATTGCCGCCATCGGCGGAGGTCGTCAAACGCTGATTGGTCGGCTCAAGTTTATAGAATTGATGGTCCTCTCAAGCGTCTCCCTTTTTGGGAAGCGGAGCGTTCTACTTGGTGTTCTATAGCCTTGGCGTCAGTATAGCTCAGGTGCTTCAGCTAGATGCACGTGCTGAAAATGCAGCAATGTTCCTGGAATCGAGAAAAGTACTTTATTGGAACACTTTCGCATCAGCAGTATATGTGTTCAATACTTTAGCCTTGTTCGGCTTTTCGTTGAGGACGACTCGTACAATAGCACATACACACACACACACACACACACACACACACACACACACACACACACACACACACACACACACACACACACACACCACACACACATACATATACATACACACACACACACAAAAATATATATGTATATCATAATCACAGCCATTTAATGCTGCAGCGGCATGAGTGACGGATACGGAGGACAAGGCGAAATTCATGTGGGAAGCATGATCTGTGCCTCATGGATAATTATTTCGTAGATTCCATTTTTCAAGTTGGGACTGACTGACACTAAATTTAAGAAAACTAGCCATCTGTTAGGATTCAAAGAAATGGTCCCAATTTTGGCCGTGTGCTCAGCCACAGGGACGAGTGGGGAGACAGAGGGCCGTTAGCCAGCAGTTTGGGCCACATATCCGCCAGAAGACATGATTATAGGAAATAGTAATCGTTTCGGTAGATGCGCTATTACCCGAATACTTTCATGGCCATACAGTTTCTCTGACCCTCCAGGAATCCTCCACGCGGAAGCAGCCCCAACCAATTTTGTGTGACCACACATCAGACACGAGAGGCATAGCTTGCGGCGCTTCCCCAGGGCACCGGTCTGAACCCCACGGGCATGTGACACAGGCGGTATCACTCCGGCGGCCGGCAGGCGATAACACTAAAAGTCGGAGGCACCAGCCCTGCCATCACACTCAGCTTCGGACAGGAAGCATCCCATCCAGCGTCGTATCGGCATCACTTGCCTGTGATTTCGGCCGTCGTGCCGGCCACGCAATCAGCCATGCCGTCAGCCCCACCCACAACACAATCGCCTCACAACCACCACCACCACCACCACCACAACCATCGTCGCCACCACCCCGCACCTCCACTCGCTGCAGCTGTAACCAAACGTCCGGCAACTATGCCACGTCAATGGCTGTGGCTGTTGCCAAGCCAGCCCACCACTGTCACCTCCACCGTGAGTGCCACCCTTCTACTATGTGGCTGTTGCCGAGTCAGCCCACCACTGCCACCTCCACCGTGGGTGCCACCCTTCTACTATGTGGCTGTTGCAGAGCCAGCCCACCAATGTCACCTCCACCGTGGATGATATTTAGGGGGGGTGTAGTCTGGCTAAACACGTGGGCATATGCACTTTCCAGCCGTGGCTGGGTGCGTTGGGCCAATGGCATCCGGAGGTGACGGTGCTGGGGAATGGATGAGACATCTCACCCATTCCCCCACCGGGGCGGCGGGGGAATGGGTGAGACATGGAGACGAGCCGGCATCGGCATTGTGGGGGCAAGTTTTTTGAGATCTTGGTTTCAGTTTCGGCTTCGAACTAATCCGATTCCCAGCTGCGTCTCCGTGACATTCCGAACGATTTGACTTGGAATCCCATGCCTGGTGTATTTGGGGTCGGGGTCGTCATAGCGAGACAGTGGTAGGAGCATGTAGCTCATTAAGCCGTATGTGTAATGCTAATCCATATTTATCCTCTTCCAGATTTTACTCCTGAAGCCAGAAGCCACTAGGGGCGGGGATGGCCGAGTGGTTGGGATGTTGAACCTTGGATACGGGTTCAACGCTCGCACCGCTCGAACATTTCCAAATCCCGCGGCCCACCGGCGAAACAGTGTGGCGGCGCCATTAACAGTGTTGCATAAAGTGCGTCGTGAACCACCCAATGAAAACAAAAACAAAAAGAAGAAAACAGAAGCACTCGAGATTCGACATCACCAATGTCAATCACTAGAGCATACTGACATCACAATGCCAACCACTGGAGCATACTGACATCACATATGTCAATCACCAGAGCATACTGAGAGATTGGTGGAATCATCCACTGGAAGGTCGAGAATGGGAACGGCACGCCAACGTACCACCGGTCGATTCACCCGCACGACAGGACCACCCCAATCTCACACCTCGACGCTGAAACGCCAGCCAGCTCTCACCTGCGGTAGATTTAGTGAGTTGGGGTTGACTATTCACTCACAAGATGGCACCGGTGGTGGTATTGCGCGATGCTACCTGAGCGCTTTAATCCGCGAGTCACTGGGGGGGAAATTTTTGTAGACTAGCTAAAACACGTGGACAGGGCTCGGGTCACCTGCTCGTGGCCACTGCGACGCCGCTTTGTCGTGACTTCACCATGGCGTCATCGCTGGCGTTGCTGGTGAGCGTCGCAGGCTGGTAGGTGGCCGAGGCCGTGACCGTGGCGGTCAGCTGAAACCTGGTGACTTACACCGCCTCCGCCCCGGTAGCCTGTGTACGGTAGCGTGACGGTGGTGCCCCCTGTGCCTCCACCGCCGCCGCCCCTGGCATGTCCCCAGCGGCCGCCAAACGGACGTGGATGCAATTGTATGGTACCGTGTCGGTGGCGCCCCCTGTGCCACCACCGCCGCCCCTTGTGTCGACCCCAGCGGCCGCCAAACGGGCGTGGATGCAATTTGTACAGCACCATGTCGACTGTCGATGGTGCCCCCTGTGCCACTGCCGCCGCCCCCTGTGTCGACCCCGGCGGGCACCTGGAGTCGCGCCACTCAGCTGCGACCCGGCGGCGGCAGCGGCCGTCCAGCCGCCCAGTGTGTCGTGCCGGAAGCAGCCCACCTGGCCTTATAAGTGGCCGCTAACGCCGTCCGCGCTCTCTGCTGCGTCTGACGCCACGGCCGGCCACTCCAGCAGCCGTGACGTCACAGCCACACTGTGCTCCGACGTCACTGTGGTGGTCATGCGACACCGCTGTGGCTGGTGCACGAGGTACCGACAGGTACCGGCACAGGGCACACCGGCGGGCACAAGACGTTCCGACCATAACTCTTCGTACCTCGGGGCACAGACTGGGCGTGCTGCTCCCATTTGCAAAATTGTACACCGTGCAACTTTGGAAATGCAAGCCGCGATGTTGTACACATATTGGTACAGCAGCTCTGGTATCGTGTGCAGTAATGCAACAGCTGTGGCAGCAGCAACAGCAAAAGCGTACAGTGTAGCTGTTCAGGACGTGAAGCCTGGTGCGTACAGTGGAACCATATTGGGAATGGATGTTTGTCGGAATTTCGATGCTCCATATGCTCTAATTCTCAGAGAATGGTCCAATCGGATGGTTCAAACTGCTAAGGCCAACAATCAGCTTGCCAGCATATTTATGCGCTGTGAACAAGCCAGCGCGTACCGCCGTCTGTGCTGCCCTTTCAGCTGGTTCAGCCTGTCATTTCAGTGGATCCAGCACAGCAATTATGCACAGTACCCAACAGAAACGCCTGGAAGCGTCTGAAGTGGAAAATGTACAACTGTGGCCGTTCTGTTTGACAGAAAAGCACAACAGCATGCTCGTATGGTGTAGTGATATATGGAAGCACCAACTTACGTTTGCTTTGATGTGACTGTTGCACCATCCGTTCTACATTCTGACGCTGTGCTTGATGAACTGTCCTTTTATTGGTTATTGGAATGACGTCAACACCGCGTTTTCCTTCGCACCATACGTGCTGCTGGCCTGCAATATTGCTGTTTTCATCGAATCGGGGATATTGGTCTTGTCTTGTCCTGTCAGCAAGTCGGAGGTGAACGGATGTCATATAACCTGGTAGTGGTGTTCTGTCGTATAATATATTCGGAGGTGAACGGATGTCAGAAATAATGGTAGTGGTGTTCTGTCGTATAATCTATTCGGAGGTGAACGGATGTCAGATAACCTGGTAGTGGTGTTCTGTCGTATAATCTATTCGGAGGTGAACGGGTGTCACAAAACCTGGTAGTGGTGTCCTGTCGTATAATCTATTCGGAGGTGAACGGATGTCACAAAACCTGTTAGTGGGGTTCTGTCGTATAGTATAGTCGTTGTGCTTTCTAAGTTATAATATTACTTGGCATATATTTGGATATGGTATTCCCTCCTTCCCATTCTTCCATGCGCATAGGAATGCGGAGCCAAAGGGTTCATGGCACCAAATTTGTCCGACCTTAACCATTAGTGGTATGAAACAAAATGCCACCGCCCCACCATGGTCGGCCGCCGTCCCACCATGATCGGCCGCAGTCCCACCATGGTCGACCACCGTCCCACCATGGTCGGCCGCCGTCCCACCATGGTCGGCCACAGTCCCACCATGGTCGACCACCGTCCCAGCACGCACGAGATCACCGATAATTTCCGAAGTGGAAAGCGGCGCGGGACGGGCACCCGAAGTGGAAAGCGGCCCAGGGCGGCAGACTGGCCGGAGCCGGTGTCGCCGCCGCCAGCTGACTGCCGCCTAGTGACGTCACGTGGTGTGTGGTGACGTCACCGAACCTCGGCTCGTGTCGTCAGTCGGCGTTATTTTTATTCGTACGCGCTTGAAATCGACGTGCGTCACTGCACGTCGGGAGGTGACGAGAAAGAGAGCGAGGCAGGTGAAGGAGGGAACGAACGAAGGACACAGGGCGTGAGACGTATAGTTTGTATGCGTAAGCGTGTGCATGCATGCGAACATTTTTTATACAGCCGCATCTGTGCGCCCGGTGCCTGTTTTAACGCGGACGGTGTCGGTTTCTTGCTGCTTGGGTGGCCGTCGTCGATCGTCTTTGGACGACTGGCGGCCGTGGGTGGCGTCGACACGAGCCATCAGGGGAAGTGGACACCGCCCGCCGTCACTGCAGCCGCTCCTCTGCCTGCGACCACCACGTGTCGGCGCTCAGGCCGATCGTGCGCCGGCTCCGCGTGTTAACTTCTTGTCGACGTGCGAGACACGTTCACTCGTCGGGTCCCGGCGGTCGCTCAGCGTCGGCCGCCGACGTGAGGACGTCGGCTGGGATCGGAGCCGGATACACTTTCACGTTGTTCGTTGCACGTCTTGTATAGCCATCTTCCTTCCCGGAGAGCTGCTTCTATCGGTATTTTGGCGCTTAGTGCAGCAAAATAATTATTATTCAGAGAGAGCCATAACCATATGTTTTATGAGCTGTGCTGGTGGTGCTTTTGTTAGATTTTCCACCTTGTGTCGTGAACTCTTGTAAAGACTGGGGTAAGGACTGGGGTAAATGGGTAGAGGTATTTTCATGGCATTTGCTATTGACATTATGGACATTATGTGCATTCTGTGTATGAGGGAACAATATCGTATACACTCTAGAGATCTCCTTTCTAACTGTCTCGACGTCTAGCCCGGGTTGTCATTAGCGTGGCCACCATAGATCAGCGCGTCGCGATGTGGAATCTTCTGAACCGTCATGTAAGCCGTCGACAGAGAAAATGAACATTTTGTGGCTCTAACCCTTGGTTTTACACTTATTTACATGTCCATTTCATGCAATGTATGAGTAGTGAAGTGAGCACTTCAAAAATTTCAGACAATATGAGTGAAAATTACATGGAAACTAGAATGCGATTTTGTCGGAGAGAAGACATGAAATTCGAGCCTTTTGGAGGCTAGCGAGTCCACCTCCTGCACCAATGTATACATTTAAATGTCTAAGTGGTAGAATGGGCTTTTAGGAGAAGCTTAACCCTCCACGAATGACGATCGCAGTTGAGCACAATAATGGGCTGGAACTTCATTTTTAAATCTGAGAGGAGGGGATAAATCTTGTAAAACACAAGCGCGGTTCTAGCGGCGGATTTTCAGAAGGACCAAGTCCCTGACTTGGTGCAGTGACATGGAGTCTGTGGGCAGGGACGCAGTAGGATTTATCGAAGGACGCGATCCAAAAAGTACCTTTTTATGCAGTGTAGGCGGTATTTTGGATGTTTTTGCATGGCATTAATATACATAATTTTCTACAGAGGGGTGAGGTGCTTGGCAGCCCGAAGCACAACCATATTTTATAATGGGGAAAGAGTAAGTATTTCTTGTGGCACATGCTTAATGTCCCTCCCAAAAAAATGTTTCAGCACCATGGGCGCATCAACGCTTGAATCTGTGTGGGCAGGCCCACAAAAGATTGGAGCGAGAGGGTGCAAAATTAAAATTGGCAGGAATAAAATATTGCAGGCTGTTGCAAGCTTCTGAACTGCTTAGCTTTAATTTTGCTATTCCTATCAAGAATTTCACCTCGAGGATAACATTTCATAAAGAGGCTAAAAATTTGAGCACAGCAGAACTTAGTCTAAGTCAGGATTCAATCCTTCATACATAAGAGTGTCGAGTGACTGTTGGGGCGCTTGGGCTGCTGCGTTGTGCCCTCAAGCTGATGTTGAGCCCCTGGATCAATGCTGGGCGTTCCTTATTGTTGAAGGCCCCACAACCCACTAATGGGGCCTGCGAAGAGGGGTACCTGCTCTGCCGTTAGGCATCTATTGGGGCACTATTGGCCGTTCAAGTCGTTGTTGGGATAACAAGACGTTACTGGACTCCGACTGCGGTGCCTCAGACAGAGTAAACGGTATATATTTTGACAACGTAGCGGTATAATGAAACCAGAGCCGCAGCCAAGGTGAGGGGGCGCTCGCTCCCCTTGGCTAAAACACAAATACTCTAGATCGATAATTTTTTTTAGAGGATCAAACTAGGAACATTTTCCGCGCCGCGCCGAAAGCGATCTTGGTATCATTCATTCTTTTGGCTGTCGGCCCCCTTAATAAAATCATGACTGCGCCCCTTATTGAAATATCTTGTTTGAGCTACCTCAGGAGAGATCTGTTGAGCGTAGATTCTGCTCTTGAGCAGAATCTACGCTCAACAGATCTTTCCTGCCCGACGGATCTTTCCTGCCCGACTTCAAGAAGCACCCCAGCTTCATGAAACCCCTCCACCTTCAAGGTGTCCCCCCAGCTTCAAAAGCCATCTCCAACTTCCAGGAGTTCCCCAAGTTTCAAGGGTCCCACTCCAGCTCCTAGGCGCATGAGTACTGCCTACTCCGCACCGGAGCATTGCTACCGTGCTCGGACGCTGGAACGTCATTTATTTTTCTCCCGGCAAGTGAATTCCTCGTCTGCCTGCCAAGTTATGGCATGCAATTAATCGACAACTGTTGTAACCTTTTCTTTCCATCTGCTTACTTCAGATAGGCCTATTACTACCTTTCCACCACCATATCACTTCAGTCCATGCTTTTTGTCTTCTGTAGTCTTCCTTCCTCGTCTGTAATTTTTAGACACTCATTTCCAACTTTGCAATTTTTACTGGCACTTATGTACAATATTTCTCAACATTTTGTTTCCCCATGCTAAGCTTAATCTGGAAGTGGTAGACTATACCAAGTTTTAATACTTAGCCAGTATAGACTAAATCTGGCAGCCAGAAATTCTGAGACGTGGCTTGCGCGGAAAATGTGTGCGCACGCACGTACATCGCAAGGCAAGGCAGAAGGTACACGGGAAGGCAATACATCACAATACATACTTTGTAGGTTGATGACGCGACGAAGTACTACCTACAGAACCCCTGGAAACCGAAAGGTACTCCAATTAAGGCAACAATTCAGTGGTGCAATTCGATAATTATTTCTGTGCTTCGCTTTGAAAAATATGACTTTCCGTACCCCAAGGTGACAATGCCGGCTGATCGAGCATGCCCATTGGCTGCGCCTTTGGTTGAACATTTGATGAACAAAGGTTCCCACAGCCACCGATATATTTTTATCCGACTCGGCCCTTGACGTTATTGGGACCTCGATGGCGGATAGCACAATCCTGTGCTTTCCCCTGGACACTTTGAATCAGCGAGATCGGCCCATTGGTTCCTGATATATCGAGAGGATACCTCGAGAACCCTTCCCAGTTGCTTCTCAGGATATATCCCTCTTGTACATCCCTCCCTCAGCAGCCTGCAGTTGGCTGCATACTCTCGCATATGCCGGGTTAAGGGTAGATGTAACGAGTTTAGGGAAAGAAGTTGTAAATCAGTGCATTCCTTGTCATCAGAGCTGGCAACTTTAAAGTGGCAAAAAAGCCAGATGAAAATGAGGGTTTTTAGTCGTATGTGAGTGCTAAAGATTGTTCATTTCTTTACGCTGGAACTAAGGAATTTAAAGTAGAAAGTAAGAGCTAAAAAGTTGGACGAAGTATTATTCCCCTTAGATAATGTCGATTTCAGCTGTTGTGTGACGGCTTGCCGACTCGCCCACGGCTCCGTCCTCGGCGATTGCCTGTCCTCTGTCCTCCGTCCTCTGTCTTTGTCCTCTGTCCTCCGTCCTCTGTCTCTGTCTCTGTCCTCCCTGTCCCTGTCCTTCGTCCTCGGCGGAGGGCAGAGACAGTCCTCTGCCGTGTCGCGCTCGTGATGCACTTGCCTGTCCTGTCCTGTCCTCTGGACGGCTTGCCTCACTGTCCGGACCGTGATGCACTTGCCTGTCCGGTCCTCTGGACGGCTTTCCTCACTGTCCGGACCGTGATGCACTGCCTGTCCGGGCTTTCCCACTGTCCGGACCGTGATGCACTTGCCTGTCCGGTCCTTGGACGGCTTGCCTCACTGTCCGGACCGTGATGCACTTGCCTGTCCGGTCCTCTGGACGGCTTGCCTCACTGTCCGGACCGTGATGCACTTGCCTGTCCTGTCCTGTGGACGGCTTGCCTCACTGTCCGGACCGTGATGCACTTGCCTGTCCTGTCCTCTGGACGGCTTGCTTCCCTTTCCGGACGATTGTTTGTTCTTGTAAAGGCAGCTTCTATTGACAGCTTCTATGGGTTATGATTTCGCAAAGTTAGTGGGCGAGCTAACAAATTAGGTGCGTTTTTAAAGTCAGGATGAGTGACAAAGTGGAATATTATTTAATTCCGCACATATTGTATCCCTAGGCATTTCATCAGACTACTCTATTATCTTTCCCACCAGTATTTCCGAAAATTTGTGTGAACTTCGTTGCAAGAGATTAAGAGATTATATTGATCCTTGTCGCGAACTGACAAGGCATCCCAAAAAAGCGTCTATTGGCATCCAAAAAAAGCGAAGTATGACATACAAATGCCTCAACTCATGTTTTCCATACATCTGTTTACAGTCGAGAACACGGACCAAACAGTCATGGACAGTATGTTCAAGATAGGGATGGGGGCTCAACCAATAGGATTATTCACCCTTGTTTGCCAGATATCGTATCTAAATGAGGGTTATGCTTATCCTCTTACCACACTGACATTGTCGAGACGTCAATGTCGCAAAATCGCATGATGTCAATCCTATTGTCTTACATCCCTTCCACCTGCAATAATGAGGTACTTCCGCACTGAATAGTAAGTACGAGCCGCTGGCCCTTATTTGCACATCAGAATGCTGGGCGGTTTAAACCCTGCGACGTGACACCTCTAACGTGTCAACATTGGCGCTGAAGGGGAGGACAGAGTGGACTGAAGCGCCCACCACACCACCATCACCACCTCTCTCTCTCACGGCCAGACCCACCAGCGCCGCGCAAGCCATCAAAGGGCGGTTCTTTCAGCGATCAAGCCGGCGCGTTCCCGAGTAAAAAGGTGGTCGGCGTGTAATTTTAGTCGACGGCTGTTCCATGCCGACAAGAACGAAATGGATGCGTCCGGGCCGGCCGAGCGACGAAATCGGTCGGGCCGCCGTCGAGCGAGATTTTAAGTCCGCTCCGGCTGACATGCGTCGGGCCGCGCTGCCGGCGGCGATTCGCGGATGGGCGCTGCACTTTGGCAGATGAAAGTTGCCGCTCGAATCAGTGTAATTGCCGCATTACTCGGGCACCCGCCGCTCAAGGTAGCCGCCGGCCGTCCGGTGGCCCGCCGTGGTCGCCCGCGGCGACATCAGTCTCGACCGTGACGACATCGATAGCGCCACCCACCTGACAGTGGCGGCCGCAGCCACGAGCGCCAGTCAGTTCGCCAGGCATTTGGTCGCCTCGTCTCGGCTTTTTACGTCCGACGGCGGCCGGCCGTGAAAACGAGCTTCGGCAGCTCGATGATGGCCGGCGGCATTTCGACGATCGACTACATTTCGACGGGCGATGGGCGGTATTCGCCCTGAGGCTTCCACCGCCCACATTAATTGATTGCCATAGGCGAGCTGCCTACAGTTCGCGTCAATTGTTCGTGACATCACTCGGCCGGATGCGTTGAAACTTACGGAGGGTGTTGCGATTTGCGTCATTTGTTTCCATTCAGCTGCGACTGGAGTTGCTCAATATGTAGGAGTTCTCTCTTGAAAGGTTGGATTGGTTCTAACTATTCTCAAATTTCAACACGCAATCCTACGAAGCCGTCCAGAGTTCTTCCTGAGAAGGATAACTTGGATGGCAGTACCTATCCATTCGGTACGAATAACAACCGACTGGTCATTAGGAAACGACAGCGGACATTTCCTGCGAATGTCCGCTAGGGTGTTAAATATCTGTTTGTCCAGGCTTATAGCATCTTCCCTTTACATGCTTAGCACAGATGGGCCCTTGTGGCTCTTATTAAGTCTGAACACTTTATGACTTCATAATTATCCCTCCTCTCCACCTAGAAACAATTTATACAGTAACACTGACTCAACAAAGCGCGGACCTTCATTCCATCACCTTACGCGACTATCTGAGAAAGAGTGCAGCAGCCCTCAGGTGGATGTGCTGAAATGTGATGGGTTGGCAATGCAAACTGAAAAAAACTCCACTGAAAAACTCCGCGAACGGGGAAGAAACATGGAGAAGAACCGGAAAAAACCTGAATGCGGTCGGAGTGCCGCCCGGTCTGCCTGCTGACTGGCCATCGCCTTGATGGTCAGCCACCGTGTCTCGCCGTGGGATCTGCCAGTCGGCGGAAATTCAATTTTCTCTCCCTGGAATAAGGAGTGTAATTTATGTAGCGACGGCGGTCTCATTCGATGAAACTGCTATTCGGGATGGGAACGGTGTGCTCAGATCGAGCTCCGGCCGCAATATGAGGTGCAGAGCACACTTCGCGCTGCGGGATGCCAATGTTAGTCGTCACCAGCAGCTAGGCGATACGCTTGATTATTTTCGCGAATGCCATCATGAAGCGTCATCAGTTGAGCTGGTCGTGCTGTGGCTGCGCAGTGCGCAGCCATCACATTCACGGGAGTCCGACGGTCGGTTCTAAGATATCCGAAGGTTCAGAAACCACCTCCGCCCATGAATGAGGCGCAAAACGCCGTACAGAAATAAGGCTAAGCATGTATACTTAGACAGTTATCCACATATCAGTTGGTGAATATTAATTTGTGGTGTCATGCAGGTTGCGTTATTCTAGCTCTGCCACTGCGCCCAATTGTGCTTGACGCATGCGTAAATGGTATCAAGACCTCGGGAAACAATGTAAAAGGTCTCATGTATTTTATAGCTTCGTGCTATGATTAATTTAATTACAATTTGCTTAAGAAATTGCTGGAAGTGAGTGCAAGCTTGAAAACATAACTCTATATATATTGTATGATAAAATAGGCGGGCCAGAACTTCGTGGATAAATAGCTACGTTTCTTGAGAACAAGGCTACGTGGCTGGATTATCCATTAATTGATAACATCGTTGTAAAGTTACTCGCCGTTTGGCGGTCTGGTCAGGCCGCTTAAACTGACAGCTCACAGTTCACTGCTAGTTGAAGAAAGATTCGCTCCACCATCAGGAAAAGTGGTGACTGAAGTAGTTAGTTATAGTCAACTGCATGTACAAGGATAACATAATTTAAGTAATGCAGTAATCGTGGTGGTCCTGGGCTTCATTCACCCATGGCCTGCATTTGTACCTACGCCACTGAATTATTCTGTGGTCTACGCTTCGAAGTAAATACATACATAAATACATGGATTCATTTCATTTTTCACCATCAAGTTTGCTTACGCTTCACTTTGCTCCTTTCCTTTCAAAGATGGCGCTGAGTGACCATTCTTGCGTGCACCGTGTTCGGCAATGGAGCATGACTTGGGCAGTGTTGCAACCAATTTCTTCCCTCTCTCATTGATAGCGAGCGTGCCCTTCCGACGTTGACTATGCTGATTTCTAAAGGTGTGCTCCGATGACGGTTGCGGCGAATGCGGCACACAATTGACCGTGAGTTCGCCACCGAATTGAGGAATTGCTCTACCGTCGCCGTCTTCCTGGATCTCAAACAAGCATATGACACTATCAACATCACAGCACTCCTAGAGCATTTACACAACATAGACATACAGGGCAGACTCATACACTACCTCCATTTCTATCTATTAAACCGCTCCTTCCAAGTCAAAATCGGACAACACACATCAGAAACTAAATTCCCTACAACCGGCCTAATGCAAGGCGCGGTTCTCAGTCCCCTTCTCTTTATTCTAGGCTTAAATTCAGTCCTCACCGACAATTTTTCGGCCAAAATTGCAATATATGCAGACGACATTGTACTTTGGACATCACAAGCAACACCAAATCACGCACTAGCTCTACTACAAAACTCACTAACAGAATTACACAACAAACTCGCAGTACTAAATCTACACATCGCACCACACAAATCAAAATGCATGATCTTCGGCTACCACAAACACACAGATGCACAGCCACTAAAAATAGACCAAAACACCTATACCTTTCGTTACCAAAGCAAAATTTTTAGGCATCACACTAGACCCGCGTCTTACCTTTCGGCCACACATTCTGGACATTCAAAAACGCGCATCCAAAAGAATCAACATACTACGAGCACTTTCTGGCACCAACTGGGGATCCGATCGAAACACACTTATAACCCTCTACAAATCACTCATTCGGCCAATTTTGGAATACGGATCCCTACTCTTCGAAAACGCTGCTAAATCAAACCTCAAAATTCTAGACAGACTACAACACCAATGCTTACAAATAGCCACAGGAGCCTATATCACCTCACCATACCTCGCACTACATATATACAACCACATACCAGAATTACAGCACAGACGCACACAAGCACTATTAAGATACCACTACAAAACGCAACTCATACCACAACACCCATGTACACAGGCCCTAAAACTTCGCACCACACGTGTACACCAACTCATGACAACATCACGACTCAAAACTACAATAGGCTGCCGCATCCACCAACACACAAACAGACTACACATTACACTACCCACTGCCAAACCATTACCAACACCCACAGCCTGGTGGAAACACGAAACACCCACAACACACTTCCTCATAGACCACCCAAAACACACATACACCGACGCAGAAATACACCACTCTTCTTCCAATTCACAGCACAACACGCAAATTACAACATCATATACACAGACGGTTCAAAATCACATACACAGCAGACGGGCACAGCGGCGGTGCTGTACCCCAATGCAGCACCGACGCGGGTTATCCTTCGTGCCCGTCTGCACGACACAGCATCAACCTACACAGCAGAACTATACGCAATCTTTTCGGCTTACTCCACCATTTACAACACCAAAATTGAACACAACATCATAGCCACTGACGCCAAATCAGCAAAGCATCACACCATACACCAAACACAAACACCCCTCATCCCGAAAATACTCAACATACACCAAAAACTCAACGCACGACAAAGACCACTTCTCCTATGGATCCCAAGTCACACAAACATACACGGCAACGAACATGCAGACACTGAAGCAAACATAGCCACAACACTACCACAAACCATACCATGCCCACTCTCACAATCTGACTACTACCCCACAATACAACAGGCACTTAAGAAACACATCCAACAAACATGGGACACAGCACTAACGCAACTTCATGAAATATACCCCAAGCACGAACCTTGGCACACCATCAACCAACGCACCAGACTTAAGGAACGCACTCTAACACGACTACGCCTCGGACACACAGCACTTACACACTCCTACCGCTTACTACAACGCCCACGACCACAATGCACAACATGCCAACGAACACTCACCATCAAACACATACTCATCTACTGCACTAAATACAACAACGAAAGCAACACATCACAGACTACTGCAGCACACGCAACATTCCACTAAACATCACTACACTTCTCAACGACGACTATCCAACATTACACGAGCTTCTCTTCCACTTTCTCTCTACGACACGCCTAATTGATCAACTGTGAAAAAAAATAAAAATAAAAATAGACCGGGAAAAAAGGGAAAAAAGACGGAAACACCGGGAAAAAATGAACCGAAAAAACAAAACAAAAACAAAACAACAAAACAAAACAAAAACAATAAAAAATCAAACAAATAACTACAAAAAAGATGTTCTTGCAATGTTCATATATGGCGATGACCCGACCCCAACCCACCCAGTACACCCCATACCCCAATCTAGCACCGTCCGGACTGACAGCTTCTATCGACTACTTCATTTCCGGCTCTCAAACGACTCTTCTCTGCCATCTCCACCTCTTCAAGCTACCAGATCAACTCAGCCCTTCAAGACGACTCCGACTCTACTCGAACATCACTCTACAAGCAATCTATCCACCCTGTATCTAATCCTCCTACCATTCTATCCCTCACACACCGGAAACAGCCGATATCACCCACAGGTGGCAGGCTGGCCAAATACAACCACACACACACACACTATGGCTTAAATTAGTACGCTGATCCTGAAGTTCAACGCAAGAATGTGTACAATTAATCCCATCGTACCCGTAAGCGTGGTAGTTAATTTGCACAAGCTAAAATTGTACGCTGGGCAAGTATTTGTACATGCTACAGAAATGTGGTAGGTCTTTGCAACGTCGTAGCATAAATGCTCATGGTAACCGAAGGTATGTATTCATGTACTTCGTTATGGTAGAGTTGCAATGGTTGAAGGTATGGCAGGGATAGGAGTGTGTAGGATCGCGAACTTTCGATGTGCATATGACTGCAAATTAATTTCAAGCAAGGTTGAGAAAAAGCGGGACGAAACTAGTTGTGTGCAAGCCAGTGGTTTCGACCGGTTCTAACCGGTTAAAACCGTGCAAAATTGGACAATTCTTGAATCATTAAAAAAAACAATTTCAATGATTTTTACGCACGGCAAATGGAAGAGATACTAAGTGATAAGAGTGGTACAAAGGCGCAATACTAAAAGTGAGTAATTGCGAAATCCCATTTTGCTCCGCTTTTCCGTTTAGCGGGGTGGTCCCCGTCTAGTAGATTACATTAGTTAGGTGTTGGTTTTTAGTGTTTAGTTAGGTGTTACATTAGTAGTGGTAGTGGTAGTAATAGCAGCAGTAGTAGCACTGGCGGATCTAGCCCACTGGTTTGGGGTGGGGTGGGGTGGGGGGGCAACTTTCGGTTTTCGGTGTCTTTGGTTACGTTCAGATGCGTAAACTCTGTTTCGGTTCGCACGCCTCCTACGCATGCCCTTGACCTTGAATTTGAACTCTGATACTACCGTGCTCGCAAGAAGCTACGATATCTACGTATCCTAGTTTGACCCATCAATTATGGTTGGTTGGCGGCCAGAAGTCTAAATAAAGCCGGCAAAATATGCTCGTCGATTGGCTAAGTTCAGATCTTGACCCCTTTGACCTGACTTGGAAGGTGAAAAGTAAGAGCTATACAAAACGTTTTTATGCATTTTTATAGTTGAATGATGAGGTTACGCGCTGTGGAGACCGTATTGCTCTACGTGGCATAGAACAAAAGTTAGAGGGGGATCCCCCACCTCCTGCAGAGGTAGGAGTATCGACCTCGGGTGACAATCCGCGCGTTAATAGGTGCACTACTACCGTGTTTGCTCCTCGACGCTTCCAGCTTCAGTGTGATTTTATACAGGTGTCTGACCGCGTTTGCCATCTTGGGCGCTGCCTGGAATGCAGCACCACTTACCAGGTATTGTCGCTCCTTGGGACGCCTAACACCCTTAACACACACTTAAGGGCTCCGTGCCTGCACTGAATATTCTAAGTGAGTTCGCACATAGGCTAAGTACAGTTTTTTCATGACTTCGATCCACTTATTCCTCACACCCCGATTCATATTCATCAGCATTCTGATTGTCTTGTTCCTAGCTGAGGTACATTGCTTTTCTGCTGTAGGATCATTTGAATCTAACACGCCTAATTCTCTTTCCTTTCCATTAACATCCAGCTCCCTACCCTCCATTGTATATCCGAATGTCTCACCTGCAGACTCAACTCATGATGTTCAATTGAAAAAAATCTATCCAGATGCTGCAGACTCCATTGATTATCTACTTCTCTTGTCACGTACTCATGAACTCATGTTAGAAAAAATTTAAAAAAAAAAAAAAATTTTAAATTTTTTATAATTTTTTTTTTTTTTTTTTTTTTTTTTTTTTTTTTTTTTTTTTTTTTTTTTTTTTTTTTTTTTAAATTTTTTTTTTTTTTTTTTTTTTTTTTTTTTTTTAAAAAAATTTTTTTTTTTTTTTTTTTTTTAATTTTATTAATTTTTTTAAATTTTAAAATATTTTTTTTTAAAAAAAAATATTTTTTTTTATTAAATTTTTTTAATTTTTTTTTTTTTTTTTTTTTTTTTTATTAAAAAAACAAAAATTTTTTTTTTTTTTTTTTTTGCAACTGGTTTTCTGCATTTTCTGTAGTTATTGTAGGATTTTCCAACTTATCCTCTGCCATAGCTTAGTCTTCAGTGTTTTCCAATGTTCTTGAGTTCTCTTTAGTAAAGTCTGATGAAAGTTGCCTGCTTAGGGACGCTACTAAATCACAAACATCATCCACTATTCCACCATTTACATCCTGTGGTCCAACATTGCATTTCTTATATTTATATTTGTGGATGCTAAAGAACATCTTAGCATTGCCTGCTGAAATTCTTCAGTTAATTTATGTTCAGCCAGTCTTTTAGATCCCTAGCACACATCCAAACTTTATTTCTGGCTATTATATATGCTTTTAGGTTTTCCTCCAGAGTTCAAATATTTGAGTGTCGTAAATGCCTGCATCTTTGACTCCAGCAAATATTTTACGCTCTTGGTCAGCCATGAAGGGTGCTTATTCAATATAATTTGTATATTGGGAATGAACCTATCCTGGCCTTGAAACAGTTTACTTTTTATCATTCTTCACATTTCATAAGCATCTAATCCCGTACAATTAATTCCTGAGCGGATGGGGGTGAAGGTGAGGGGTGGGGGTGCACCGAACCATACTGAATGGGTGCCTTTTCGTTCCCAACGAGCACCTTTTCCCCTGAAAATGGCGCCTTTGGCTGAAAATCCGTTGCGCGGGTGAGGGGGAGAAAGGAGATGCAGTCGAGCCTTCCTGGAGCACTCGAGCCATTCCCGGCCGAAGAGGCATCACCATTCCATTGGGTTGGGGGGTTGGGGGAGGGGGAACATCTCCAGTGGCTCCGGCATCCGCCCATGATTAACATTGGGTATGAATTATCTGAAAGCCGTTTTGGGCCCATTTGTTAAAAAAAACAATATATGCGTTATTGCAAACAGATTAAAGGTTAAATTGATCTTCTCTATCCAGAAAAGACCTGGAGTTAGAACAAATTATAAAGCTAGCTTGCGACGTTTCGACCATAGGTCATTATCATGCCATATACTCGTTGCATCGGTAGAGATCGGCGAACGGGTCGACAATTCAAATTACTGCAGACACAAAAAAGAAGTCAACAAAAGCCAATCTACGCATTGTTCGTATTGTTCATCTTATTTCAGTACCGCATACATTTGTTGAATACCCAAGTAATTTTGTGGATGATCGAGGTGGCAGGTATTTTTTACCGGTAAAAAAACGTTGTGACACACAGTAACACCATAAGCTTCAGCATGGTCATGGCAAGCCTGTCACCAACAAACTGGCACATGGCACAATTGGCTGAATGAACCTGACACAATCGTTTCAATTTGAGGCGAGGTTTGCGTTCAAATGCTGGTTACTTGAAAGTGTTGGTCTTAGTGTGCTGTGGAGTGACACCGAACCCATAGGAGTAAAAATAATGTATTCCGACACCAAAATAAGCAGACTAGCCCTTGACGCCAAAGCATTTGTCCGCTGAAAATGATTGTTTTCAGCAGCCTTCAAAATTTAAAAAAATCAAACAATTCTGTCCAAACAAGAACAAAGTCAGAAAGCTTCATCCATTACAGGGCCACCCATTAATGAAGACCCTAGGTAGGTATGCCACTGGGTGCATATGCACTTGCATGTTGATGTGGATGCAGATGCACCTAGGTAAAACTTACCTACCTAGATTTGCACCAAGTACCTACCTAGTAGGTAGGTACGTACTAGGTAACCTACCTAATCCATGCAATCTATCTATAGGTAAGGCATCGCAATATTATCATAGTTCACCCTTCCACACCAATGGCAATGAGAGGCATTCAATTTGAACAATTCAATTGAGCCTAATTTCTTACGTAGGACGACACCCACCGACGGGTCGACACCACACCACAGCAATTACTACTCTCACTTAAGGGCCTTGAGTCTCACTTCCCGCCTACCGGTCCATCAAACATCCAAATACCTACATCCTAACACCAGCGCACTGCACAACTACTTATATTTGCCACACGATATAATCTCTGGACTTCAAATTCAAAACATGAAGTAATCCCTCTTCCAATGAAGGAAGCTTGCATGCGTCGCCTGGCTAGTAAAGAAAACTACCACTCTCTGGGACGGATTGGAAATTTAGAGGCTCTTGGCCGGGGTGAATCATGCCTCTCCAGCTCCCACTCTTTCGGGAGCTTTTTAAACCACTCCGAAGAAAGGCAATTAATAATTAGCCTTTGAATTTTCCCTGAAAGATTGGGATGTTCTACATCAGCTTACGGAAGAGAAAAGGTGTATTTCTGGGTTTTTGAAGCAATCGCAGCCGATCTAAATAAAAGATATCAGGTAAAATTTACGCGTGAAAATTAGCCAGATCCGTCCAAGACATTCTCCAAAGCTGTTAAGACTTTGTGGCAAAATAGACCACCAGATAACCAGAAATTTCGGTGTCTTTTGATTTCATGACATACATTGTTTCAGAGCGCCACATATTCGTGACACAAATACTGTTTATGCCACTCGGACACAGATATTCTACAACTCCGCAAAAATAAAATTTGACTGTGTGGATTTAATCTTGGTGGCCCAGAGTTAAGATACTAAAGTACAGATTTAAGATAATTGAAGAAAATAAGTATTCCTTGAATTTTTCTGGGGGATTTATTTTATCACAATTTATTATTAGCCTTTTCTGTAGGTCATAGCTGTTCAATAGCCTTGAGTCATAGTTCCTCGCCGGCTATGCAAATTGTCCATATCCGCCGCACTAAATACCATTAACCACAATTGCGTATTTATCCGCCGCATGGTGTTTACTTATTCCTTCCATTGCGTTTCGATCGGGTGAGGTAAGGTTGTGTCCATTCTTTCGGTTTTTGTCTGGCTGCGAAGTACAAGAAAATCTGGTGCTGTAGTTTCTCATTCCTTGGACTTTGTTTTTTAATGCAATGTTTATGAATGTGCTGAAAATGATTTGACCACTCGTCTCCTCTGCAAATGCATGCTTTTCACTTGCGAGGAAAATAACACCCAAAAAAGGGCTTGAAGTTGGGTAATTACTAATATACCTTAAAAAGTACTGTTCACAATAACAAAAGAAGATGGGGCATAGCCAGCTTCACCTCCCGTAACCTTCCATGCATGACATATTTTTTCTAAAAATTTCCAAACAATTTTGTTTCTCAAATTTCAAAAGGAAAGACCCAACATATGATAGCCTGAAATGTTTTTGAAGAAAAAAATAACTTTTTTAAAACAAATTTACCCACATTTTTATCAAACCTATCAAAGCCTAACCTAACATAACCTAACCTTACCCATTCTCTGTATGCTTCACGGAGGTAAAATATGTAAATTTGTGTTTTAAGGTGTTTCATGAAATCTCGGCATTTTCATTGAAATGCAATGTTTACCAATGTGACTAAGATGATGGGAGCACTATTTTTGTGCAAATGCTTACTTTTCAGATTGTGAGCAAAATAACACCAAGAATGGGCTATGAGTTATGTAGCATAGCATAAAAATAAATGTTTAAAAAATAAAATATATGCAACATAACCTAACATAACCTCCCCTTGGAGAACAAAAATATAAAAAAAAACTGCAAAGAAATTTGTTCTTTGAAAATTTTTTTCTTCACAATTTAAAAACCTAACCAAACCTAACCTGACCTAACATTAGCTGCTTTTGAAGGGAAAAAATAACTTCAATTCTTAAAAAAAATCCAAAAATTTTCCAACTTCAAAAACTGAACTAACCTAACCCAACGAAACCCAACTCATTTGCTTGCTTCATGGAGGAAAATGTGTATAAAACTTGTCTTGTTGCCACCTTAAAGCATAATAATACGAGTAAAATGTGTATAAAACTTGCCTTGTTGTTAGTTTATACTGCAATAATACCCAAACTTTTCAGCTATGCTGTGGACAAATCTTGCCAAGATTCTTGGCACTGCTGCTAACAGCACCACAACAAAATTATGGGCTGGTAGGTTTTTTGGAGTACCATGTTTATGAAGGTGACTTAGATGATGGAACCACTTGTTTTCTGTGCAAATGCTTACCTTTCAGGTTGTGAGCAAAATAATGCCCAAAAGGCTTTCAGTTAGGCAACATAGTATAAAATAATTGGAGGGTGTTTTATTCTTCATCCCAGGAAACATCCACTACATTTTAGGAAATGTGTACTCTCAATTACTTAGTGTTTCTAGGGTATACACCATATTTTGGCAAATCCCAAAATTATACCCTCCATTATTTGGTGCTTCTCAAGGTTATACACTCCATATTTTGGCTAGCCCAAAAATTATACACTCTGAGTCCAAGACTGAGAAGTGAAAATCCAACACTGGCTGGCACTGAATCTGCACGGTATACAATACTTAGAACCTACATTATTATAATCCAGCTGCCAAATACCAACCCCCGTATGGGTACTACCAAAACCATCAGTTGGGTTCTTTTTCAAACAACCTCCGTATGGGTCCTTAATTTTTACTACCCAGCTGGTACTTTCAGAAGAACCATACATAACAATATTTGATTATAATTGCTGATTTGGGTTCTAATCGTGGAATCTGTGGGATGGTAATAGAAAAGAACCCTCAAGCTCATAAGCCAAAAACCAGCACCCTATACGTTCCTGGAATCGTTGGGTGGTTTTGGAAGAACCCACACAATCACTTATCGACACGAACGTACTGTTCTCACAATACCGTGCCATGAATGGATATCGCAGTACCACGCACGTTTCATGTGAACCTACTGAAGTAGCGACAATAGCTTCGGCACCCATGCCCTCGCATGGCAGTGAACCGAGTAACATTTAACAATTTCATCACTCCATTTTCCAAGCTGAAGGTGAGAAAGAAATGATAAAAAACGGCTAACGTTCGTGTCAAATTTGTATTACATAGATAAAAACTGTCGCATTAGTGGCAACAGTTGGCAGAAAGTGACATCTCTTGTTCGAATAAACCTCACCATAGCACATGACGCACAGTGAGCTGAGCGGAAAATCTATCAAACAAACGAAAATGGCAAGCCGGCGGCGGCGCCCAGGCAACGACGCTGCAACCCTGTGACCGGGTGCGCTGCAAGCAGTACTATCTATCCCATCACAAACACCATGGGACTGGTGCGCCAGCGGCGGCGGCGCCCGGACCACGACACCGCGACACTGGACGGCTGGCGGATCACGTGCAGCTCGCTGTCGCAGCGACAATTGTGCGCCGGCTAAGGGGTCCACGCTACGACGCGCTGCCGAATGACAGTCCGGGAGTTTTCAGCATCATGTTGAACTGTCGGACATTGCACCAAGCAACCAGCGCACCTACTTGTTTTGTTGTACGAATCGCATCACTTGCACGAAGCACGAAGCGCAGGATGCACACGGAAGGGTGCGTGCGTCGCGGGAGAACTCCAGATTCATGACGCTGAGCTCCAGGACGACTGCAGTCACGGTCTCCTCGGCAATGGCCGCCACGTACAAAAGGTGTTTGTGGACACATTAGTGCCGTAAATGCGGGGCGCGGTGTCGTGCTGTTCGGAAGGCGTCGCCTCGTCCCGGGTAATTGTGTCGGCGCTGGTGTCGCACCGTCCAAAATAATTTCGTCAGCAGTCGTGTCCAGCAGCCGGCTGACTTGTCGCCGCATCTCACCCGGGGATGCACGAACGAATTTCAAACGCTACAGTTAAACGGCCACCGTGCTGTCTATTCCTCAACTTTTGTTTTGTCCTGGTTGCTTAATGCACTACTTCATTAACGTAGCTATGTAATTAATGTAGCAAAAATCAGATAATCAATATTGAATGGAGTTGATGGGACATACAATTCCCCCAGAAATCATGTGTTGTCAAACATTCATGATGTTTGACTCGGTCAGTTTGAGTCATTATATGGAACAGAATGGTGCAGATACCGCTCTGTCCTTTATCAATTGCCACAAAGACGTCGTACTATGTGAAATCGGGACATTCCTTTGCTTAACTGCTATTTGACAGTCTGTGTATATACTAAAAACAACGCTGCCTTCGTGTATCTCACTTAGAAACATCGGGGCTTTTGTCGCCCGCAACACTGGCTGTTTGCCGGCACTGGGTGTCCTGCACAGCATGCAACAATAACGCAGAACGGCTGTACCACTGGCTGTTTGCCGGCACTGGGTGTCCTGCACAGCATCCAACAATAACGCAGAACGGCTGTACCACTGGCTGTTTGCCGGCACTGGGTGTCCTGCACAGCATCCAACAATAACCCAGAACGGCTGTACCACTGGCTGTTTGCCTGTACTGGGTGTCCTGCACAGCATCCAACAATAACCCAGAACGGCTGTACCACTGGCCGTTTGCCTGCACTGGGTGTCCTGCACAGCATCCAACAATACGCAGAACGACCAGCACGGTTATTTGTCAGCTTTTCCACCTGGCCGCATCTGGCAATTTCACGAATAAATCCTTCTAATCCCACGCCTCATCCCATACATCCATTTATCTCGGGGGAAGCCAGACGTCTGCTGTCCTCCACTCTCCCCCTCCATTTTCGTCTCCAGGGTTCGCTGGATTTGCAATTATCGATATACCCTGCCGTCGATATGTGCGGGTAGATAACTAAGTAATGGCATATATATATATATATATATATATATATATATATATATATATATATATGAATGTATATACATATAACATACCTGGTCAAGCTTCAAAATCTGGGGCGAAATTCAACGGGATTCTGGGTGCTGGTGGTGGGTGACATAAATGCCCCTGTCATAAGACTACGAAACTAAATATGAATGCGTATCACGGGGTATGTAGATGTAACGGTACTTAACTCGGGAAACCCGATTGCACGACCGGGCCGGCTGTATAATGTCAGTGCCGGGTTTGAAGCAACATCGCGCCATCTTATTCACCCAGACTACCGGACGATTCGATCAGGCTTTCACAGCGGGTACGTGCGCCGGAACCACATGCCCCCCCCCATGTGCTAAATGACCCCCTTGTCCACCTTGTTTCAAATGCACATGCAACACCTACCAGGCATGAGAATGAAATGAAATAGTTTGAGGCTGGCGGCATCACACACTGCTGCGCATCTGAAGTCAACCGTTTAGTTTTGTATGCAAAAGGTCACAACAACTTGAAAACGAACATTAAAACAACTCAGCAATGGTGGACATTGGTGAGAAAACAATGAAGTGTAAAACTATTGGATGCTGTAGTTCAATGTAAAAATATTGGGTGTTGTGATTCAGTGTAAAACTATCGGGCATTGTGGTTCAGTGTAAAACTAGTGGGTATTGTGGTTCAGTGTAAAACTATTCGGTGTTGTGATGTAGCATAAAACTATCGGGTGTTGTGGTTAAGTGTAACACTATTGGGTTTTGTGTTCAGTGTAAAATTGTTGGGTGTTGTGGTTCAGTGCAAAACTATGCGATGCTGTGGTTCAGTGTAAAACTATTGGGTGTTGTGGTTCAGTGTCTTGTCTTGTGGTCAGCGTGCTTGACTTCCACATTTGGTGTTGGGAGCTCGATTCCCACCTGACAGATACGGCCCCAAAACGGTTTCTGATACGAAGTACAACAGAATGCATGTGCATATGTTAAACGCAGCACTAACTGGGTTGTCGAACGTGGAGGTTTTGGGTCTAAACGGCCGTGGTGTTCTGTGATAGATACTGAAGGCTTTTGTAAATTGTTATCAGTCAAAAGCCCCACCGTACATCCCTAGAGCCATTTGCAAAGCTAAAAAGGGTATTGGTAAGTGCTTGCACGTCTACAAGGAGAGTGCAGGTGGGTTGTTAGTGTAGTGCATCAAAGGATTTAAATAAAATACATCCCAAATCGCTGATGCAGTTGAGCAAATCTATTTCGAAGTCGGGGCAACCCAGTTGTAGCTTCTGGTGGATAAATGTATTTGGGTCGTGCAGTTCCCACATCGATGACATCAGAAGAAGAATAATCATCGAACGCTTCATTCATACATGAATGCTGCTTATTCTAAAATGATAATCACGGGTGGCTAATAAAAGGTGATTCATGGTCATTCCCGACTGTACGAACATGTCGACATGCAGTATTTTACCCATGTCACCCTTCCGCTGTAGTTCGAAATAATTCACCCACGTTGACCTCCCAAGTTGATAATATAATTATAGTTGTCAGGGTCATTGATCCTTGTTGAGTATAGGCGTAATTTCGCGTAGCTGCACCATTAACTGTAATTTGACTTTTCTACCGCGGCTTATCATCCGCTAACCAAAATCCTTGGCGCGGCCCCTGGTAGCGACAGGGTATGCTAAAGTAAACATGCTTGGAAGCATGCAAACTATGCATTATATTTAATTGGATTGCTTGAAGTGCCATTGCAAAAAGCATCAGCCAAAACACGAGGTGGCGGTGAAGGGAGCGGTGCCAGCCGGCTGTGGTCGGCCGAGCCGCCACCCATGCCGCAAGATGGCGAATTGACCGCTCTGTCCGATATTTGACGTGATTGCTGTCAGCGATTCGGAGGCTATCTACGAATATCCGCGAGTCGTTAATATCAGCTGTCAAGCGTACTCGGATCGAAACCCAGATAATGCGCATATTAGCTTAACGACGGACCCCTATGCCGTCATCAATCAAGTCACATTAGCAGGCGGATTCGATCGGGGCAGCAGTGTCCACCGTTTCCCCATCGATGAATCTCCGCCGCCAGGTTTTCGCCCGGGGCGACGGCGGTCGCCAGGACGGCCGAGTGTCCGTAGTTCCGTCGGTGGCCGCCAGGCGCGCTGACGCCTTGACGGCCAATACAACGCTGACGGGCGCTGCCTTCAGTCCCGCACAGGTCGGATGCGCGTGTGGCGGGCACCCGGGGGTCTGTGTTCGTCCGGTTAGCTGGACCTGAGCAGCGGACGGACGGACAGTCGGTTGGCGGTGCTGCAGCTGTTTAGAGGGCGATGCAGCTGGCGCGAGAGGCTCCGTAGCGCGACCAGTCGCCGGCGGCTGCTGTCGGACACTCGAGATGCGGCGGTTTGTGGCTGCCGTGCTGCTGGCTGTGCTGGTGTGGCGGACCACGAGCTCAGGTAAGCACACCGCCGACATCGACGACATCCCCGCACACTGGACGATAAAATACTCGTTTTCAACTAATTTGAGGAGGGGATGTCGTAAATTCTTTAATTTGTTATACAATTTGATTCGGATGGTGATGGATGAATGTGCGGATCGCTTCAGAACGACATTGCCATCGACGCATGCGAAGTTTTAAGAAATATGCTTGTCTATGCGAGATTGGCCTTTAAAAAGCGGTCAATGTGGAAGAGGGTCACGACGAGACGGCACTAGCACGCGGAGTAGGAAAGCTTGCTGTTCCCACCAAACATTAGGAGCAAACCAGGGCTGTAGTATATATCTGCGTGGGTTCGCAGTCAAACCCAAACAGTCAGCTTGGCTATCCACACTAGGAGTTGTATTGGACCACGACAGCTTAGGGGCCCACTACCAAATGACCCCGAACATTGGGGCGTCCGGCGCTGCTGGACATTTTATTAGTACAATTAGCCCTTGGTAGTTGGTACACTTAGCACTTAAAAGAATGGAAGGCGAATTGCTCCGAAAATACCCATAGACGTCACTTCCCGTATGTATATTCACAAGACCATAGCCAGATTGGCACGTTGGATACACGTATGCACACACATGAGTGGAGGATAGCAATCAAAGTTGGTGTGGAGAATGGCATTTTTGAGGCCATTCTGTCCTGTCAGTGCCCATAGGCCACATGCTAAATATCGGCAACATCGATGTGACGTAGGCTACACTGCGTTCTCCACCCATGTAGGTATTTCCACCCACTCCATCCACATGTATGCTTGGAACGCAATCCTGGGCAATACAAATGTCTGCCCAAGACGCAGATCAATATCCGTGTACTTGTTCACATACTCTGCGCTTCGAAATCTAGATCACTGTTCACCCAAACTCTTTTCATTTCCCAAAGCTTTATCTGGAGGCCTCACTTTGTTATTTTTCACATTTTGGTATGCTAAGTAAAGAGGAGAGGAACGGTGGTAAAGGAGCGGCAGTCTTAATGCGGGAAAACGGTAACAGTTTGGCGCGCTATTTTTTCTGGTTCGATGGTGCGTTCGATGGTCTGTTTTAATCCGATTTCTTTCATAAGACGTTGTTTGGGTTTTGCGGTCCAGTGCAAACCTATCTGTGACCTCGTAAGCACAGCGGTTGCTCCTCAATGTCCACTGTTCAGGAACTGCTCCAAAGCGATTACCCGTCCATGTCAATTGTTCAGGAATTGTTCCAAAGCGATTTCCCTTCCATGCTAACTGTTCAGGAATTGCTCCTGGAGTCGTCAGAAAGTCGTCACGTCATAAATTGTGTATCAGCAAGTATGCACCCGACACGTGAGCAGAATAAAAACTGATGTTGATTTGATGGGCGATGTTGAGGTGAAGTGTAGTGATGCAATAGTCATTCCCTTGGCTTGACTTTGGCTTATTCCGTTTTTGCACTGTTTTTCTCATATGTTTCAGGAAGCTGGCTTAATCGCCGATGTATCCGAACGGGAATTACGCATGCGAATCGTTTGATGATTGCAACAATGCACACCGCCCAGCCGAAATATCAGGGAGATTGTCTGTCACCTGATAGACGTATTTCCTGCCGCAAAAGGAAACGTTTGCCGGTGTCCTGGTAGCGTCCATCCACCGACCAATAGCTTCGGAGACTTGTTCCGAACTCCTCGACATCACTGATATTCAAGAGTAAGCATTTAAATTTGCGCCGTCGCACTTTTTTGGGGGAAGGGGAGGGGGTGCTGCATTGCATTGTAGGTTCCCGATGCTGTTATTGCCTATCGACACAAATCCCGGCCCTGATCCCAACCCGATGCTCACCATAGCCATAGCCTGATCCTGAGCAGGACAGCAGCCTCAATAAGATCGACACTGGACTTATACCCACCATAGCTATAGTCTGGTCCTGACCAGGACAGTAAGCCTCAATAACTAGCTTGCCACAAGACTTGACACTAGCCTGGTGTTTCCTGGCCATGCTCCCATCTCTATCCCTGGCACTGGTCCCAGCCTTTGTTAGTGTTCCCGTCTCTAGCCCCGGTCCTAGAATGTGGCGCTGATTCCAGCCTTTGTCAGTGTTCCCATCTCCAGCCCTGGCCATGGACTAAGGCCAGCCAAAGTCAGGGGCTCAGACACGTCAAAATGTTTGAGCGGTATGTGTACTTGTGAAGTACCCTACTTTGTGAAGATCTATTTCGCCCATGTAATTCAGATAGGAACATCATGGTGAAGCAATTTTGGCCCTGGGTCGCCCTACCTGTGATATAACGAAATTTTACTTCAAACCGTGCCGATGACAACGAAGCGACGCTACGTAACACGACTCTACTGCCCTCCTCTAAATTCACCATGTTCAATTCATGTTAAATTCACGTTCCACCCCCGGCCCCTGCCAATGTTCATTGGCTGCCGATAACGTCACCCAGACACAGGTTTGGGTTCAGCCTGTCACCACGACAGCAAAAAGTGGTACTTTTCGGAATACATTCCTGCCTAGGAAATATATGTGATATGTATATATATATATTATAGGTCATGCGCAGTGGCGTCGCCACGAAATTCTTCCAGGGGGGCAAGGTCGGAAGGGGGCCTCCATTGTGTTAGGGTCTCATATTGTTTTCAGGCTCTTACTATGGTTCGATAATGGGGAACATGATTTGATATTGGTGTTTTGTTTGTTCTTGGCATGGTGCATCATTTACTCAAAACGCAATAGCACTAATAATTTTCGCTGAAAACTGGGTCATACCAGGGTATAAATAAGTAATATTTGGATAAATACATAAGTGCCAAAACAAACCAACGTCTCAATGCTTTCTCGAATCTTCCCGCTGGCCTCTAGATTGCAGCGAGCTGGCGGGGCTGGTGCTAAGCATATCTTACAGATATCTGCCATTGATCAACTCACTTTTAAGTCCTCCAAGTCTAACTGAATATAGCTAGCTTCATCACTTCTGTTATTTATTCCCACCAGCTTGATGTCATAAGCAAAGCTTGAACGATCATTTCTCAGTCATAGGACGACAATTTCGCAAAGGTGACAACGAGAAGTGGATTGCATTGGTTTTCTGAGCGCCATCTTAGGAATTTGTTTATTTTTATAACATTTGGTGCTGGCTGCAAGGCAACTATCACACGAGCTGAAATATATCCTCAGCGAATAAATTCACGGCAAGAACAAGCATTGAACAGCAATGCATAAATGACAATGCAACAATGCAACAATGTCAGTGCATACATAATCCAAACCTTCAAATTCCACGCCGTTACGCCCATCGTTTTCGCCGTGCTGTACCGTTTTGTAAATGACTGAGAAGGTATGGAAGCTGGGAAGCTCTAATCATGCAGGCTGTAATAACAGAAAAGAAGTTTGTTGGAAGAAAATGCATTTAAAAACATCATTCATCCCATTTTATATGGGGCATGGATGTTGTATTGTATGATTGTGAGGGGTAATTTGTCCCCTCAATGTTGGTTTTGCCCCATGGGCGTATGTTTCGGAAAATTATTGAGGGACCAGTGGAGTACCTATATTTGCGTCAAGCAGGAGGGGGCAAAACGGATTTGCAGGGGAGGGGGGGAGGCACCTACGCCCATTAAAAAGTCCTTGGATTTCGACCGCTATTTTGTCAAAGGGGATATTTCGAAATAATATAATTAGTTATCAACTAAATTGTCCTGTGGAGGGGCCTAATCTACCACTATGGTTTCTGATTGGTCGGATTTCAACCCTAACTCCACCACCCAGTTCTAAGGTTTTCTTTTGGTACCTTGATAAGTTACCTCACACTGCTGAAATTACACCTATACCACAAAACCCGGATCGGTATCCCAAAAATTCAAGCTGGAGCCCTCCAAAAAAGGAGAGATTCCAACAAATAAATGTCCGGATCAGGAAAATGGCTCTGGAGCACCGAACATTTTTTTCCAGATGCCTTCAAAAATTGCGTATGGCACCGAAAAGCATGCCGGATCTCGAAAAATCGAGGTGGGATGCAAAAACATGGCGCCAGAGGCTCGAAAAATCAGGCCGGGATTCGGACATAAAACCCAGAAAAGATCCACAAAAAATCGCGTTGAGCACAGAAAGCTGGCGTTGGGTCTCCGGAACCACGCGCCTGGGCGCGATAAGTCGCGCTGGGATCCAGAAAAATCACACCGAAGCCCCAAAATCGTACTGGGGCCCCACAAATGTGCATCAGAAGCCCCAAATATACACAGCCGGACCCTAAGAGTACAACGGTGCCCGAAAATACAACTAACCTTCCAAAGCGCACCGAGTCTCCCAAAAAGCGATAGGGCCTTAAAACATGCGTTGCAGCCCTAAATAAACATGCCGGGAGCTCTAAAAAAAATACACTGCAAGCTCGCAAGGCGCACAGGGGCCATGAGAACGCACAAGGGCCTGAAAAAGAGGCTGGGCCACAAAAGACAACATGGTTCCAAAACGTACAAAACGACCGTGAGCTAAATAAACACATCAGGATCTTCGAAAACGCCTTGCCACGTAAAACATACTCGGTGCACAAAAAAGCAACAAAGCCCTAAAACGAGCAGTGTTTCGAAGATGTATTAGACCCACAACTTCAATTTAAAATGTAATACCCACCACTTTAAAATACAAAATTTCACAATTTCAAGCATTCCAGTTCATAGCACCCGGTCGCCACGACGGCAACGTCAGTGCACGTGCACACCCATCTTTCGTATTCGGTGCATTAGCCACACTTCGTGCGAGGCCTTCTGCGTTTTGCTAATTGCTGCCACATGATACACTTGCGCCATATTTGACGTGATGGAATGCTTCGTATGGGCGTTCGCTGCGAAAAGTCGATTGATTAAATTCGATCATTAGTTTCCTACTTCCCACATTTTCTGGTAGTTATGAAATGAGGTTTCCGCTGAGGTTTGATGCACTTCATATCTTTGCTGCTATCCTCCCAGATTGGCTACCGAACCGAGGCCCTGCCTCAGCATTCTTTTTTGGACCCATTGCGTCTTTCTTGCTCTATGATTGTGTATTATGGCTCCAATCCATTTTTGTTAGGGGCCTAAAACATTTTCGAACCCCCTGCTCGTTTTAGGGTTTGTTGCATTTTTGCGCACCGAGGTTTTTTTGACGTGTCAGGGCGTTTTCGAAGACCCCGATGTGTTTATTTAGCGCCCGGTCTTATTGTTTGTTTTGGAACCATGTTGCCTTTTGCGGCCTCAACCACTTTTTCAGGCCCTTGTGCGTTATCATGACCCCTGTGTGCCTTGAGAGCTTCCGGTGTATTTTTTAGACCTCCCGGTATGTATGTTTATGGCTGCAACGCATGTGTTAAGGCCCTGTCGCTTTTTGTGAGACTCTGTGCGCTTTGGAGGGCCAGTTGTATTTTCGGCCCCCGTTGTGCTCTTAGGGTCCCGATGTGTCTATTTTGGGCTTCTGACGCACAGTTGTGGGGCCCCAGTACAATTTTGGGGCTTCGGTACGATGTTTCTAGGTCCCAGAGAGGCTTATCGCGCCCAGGCGCGTGGTTCCGGAGACCCAACCCCAGTTTTCTGGGCTCAATACGATTTTTGTGAAGCCTTCCTGATTTTTTAAAAGTCCGAATCCCGGCCTGATTTCTCGAGCCCTTGGCGCCATATTTTTGGATCCCACCTCGATTGTTCGAGATCCGGTTTGTTTTTCGGTGCCGTACGCAATTTGTGAAGGCATCTGATAATATGCTCCAGTGATATGATAATATAACCAGTGCTCCAGAGCCATTTTTTTTTAACCTGTGCATTTAGTTGTTGGAATCCATCCTTATTTTGGAGGGCTCCAGCTTGATTTTTTCTGATACCGATCCGGTGTTTGTGGTTACACTGTGCTTACGTGTGGCCCTAGACGCCAATTTTTGAGAGCCTCGACCCGACTACCGATGGGAATTGTGGGTCCCGAGCGCGATATTTGAGGTGCCTGGTTCGAGTTTGTGGGACTCGTTGTATTTAGCTGTGGCCCCAACGCGATTTTGGTGGTTCCTGTTGCAATTTGTCGGGCCTCGGAGCGAGTTTTCCGGGGCTCGCCGTATTTATTTGGAGACCCATACGCGAATTCTGGTGGACCGACGCGAATTTTGGTGGTCCCAGCACGATTTTTGAGGCCCCGGCACGATTCTTGGGAGCTTATCCCTCTCAGGATGGAGGGGACATTTGCCCCTTTGATATAGCACTGCGGCCACTGAAGTAGTTTTTTTTTGTCCCAGAGTGACATTCCGATTAAGGATTGATTTTTGGGGCAGCTGCAACTTTTGGGGCCCCGGTGCGACCTTCTGGGCCTCCAGTGTGATTTTCAAGGGCTGCGACGCGACTTTTTTGAGTCCAATGTGATCTTTTGGGCCCCGACGTCATTTTCTTGGATCCCTAGCGCGAGCTATAGCGGCCTCGACACTTTTTGGGGGTCCAATGCGCTTTGGGGGCTTTTGGCGTCATTGTTGGGCCCCCAAAGTGATTATCCATGTCCGGATTGTTTTTCGTTGCTCCGGCTTCATTTGTTTTGGTCCCAATCAGACTGTTGGGGCACGGTACGACCTGTCGTGCCCCTGGCATGATTGTCGTGGTCCGGGCGTGAATTTTTGGTACCCCAGGCTCAGCATAATTTGCGGGGGCCACGCCGGATCTTTTGGGGCCCATATCGTGATTTTAAAGTACCCAGACACGACTCCTACTATTTCTTAATGGTTTCTTCTTGCAAATTATAGGCCTCCTGTCGCGTCTTAAGAGTCTCGTCTCATTTCCTAGAGCCTTTTTACTGGTTTTCGACGTCTCCTTGTGTGTCCTACCCTCCTCCATATTCAATGGTCCTCCTCTCCCGTCTTGGAGGGCTTCCTCTTGCATTCTGGGGATCCTTTAACAAGGCATGGGGCTTCCTCTCATCTTCGAGGGGCATTCTCGGCCAAATTAGGGGCTTCCTGCCACGCCTCGTGGGCCTCCTCCTTTATCATGGCAAATCCTTACCCGTTTTGAGGGATCTTCAATTTTGGAAACCTCACCTCTTCCATACCTGCTACCACTCCCATCTTAAGGGCCTCCTCTCATTTCCTGGGAACTCTTTCCGGTTTTCGGGGTCTCATTTGGTCCTGGAGACCTACTCCTTCTTGAGGGACTCCTCTCGAGTCCGGCAGATGCCTCATTTCTCTTCTAGAGTCCTTCTTTTTTTTTCAAATTAGGGACCTCCTCTCACGTCTTGGGGCCTCCTGCTCTGCGTGTGGATTTGATCTTTACCCATCTTAGGGGTGGTCTCTTATCTCCTGGTGGACTCCTCTTCTCTCCCAGGCGCCTCCTCTGCCAAATTACTGGAAACCTTTCCTCTCTTAGTGGCCTTGTTATTTCCCGGGGACCTTCTTAGCCGTCTTCGAGCCTTCTTTTCCGCCTAGGAGCCATTTCTCTTATCCAATGGCCTTTCTCTCCTATTTTAGGGGCCTCCTCGTTCATCATGGGGTCTCCATTTGCCAATCTTGTGTCGTTCTCTTCCCAATTAGGTGCCTCTTGCCACGTCTCTGGATCGTCCTTTTCTATCTCGGTGGAACCTCACCTGTTTGGGGCCTGCTTTTGCGTCTCCGAAACCTCATCTCATATCCACTGGCTTCCTTTTCCGTCTTAGGGCCTCCTCTCATATTCGGTGGCCTCCTTTCCGGTGTTGGGGCCTCCTTTGCAATCCTGGTTTCCTCCGTGCCATTTTTGACACTCTCTTGATTTCTGGGGACTCCTACCCTCTCCTAGGTGACTCCTTTTTTAAATTAGGGGCATCCTCTCACGTCATGGGGGCCTCCTTATCTGTGTTTGGAGCCTCATTATCCTCTTAGCAGGGTGCTTTTGCGTCCTAGTCCTAGATTTTCTCTTCTAGGGTCCTCCTCTTCCAAAATATGGGCCTCATCTGGCTGGTCTCGGTGGCCTTCTCTCATTCCTGCGGAGACCTTCTTACCCGTCTTGGGGCCCCTATTGCGTCCGGAGAAATCTCCCCTATCATGTCTTAATTTTATATTGCAGGGGCATCCTCTTCCGTCTTGGGGGCCTCGTTTTCCAAATTAAGACTATCCTGCCACCCATCGGAAGCCTTTTCGTCTAACCTGGGTGGCTTCTTGCCCGTATCGGTGGCATCCTTTCCGTCCTGAGGGCCTCCTTTTCGTACTGGAGGCCTCCTTTTCGTCCTGGGGCCTTCTTTTCATCCTGGGGGCTACCTCCCAATCTCTGTTCTACGTCTTTGGGGCCTCCTTTTCGTCCTTAGGTGCATCCTTTTCGTTCTGGGGGCCTCTTTTTCGTCCTGGGGCCTCCTTTTAGTCCTGCGGGCCTCCTCCCAATCTCTGTTCTACGTCTTGGGTGCTTCCTTTGCGTCCTGGGGGCATCCTTTTCGTCCTGGGGGGCCTCCTTTTCGTCCTGGGGGCCACCTCACAATCTCTGTTCTACGTCTTAGGGGCCTCCTTTTCGTCCTGGGGGCCTCCTTTTCGTCATGGGGGCCACCTTCCAATCTCTGTTCTACGTCTTGGGGGCCTCCTTTTCGTCCTGGGGGCCTCCTCCCAATCTCTGTTCTACGTCTTGGGTGCTTCCTTTGCGTCCTGGGGCATCCTTTTCGTCCTGGGGGCCTCCTTTTCGTCCTGGGGACCTCATCCCAATCCCTGTTCTACGTCTTGGGAGCATCCTTTTCGTCCTTGGGTGCATCCTTTTCGTCCTGGGGGCCTCCTTTTCGTCCTGGGGACATCATCCCAATCTCTGTTCTACGTCTTGGGGGCCTCCTTTTTGTCCTTGGGTGCATCCCTTTCGTTCTGGGGGCCTCCTTTTCGTCCTGGGGGCCTCCTTTTAGTCATGGGGGCCTCCTCCCAATATCTGTTCTACGTCTTGGGGGCCTCCTTTGCGTCCTGGGGGCATCCTTTTCGTCCTGGGGGCTCCCTTTCGTCCTTTGGCCCACCTCCCAATCTCTGTTCTACGTCTTAGGGGCCTCCTTTTCGTCCTGGGGACCTCATCCCAATCTCTGTTCTACGTCTTGGGGGCCTCCTTTTTGTCCTGGGGCCTGCTCCAAACCTCTGTTCACGTATTGGGCCTCCTTTTCGTCCTGGGGGCCTCCTTTTCGTCCTGGGGGCCTCCTTTTCGTCCTGGGGGCCTCCTCCCAACCTCTGTTCTACGTATTGGGGCCTCCTTTTCGTCATGGGGCTCCTTTTCGTCATAGGGGCCCTTTCGTCATGGGGCCTCCTTTCGTCCTGGGGGCCTCCTCCCAACCTCTGTTCTACGTATTTGGGCCTCCTTTTCGTCCTGGGGCCTCCTTTTCGTCATAGGGGCCTCCTTTTCGTCATGGGGCCTCCTTTTCGTCCTGGGGGCCTCATCCTAATCTCTGTTCTACGTCTTGGGGCCTCCTTTTCGTCATGGGTGCCTCCTTTTCGTCATAGGGGCCTCCTTTTCGTCATGGGGCCTCCTTTTCGTCCTGGGGGCCTCCTTCCAATCTCTGTTCTACGTCTCTTATAGAGACCTGATTATATTTCCTGGGGGCCTCGTCAGTCTTGAGGCCTCATTGTCAGTATGATCTTCTGTCCCGTCGGCCTCCTTGCTCACCTTTTTTGCTGTGCATTTGCGGATGGGGCCTCCTCAAATTTCAGGGGGGCGGCGCCCCCCCCAGTTTCACGGCAGGGGGGGGGTCGATTGCCCCCTGCCCCCCCGGTGGCGACGCCCTTGGTCATGCGAAAGCTTCTTTCATGGCATTTCCATATGCGTTTGAAACTGTTACAGGAACGTCTTGGTTGTGGTGTAAAATGGTATTATTTAGACGCATGCCATATCCATCGACGCTATCTGACTTGAACGGATGCGGGCCGCTGGTGCTGGTAGCTCGTCGGATTGATGATTCGGAGGTACCCAGTTAGAAGCTGGGGGCCCACGGAATTGTGTGCATGTCGTGGGGAATCCTTTCAATTAACGGCACTGGACGATGATTTTCTTGTATGGGGCCAGTGTTTGCATAAAGGGAAGAGAAGTACGCAGCTATTCTGTAGGGCTGGGTTTCGGCCACATCAAAGTCTGCTACGGTTGGTCGCTTTTCGATCCAGCCAGGCATGGGAAGCACGTAGCACGTTCACGGCTTATGACAAGGTCCAGGTCCCCAGACCCTTCCTGGCATGGTCGGCGCGCCATCGGGGGCGGGCCAGCGGGCCGGACCCCTGAATTTAATAATTTTAACTGCAACCCTACGGCGCCTCATAGAAAATATTGAGTTTAATATTGACGTTTTCCCCCTCCAATCTGCACCCGCCAAAATTCGTGGCGCCGCTCCCGCTCCTTGAGGTGTGCATATGATCACCGTATGTGATTATCACGGTAACAAAATCAATCAATTGTGCATGCTTGCCGAACAGTGAGATGATTTGATTCGCGCTGGGGTGAGAGCGATGCCAGTCCTGAGCTCGGCTTCACGCCTCTCCTCTCCCGCACTAATCTCGGCGAATACACGTCGCCAGAACTCCGACAAGCATTGCTTTGACAAGGGCGGACGTTGGCGGAAATACTTTGGTGACAAGCCTGAACTTTCCTGAGTGCCGGCGCTAACTAAAAAATCACATCTTTTGTAGCGTTAAGGCTCGATTTAAATTCCGCAATAATTAGGTGGAACCCGTAATCGTTAGGACGGTGTTAGATGCACGCACGAGGATTTCAGGTCGATTATAATGCAATGCCATAGGCTTATTGCTAAGTTTAGCAATGTTAGGGGGAATCGTCCCCGTTCACCCCCCCCCACCGTGGCTTTGCCCATATTTGCACCCCGTTATTCGGCATTCTCAGTCGTAATATATTAGCTGCGTCACTGACGCCATGTGAACCAGACTGTTGTCATTATTCATGCAATAATACAGTGGCTACAGTAATTTCGATGCCAGACGAGTTCGGAGGCAACATTAATGACTGCTTAATTTGTGGGCGGAATGGGAAATGACCTAGGAATGCGGATATGTTGTTAACTAAATGTTTTCAACTATTTTCAACTGAGCGAAATAATTTCATTTTAAAATGTGTACCTGGATTTAAAATTTAATACTTGGATCTGTTCCTGGCCTAGCCCAACTTAACCTAGCACAAACAGATCAGTGAACAACTATGGTATGTGGGAATCTGCTAAGCCAGACCACGGTGGCTTGTAACTGCATGCAGTAACCAGCTGAAATTAGAGGCATTGGAATGTAGGCTCTGATGAATCCCTGTGTCGTGTACGCAGTGAAATAAATGACAATGCAACGCTGGTGTTGGACAAAACACAATTTGCGTGTCGCTTCCCTGGCAGAAAACTCACCAGTGTGTGGCACATTTGGTACAATGTTTTACACATGGTGTGTTCAGTTGCTTATCTATAACAGTATCACAGCTGATATCTTCCCAGAAGACTTGTAAACCTATATATATCAACAGTGCAACACAAACAATTATTAATATAACACGTGGAGTAAGGAGGATGTGCAATAGGGTGTTGCGCTGGAGGACTTTTCCTCTCGGAGACAAAATGCCATAGTATATTTTTATGTGGGTGGTCATGAAAACATTCATGGTAGCAAAAACCCGGGTTTGATGCGACCCCCATCCAGCCGGCTCGACCTAAAGTTTCCCCATTCACTTACTATGGTGATGACGTCATAATGTATGCCCATTTTTCCAAACTCAACTCGTAGACGTCGTACGGCTACGAATCAGAGACCAGTGGATTGCTCGCAATGAGAGCTTTCAGATGATGCCCATTTTGATGACCTCAGGTTAATTAAGTCACCTTCCAGGTCAGGTCAAGTTCCTTATTTTACCCAATAAACGTAATCGATATAAACCGTGGGTCAACCGTCAAAACCTTTTAATGAACATGGTTATGTGCCTTTTCAATGGTACTGAAGGTCATAATCCATCGTGTCATATAATTTGAATGTCTCACAGGTCAAGGGTCAAAGCAGAGTCGGATCTAGACCAGCTGTTTGGGGCACCCGTTGGATGTGGAACGGGTTTCTGTGATCCCGTGAGCGGGTTTAGTTCACTGTTTGCCTAGATTTGAAGAAAACAGCCATTTTTGTGCCCGCTTTCGAAGCTCATCAGAAGGGTAGAGCCCCATTTACCCCCCCACTGTATCCGCCAGTTTCTTGCGGGATGAAGGAACATTTTGGTCGGAAGACGGACTGTCAAAGGCACAGCCTGTTGACGCAGTACCGACGCCGAAAGGTGGGGGTGTGAAGCGATGTCTGGCGAGGGCGCCTGGCGGATCCGAGAGGGCGCCGTTCCGATCCTGAGGGTGGGGTGGAAGCGATGTCTGGCGAGGGCGCCGGGCGGATCCGAGAGGGCGCCGTTCCGATCCTGGTGGGGGGGGTGGAAAGCAATGTCTCAACTCAACTTACAAAACTGCCACTAGGATCGCTAGTGCTGCCTCCACTGAAACTTTGGAAGCCGCCGGCTGGATGGAGGTTGCATACGTGGGATAAAAATGTGATTTTATTTGTTCCTAGGGCCCCACCCATAAAATCTCGGTATGGCATTTTGGATCTGCAACTAGCGCAACACCCTAATGTGCAATGACATCACAATATATTATCACAACTATAAGCTGCATATTTATGCTTTCATTTTTGTTGATCACCGAGATAAGATTTCTGGAACTATTCAGCCCCAGCTTAGGTATCAAACGAACAGTCCGCTGCACGATTATGCCAACATTGTTTGTGTTGTCAATGGCTGGTGTGGCACACGAAGTACCCAGTTTGCAAAGCGTAGAACACGATTCTGTTAGATGCACAAGCCTGGGGAAATCCACACCAGCCTAGGGAAAACTCACACCGAAGCACACCGGTGAGCAAAAATCCACAGCAGGTAGATCACAAGGGGCTGATCCATGGGGTGCAGGCACAGGGCACATGTGCCCTCAGTGAACATGTAGCACCACTCCATAATACCAAAGTGCACCCTATTGCATTTTGGGCGGAATGTGCCATCTGGTTACACTCAAGTGCACCTCATTGAAACATTATAGTGTAACTTTTTATGTAGCTTTGCTAGTTGTTGTCATTTTGCAGTTGCTGGCCATGTTTGCATCGCTAGCTCCACCCACTACTGGCCGCACCAGTCACACCAGAGCAGCGTTAAAATAATGGTTTCTCGTTAGGTGTGAGATGTCGAAACGAGTACAGCAGGATGTCCAAATCGCCACGGAAATAATGTTAGTTCAACTACATGTGAAGTCCTTTAAACCCAGCTTTGAGACAATTGAGTACATAAGAATGTACCCGTTTTGCGTGTTTTGAGAGGTACCTAATATGGGGATATCGATATCAACGATAACTATACAAATACCTATGAACCAGTATTGTACGACATAGCACATCATAGGTAATCCCTTTGCCCGGAATTGCGCCAAGGGATGTTCGGTATCACGATACCGGATCCGTTACGGTGAACATAAGCATAATGCTTGTAAATGGTATATTGTAAGAAGGAAGGCATGAAGACTTCGCAAACACGCACCGAGAAACACGATGTCGACACATCATTGGGAAGGATGTCGATTCATTGTTCAGTAAGTGATATATTCCACCCTATTCCACGAATAATTTATCACTGCACCAGAGACGGCTTCCCCTCACTGATAAGATGTTGTTGAATATGCCACACACTGCAATCTGGTGAAATACGGCTTGAATATTTGTATTCATGGAAACTGAGAGTCGATGCATTTCTTCATATTACATCCAGGATTTTTTTTTCTCATCTAGTTTCCAGTCATCCTCATCAGTTGTTGACATAGGTGACTGTTTCTGAAAATCACTGGGAGGGCACAATACATGAAGGCAATGAGTAGGCTCAAAAGGATTGGGGGAGAGGGGGGGCATACCACATAGGATCCCATGTTCAAAGTTGAAATTATTGGGAGGGTATAGTCAACATGGGGAGTGCCTTCCCAAAGGCATGCAAAGCTCCACCCCTGGTTGCTAGCTACCATAGTAAATTTTCAACAATGTTTTGAATGGGAGTCATATTCCCAAACATGGTAAATTTGCAGCATAGGGAGATTAAGTTAAACAAATGGGCGAATGTTAGCGTATTTTTAGAAACGATTATAAAGATTTAGAGAAAATCCATTACAAGAATAAGGTTGCGGCTATGACAAGTGGAGCAGCCAGGATTTTCTAAAGGTTGTGGCCGACCAAAAAATGTCGTGCAACAGAACGCTTTCGGCACGCGAGCCGCGCCGAAAATGTTCAGTTTTCCGTGGTGAACATCGCAATTTCTTGTTTCATCTAGTGCCTTTTTTGTTGCGAAGGGGAGGGAAGGGGAGGGTGGCCCCGGCCTCCACCTGGCCACGCCTCTGGCTGTGACCCTTCCCAATATTGTAACTGGCGGCTGAAGCTAAGGAAGGTTCCGTTACCAAAAAAGAAGAAATAGTGCATATTCCAAGGTAACTTTCCCAGTTCATTTCCATGCAACATGGTAACGATGTCGCCTTTTCATGCGCTGCCTTCGAACACCTTCATGAAGACTCCTGTCAAGCAACTGCCTCAGCCATAGCTATATGCCAGCCTCCTAACTGAACCTCCACCTTCGCACATTTTCCCACATCTGGCATGCACGTTATGATTCTCAGAAAGTCGCAATGTTTTGAAGCAGTCAACACTTTCACTCGATTTATTTCGCTTCAATTCATACCGGCTTGTCCTACCCATCGCGTAATTTTCTATCAGGATGAGCTACGCCCGCTCTGCACTTCACTTCGAATGCGAAGTACCCCGCAGAGCGAGAGTTACATATGCTGCATAGATAGTGGTCTACGACCACGAGACGCATCTAAAAAGCCACAACGCACTGGATTTCTGGTGTTTTTTTTCCCTCTGCCGCGGAACATAATATTCTGGTGAAAGAGCGTGCCGCCGGCGACCGTAAAATTAAGAGGCTCGTCAGGCGGGCTGGTTCGTATGCTGTACGCTCATCGGCCGGGATGCATAATTGGCCGTTTTACGCGCTGGCAGCTCATGCGTCAGCCGGCGTTGAGCTATCGCAGTGTTCACCACCGACTGGCAGCCTGCTCAACATTGCCAGCCAGGCCCGATTTGACTTGGTATAAGCAAGAGCTCTGTTGTTTAATTTCGTTGATTTCGCCATGACAATTTACTAAAAAATTCAATGTTTGAGGGGGGGGGGGGGGGGGGTGATTGTTCTAGGCGTACCGGACCATAAAGGCCATTTTCGCCGCCTTTAAAGCGAGTACGTCGCATGTCTGTCTATAAAGCGACTGTTTGCAAGCAAAGCGCAGGCAAGTGCACATTACGTTAAGGGAGTTTTACGATATAGCCTGTGTGGTGCTTTAGGTGCTGAAGGCGGGAGCTGGATGGGGGGCATCTCCCTGATGTCGAAATGGTTTTGGTTCTACTTTACTTCTCCGCAAGATACTTTGTATTTGGGGCGGGGTTGAGTGACGAGAAGTTGATCTTACCAGAGTGTCGGTTTTAGCCTACTCTTCTCGAAGAGCACTTAGGGATCTTTACGGTGCGAACAAGGAGGTAAGCTTCCACCCTTATCCATTGCATTGAAGTGTTTTGATGTAATGTCAGCCGGATTCCGCGAAGCATTCTGCTTGGAATGCACAGCATGTTGCAGGACTGAACCACGATGAGGCTTGGATCCAGAGTCGGAAGAGATCTTGCTCAAGGTTGATGATATTTTCTGTTTATTTGTGATGGGCACAGGTGGATGGAATCGTACAACCATGGTACTTCTGATATCCACCATGAATCAATTTAAGCTGGGAGTAGAGTGAGGGTACTGTAGAAGGCGCATATTTCTGCTTCTGTTTCCCTGAATTACATTTACTGGAACAGGTTAATATTTGCTGTAGATATTTGACATGATAACGCGTTGTGTAATTAATCATCATACACAGTTTGCCATGGCTTGTTGCAATTATGAGAGGTCATGTTTTTCTTAAACAGCCATCTCACAATAGTAGGAAGTGGAAGAAATGAAGTAATAGAACCTGAGAGGAAGATGATGAGAAGAAACTGTAAAAGTGCGAATGGCGATACGTGGAGAGGGAAAGGATGGGAGAAAATGTGAAACCGAAATAACTTTGAAGTGTGCACTCAAGACATGCTGGGAGAATACCAGGCGAAGGGGAGTTGATCTAGTGATAATTCGTATACCTAAAAAATGAGAAATGAAACAAAAAAGAAAGAAAAGAAAGAAAGCTTAAAAGATAGGTAAGGAAAACGGGCTCTCCATTTCTGCAGTCTGAGGTAGCTCAGTTGTGAAACTCAGGCCTTATCTGTTGTGGTAGTATTGGTGACAATTGGACCGTAGGCTCCACATGACGCTCTTCACTTGACCTGGCCAGGTGAAATAGATTTGGATTACGTGGTCCGTGTCAGAACATTGGCAATACGCCGAACTTCCGGTGAAAATTGTGTCGTCGAATTGGAATAGTGCCATCGGATGTTGCAAGTTCAGGTTTTGCGCAATAAGCCATCCGTAGCTTTGACAGCGCCCAATGGTACAGTATCAGTATAGAGGCCGCACCAGGGGCGCTGGACGAGTGGTTGTGACACGTGGGCTGCAGGGGTGTGCTGACATGTGCCAGGTTCTGTATAGTACAGCACCAGCATACAGGCCGCACCAGGGCGCTGGACGAGCGGTAGCAATACATCGACTGCAGTGGTGTCATGGTACAGATACGTGTCAGATCCTGTAGGGTGCAGCACCAGTATACAGGCCGCACCAGGGGCGCTGGATGAGTGGTTGCAACACGTAGGCTGCAGGGGTGTCGTGGTGCCGACATGTGTCAGGTCCTGCATTGTACCGCTGTCGGCAGAGAACGTGCGCTGACGGCGACTGCCCTCTCCCGGCGACTCATGAAGCCTAAATGCTGGGCCGCGCCGTACGGACTCGGGGAAGCCACCACAGAAACATTTGAAGAACGTGCGAGTACTTCAGGAAAATATTGTTATGAAGTTGGTAGAAGTCCAACTTTGACGAGTACGGGCAATTATAAGTGAAAGAAACTCGAAACGCTACCACAACAGCAGGAAATAATAATGGGTCAGCTTTGGCACGCGTCTCGGTCCGGTGAGATCAGCTTGGATGAAATCGGTTCGGGTCGGGTCGTTCAATTCAGCTTCTTTTGTACATATACAACAGCGGGCAATAGAGATCCCGTACTGCAGGCACACGATCGGTTATCATACAGTTCTCGAGTGAGAACATGTGGGCAAGCTGCACTGCTCTCTTTTGACACTTTGTGTGTGTGTGCGGGGGGGGGGTAGAGGCGTGCCAGAGCACAGTCACTTGCGCCGCCTTCAAAGCGAATGGGTCTTGCAGGGAAGTATAAGGCAATTGTACATTTACGTTAAGGGAGTCTTGTGTTATAGTGTATGTGACGTTAAGGTGCTGAAAACCTTGGCGGGGGACATCTTCCGGATGTTTACTGTTTTGAGTTTTGTCTTATTCCTCCGCAAGATAATTTGTAGTTGGGTGGGCAGGGCTGACAAGAAAGTTGGCTTTGCCACGATGCCGGCCTACTCTGGTCGAAGAGCACCGAGGGGTCTTTACCGTGCGGACAAGGATGTAATTGTCCACACCGCCTAGCACGTCAGCTGCCATGTGTTAGTTGTTAGTAGTGGGTTAGTAGAAGCGTGCTTTCATGCATGGCTGTGTGTGACGTTAGTGCGGTGTTTTGCAATCTTCTTCGACTTCTTATGCTTCCTGGTGTCGCTCTTGAACATGGGGACGCGCGACCTCCTCTACGAGCCTCCCTACGGAAGGACATCGTTGCCTCGAAGCGCAGTTTGTGGAGACTAAATATCAGGTGACGGGTGTAGATGGGACTAAACACGAAATCACTGCACGTGATGTGGCACGACGCACCGCACGGGCGCCAGAAGGGCCGCCACAAATACATTCTTTCAACAGAGAATGGGAGTACTTCAGAGGAAATTCTGTCACGTACGCTGGTCAAGATGTAGATATGAATAGGTTTAATTTTGAGTAAAGAAGAAGAGCCTAAATCCTAATAGAAACACTAATTAAGGTAAAAAGCGTCAGCCAGCTCCGACAGACATTTTACAATCAAGGGGCGGACATTTCTCCAACATTGGTGAGATGACACGAAAAAACATACTGTAGCACTACTCTAAGATAATTATGCATTATGCAAAGATGCGTTTTGAAAATACTGGTACATAGTCCACTTGCAGGGCAATCTGTGCTCGTTCGCAAAGAAACTGAAAACATTGAACATAAATACTGACATTGTCCGCGCGTTCAATATTTCTGGACGTACACCAGAACGTTTTTATTGGAAATGGTTTAACTATGCAGCCTACTTCACGATTCACGAACGATACTAACGGTATTATCCGAAATCAAGATTATTTAGCATGCTGTCATAGCGGTAAACCGATCATGCAAATCACAACTAAATTCGGAGGTGGAAGTGATTTAATGGTGGCTAAACATGCATGCATAACCCACGTTAAATTAGTGGTGTTTAAGCAGTACGCATATTAAGCACAATTGGTGCTCGTTTATGCTTCCTTGCACGCCGTTTTTACGCCCATGCTGTGATTAAAATCCTTGATCTAACGATCGGTGTTTGGGAACTCGCCGCGTACCGTGGAGGATTCGCGCGGCGCCGCCCGGGGCTGCCATCGCAACAAGGACGCGTCGACTGTAGGCAGTTGCACGCGTGCACTAGCGGGAAGTAATCGCCATGACATCCCAATGACGGGGTCAGGGCATAATAATTACGTTGATCAGAAAGCTTTTAGTCCGTAGATTGAACCAATTTATGATATCAATAAACAAATAGAGTAGGTTCAGTTACCTAATACGACAAGTTTTTGGACTAGTAACAGCTTGCTTATGCACAAACCCTGAAAATGTACACACCCACATCCGCGCCTGGGACGCCATCTAGTCGGAAATCTGGAAGTCAAACCAAGCGAGCCTGACTTCGGAAGTAAACTCGATGACAACAGCTGTTTGTCGAATTCAGCGGTCTTCAAATGCCAAATTTTCCGAGCACTCGACCACTCTGATCAATATCGCCAGCCAACTTCAACTGCAGTAAGTGATTGACCCTTTATGATAGCTGGAACGAATCATAATCCACGTTTAAAAAAATGACGTCATTATTTGTGCTCTGATTGCATTATTTACGGCTGAAATATGTCAGGCGAGCCAACAAACAAGTTTGTCTCAGATGCGCATATTTTGGACGTGTTGCGGTCTTTTGGGTGCTGTAAACAATTCATGCTTTGTTCTTTCTTGCGTGTATGATATTCAAAGACAAGGATCAATTGCCCTCCCCCCACAGTAGGGGTTATTCAGGTAGGAGTACGGCAACATTTAAAAACGGAGCAGTTTGGTGCGGTACAGCGGATGTCATTACAACTGTAAACAACCCGCTTGTAAAAGGGGAGAGAATTTAATATTTTCGGGAGCGTCAAGAGGGAATCGTAGCATCTGGAAATGATGTATTTCAATATTTATTCATAATACAGGTACTTCACAGCCATAAAATAAAACGTAAAAGGAAAAATATTCATCCGCAGGATATATACTACCACTTTCTCCCTAATATTGCATATTTGCTGGTAATCCAACGGAAAACTTATGTTCTATCCGACAACTCCTACCTCCCGGCCATGGTGCCAAATGCGGCCAGATTGGCTAGTTGTTTCTGTGAATTGAGCGCTTTTTTCAAACAGTGCCACAATTTGAATATGTTGGTTAAGTTTAATATTGAATTGATTACTTCATAGTTAAAACTTCTTGAACATTCCATATATACAGATAAAGTACATATATTTTAATGATATGCCCTTCATACTAGACGAAGTCATCGACATTGCATCCCGGTGCTTATTGGCCGTCGTGAAAAGGGCTTGTGTCGCCGGGGAGTGCACAATACCACCGACACGTTCGAGTGACGCGGCGCAGATGGCGTCGTCGGCGGCACTGCCAACGGTGCTGCTACAGACCACGGGCGTGCGTCGCCGGCGACGCGGCTTCAAAGCGCGACACGACACAGCCGACCGAACGTCGTCTCACACGACACAGCCGACCGAGCGTCGTCTCACAGCGTTGGAAACACTAACGATGGCGTGCACCGGCCCCGCTGCCGACGATGCCGACACATGTGCGGACCGTGAGGAAGTGTGCGACACGTCGGGTCTAATGATAGATGCACGTGAAGCAGATGTACGTGGCGGGGCGTTCGTGCGCGAACGTGCTCAAGCAAACGTACCAGCGAAGCAGCGATGGCAAATGTACATAGTCCGAAGATGCACGTGCAACAAATGCATGTTAGGTCAAATCTAGGAATGGGAAATACACGCCAGGACTAGTGGACGTACGCAAAATAGATGCATGGAAAATGTGTCCTTCAAATAAATTAATTGCAAAGATGTGAAGGCGTGTGCCTTCAACCAGAATATGGAGAGACGTGGGCCCTGTACCAGATCACGTGAATACGCGTGCTTTCCAACAACTGCAGAGGCATGAGCCTTCTTCCAGAATATGAAAAGTCGTGTGCCCTGCCCGGGGCATGCAAAGGAGGTGTGTGCCCTCCACCAGAAGCCGTAGAGGCGTGCGCCTTCCAGCAACGTGCAGAGGCGTGTGCCCTGTGTGCCTTTCACAAGAGCGTGTGTGACGTCCATCAGAGCATGTAGGGGCGTGTGGCCTCCATCAGAGCATGTAGGGGCGTGCAGCTCCGGCCAGATGTGCGGCCGGATGCGGTCGTCGCGTCAGCTGGTGATCGGCTGGCCCGGGGCCGCGACAAATGACAACAACCGACGACATGTCCCCCTGCCGGAACGTCGCGTCCGCACTGTCGCCTGCCGCCGCCGCCCCGCCAATCACCGGCCGACCGAGATCGCGCGGGCGGCCCGAGCGCGCGACCCGTCTCGCGACCCGTCTCGCGCGGTGGACAAAGGCGGCCGACCCCGCCCGGCCGGCCGGCATTAGGCACCATTACGGCCGCCGCAGCTCGGTGACAATTACCGGCGCGCCGGCTGCGGTGAGGACCGGGTGGCGGCGCTTCCCAGCCGGCGCAGCGACACACCATTATCGTGTCGTCATCGGCGATGGGTGCCGCGCGGGCTGGGAACGGGACGTCGCGTGGTGATCGAGTGGAGTGGAAGGAGACGCGTGTTGTGGCTCGGCACACCGGCCACAAATCCGCGCAGAAGTTGCGAAGGAGTCGGGACTGGCTAACGACAGAACCAGGGCGATGATTCGTAAGACGACGTGATACTACTCTGGCGTCGCGATCAGTTTCACGAACCACGACTCCTGGATGTACCGAGTGCCCGTCATAGGGTGTGTTGGGGAGGGGCGTGGGCGTGATTGCCCGTGAAGCGTGGTAGGGCCCACAGCGTGATAGAGGCCCTAAAAGGTGCTTTGAGGCCTCTACAGCATGTTGGGGTCCCTAATGGCGTGTTGGAACCCAGCTAAGGCGTGTTGGAGCCCAGCAAAAGTGTGTTGGGGCCCTAAAGCGTGTCTGAGGCCCCTAAAGTGTGCTGGAGACATCTGAGGCATGCTTGGATCCCAAAAGCACATTGGTAGCTCCTGAAGCATAATGGAGGTCCTAAAGAGTTTTATAAGGCTTCTAATGCGTGTTGAAGGCTCATGAAGAGCGCTAGGGCACCTAGAGTTGGTTGGAGGTCTCAAAGTTCACGCTTTTGAGTGCTGCAGCACGTTTTGGGGCGCGCTTTTAAGCGACTCCCAACACGTTTTAGGAGTCCCCATGTTTCGGGGGCACCAAGTAAGCCTAAGAGACTCTGTATGTTCATAGAAGCCCCAGTCCACTAGAGAGACCTATTTGATGCTCCTAGTAGCCTATCTAGGATTGGCGTCAGACGGCGGGGGTGCCAATCAGATTTGTAGGAGGCCGACCTGCCCAATTTAAAGAAGTCCCGGGATTTGAAACGCTATTTTTTCGAAGAGGCCCATTTTTCATTCTCTGGCTCGCTTCGTTTCGGCCCCGGGCGCAATATTCTTGGGCCTTGATGCGAATTTTTGGACCCAGTGTATTTTTTTTTTGGGGGGGGCAGCATGTTTTTTCCGAGGTCCTACGCGATTTTTGTGGGCCTATGGGAAAATTGCATTACAATCAGTTAATCCGGGTCTGGAACATCCCTCCGAAGGACGACAAATGATTGTCGTGCTTCGCAGCGATATTCCGGGCTCGGATTGATTGATTGTAATACGATTTGTTTTCCAACCCCGGCGCGATTCTTGGGGTTCACAACCTCTCAGGGGTGGTTGCGGTGGTGATGGGGGATGGGTGATGCTGCTGTTGTCACCAGCGGGCAAAGACAGTTTTCGCGCGCCGAAAAGGGCCCCTCTGGCATGACGGGAGGGAAGTTATAGCCCCTTATGTCCCCTTTGGTTGCGCCACTGATTCAGTTTCAGGCTCATGTTGTTCTGCCGCTCAGTTCAGATGGTATCTTCAGGATGAATTTGATATCTCAAATCAATAAATATTTGTCTGTCTAATGTATCTGACCTATCCATTCATAAGTTGGATACATAAGTAGGTGGATCGAGTCGACCACGTACGCGTGACAAACTGCACCATGAGAACATTTGTTTCCTTAGTCAAGGGCACCTGGTTTATTCTGAAAACTGTATTGAACACCCTTCTACACATAAGAATATCTTCAGCGTATAAAAACGAGGGGGCCAATAATTGTGCACTATGGGAATGCACATCTGTACATTTCCCCTGACAACTCTACCTGCGTATTTCTTTGAAGTCGAGACATTACTTTTTTGCGCAAACTTCTTCTATTTCTTGTTATAATGAAGCATTGTATCAGGTAGCTGGTAGTTGGATGCGTGTTCCGGTCGAGTCAGAGCTTAATATGGCAAAAACCCAAGATTTTCCTTGGTAATTGGTGGTCAAGTGTCCATTATAACCACCTACTGGCTGCGTCATGATCATCGTGGAAGGAAAGAAACTGAAATTTGACCACTTTGATTAAAGGATGCAGGTACACAAAACGTGCTGGATGAATCTTAGCTGGACACCAGCAATTTCCTAATCATCAGAGAAGCAGACAAATGTGTATGTAAGGCGAAGCCTAAATAGCATTCTTATCTTGCTGAAAGTTTTCAATCTTGTCCTAACTTATCGAGAATCACTCAAAATATTTGCAGATTTTGCCAGTGAAAGAGGCGATAACGTCAGCCCCACCTCTGCGCGAATCCCCAAACCACTATTTGTCACTGAATGTCTGCCTCATGGTGCGTACATTATGGCATCAGCGGTGCGTGCGTGCAAAATCTGCCCTGCAGGCGTCATGCATTTCAAATGCAGATGTCAAAATAGGTTCTGATCTATCTCTCGCCATTCCCCTAGCCATCTCCGTGTTGGAGCCCGTGGGAAGTGGGGAGGTAAAATTATCATTCTTCAGCATGAAACTCACGGTACATACCTGGAAATCTTTGCAATATTTATCCTAGTGACCTTGCCCTCGTGTGTCTCCTGCCAGTAGCCAGAACGTTTTCAGCCCGGAACGATCCACGTGTGCGCCATTCACTGGCCACCTGTCGAACAGCCGGCCGCTGGTCACCCGATACCTCGGCTCGTTACTGTGCGAACCACAGCTGTCGGCCGACATCCGAGCTCAGTCACCGCCCCGCCGCCACAGCCAGCCGCCCGCGCGGCCGCCGCATATTTTCGTACAAGTTTTTCGGCGCGTTTTTTCTTCCTCCCTGGCACCGATCGCTTGCCGGCTGACTCCTTCATCGGCGTAAAAAGCGGCGCCGCCGCCGCCGTGTGTCCTGCACGTCAGCCCGGTCGACGGGCGTCAACAGCTGAGGCGCGTCCGCGCCGCGGCGACGCGGCACAAAACCAAAACACATCGGAGCTGGTCCAATCCATCAGCCGGCGGCGGAAGCGGCGACCACGGCCCACCACGGCCCGCTACGGCCCGTTGGGGTGCGCTGCGGCCGCCTATCGCGTCGGCGTGCCAGGTTGAGTCGACGTCGGGAACTGGTGGTGTGATGGCGGCGCCGGCGCCGGTGACGACGTGGACCGGCGCTGAGATGGCGTCGTTACCGCGCAAACGGACGCCGGCACGTGGGCTGGAGCTGGCCTACGACATCATTGCTTAGTGCTTGGGTCGGGCAGGGGTCGAACAGGCTGCAGAAAAAAACGTCCAGCGCCCTGACTGTTCAGCACACAGAGTACCTGAAAGGGGAAGAATGTCAAGGTGCCAGAACATCCAGAGGCAATAATTTACAAACAAAAAACATGCAGGAGAAAACGGTTCTTCACTCACTATTTTGCTGCCTGAGCATTCTGGCCACCTTCGTTCTGAATTGTATTTGTGGACAGCATGACGAAGCAATGGAATGCTACACGATTTCTGGATGCTAATGCTTCCAATTGCATACATAATAAAGTCATAAAATCATAAAGTGTTAAGGCTTAATAAGAGCCACTGGGGCCCATCTGGGCTAAGCCTATCTAGAAGAGGTACTATAAATGTACATACTCTCACCCCAATCAATCTCTTATCTCAAGTTCCTAGGGAGCTATATATCCCAGCCTATCTAGCACCATTCACTTGCTATTGCATAACACACTCAACAATTACAAATTCCTCTCATCTTACTCATTGTGCTACCATAGACAATCTCATCAGTATCACATCCCGATGGAAGGTGCTGAATCCATTGCTAGGTACACCCTATATGAAGTTATAAAGCGTTTAGACTTAATAAGAGACCCAAAGGCCCATCCAGTTAAGTCTGTAAATGGAAGATACCATAAGCCTGGTAAAAAGACCCACCCCAACCATCCCACATCCTGAAACTCTTCCAAACTCTTCCAAAAATCCCATGTTGCTGTAGTTGATGAATTAGCCTCCCATGTGGAACTGTATCAAAAGCTTTGCTAAAGTCCAAGTACACAACATCCATCCTGCTTTGATTGTCTACTTCTTTAGTAACATACTCCATGAACTCCAAAAGGTTAGTTAAACAAGACCTTCGAGATCGAAATCCATGTTGAGTATCCCTTAAAAGGTTGTGCTTATCAAGATGAATTTGAACGTTCTGTTTAACCAGATTTTCTTGTACCTTGCAAACTATTGAGGTCAAACTGACTGGCCTGTAGTTCCCTACACACTTCATACTTCCCTTTTTGGAAATTGGTACTACATTTGCATTATGCATTGCATTGGCATAATGCCAAACACAAATAAATGTATCGGAAGCAGTGGCGCACCGAGAGGAGGGGGGAGGAACAAAGGGTGGGGGGAGTTAATGAGAGACGGCTCCAGGCAAAGGTCCTGCTTGGCGTGTCAGGCCAATTTGTACAGGTTGATGAGCTTTCAAAGCCAGTTAGATATTTGCGCGTTATTTTCATCAGTGCCTCTAGCCAACGCCATTGACACAAAACGATATATGTCACACATTTTACGTTACTGATGTAAAATACTTACTTAAAAAATATATATTTTAAAATTACTTAAAATTACTACTGTCATGGGTTGATGGCCGATGGTGGATGCCCGAGTCAAAGCCACCATCACACAAAGTTAGCTGACTCCATGACCAGCTGTGTGCCATCATGGATGAGCGGCCTAGCTGGCGGTGATGTGAGAACACCGCCACTGTCGGAACTTGCGAGAAGTGGAGGAGAGGTGGAGTGGGAGGGGGGGGTCAAAGGGTGGCCCACTCATCCACCGTCCGGGGGCGAAACCGACACGTGGCAGAGTGATCATGTCATGTCACTTTGGAGCTGCCGGCGCGGACTGCTTGACGCCCATCCTGCGGTCCTGCCGGGCCGAACATGTGCAGTTGCTGGTGTGCATCTGTGTTGATGGCTCGCCATTAGGGGCTCCTGGGGACCGATTGCGGCCGGATATGGCGCCTCTGAATGCAGCACCCGTCCCGCGGCGAGCCGAGATGGCATGCGCGGTCGTTGTGCGGCCCATTGGTGAAACTTCCGTCATTATCACCTATCTCCCAGCAGGACCTCTTGTTCTGGTATTCCCACATTATGCTACATGCTCGGCAGTCGGTGAGAATAACGCGGTGCCCGTGGGCGCTGTCTTTATATAACCACCTCAAGTGAAACACCTGCAGTTACCAAACGAAGCGACTGAAACAAACTTATCAATTTTCCTCCGTAGACCATAGTGATGTTCTGAATTTATTCATCAGTATGTGTGTGTTAACAGTAGAAGGTATCACTAGGGGCACGGGCAGAGTGACGGCGAGAGGACAACAGGCTGGGTGTTCTCCTGCCGAAGGCACATGATCGGGCACAAATCCGTGACCTTTGGACCACCGTAACTGCGCTCTCTTGGTAGCCGATAAAGACATGCATCTAATTGCGGCCAGCTCTCGCAGAGGTGTGGAACCTTCAACGGCAAGCAAAGCCCATGTCGACAGTTCTGCACGGTGCATTCAGGTTTGAGACACGTTCCCCATGTCTCAGATTTGAGACACGTGCTTCACATCTTAGGTTTGAGTCACGTGCTTCACATCTCAGGTTTGAGTTACGTGCTGTATGTCTCAGGTTTGAGACACGTGCTCCATGCGCCGCCGTCTCAGGTTTGAGACGGCTTTGAGACGGCTTTGAGACGCTGTATGTCTCAGGTTTGAGACACGTGCTCCATGTCTCAGATTTGAGACACGTGCTCAAAGTCTCAAGTCTGAGACACATGCTCCATGTTCTGCAGAGAAACTAATTTGTGGAAATAACGTCAACAAGTTCGCATATGTGCATTGAAAACTAATCTGGTCCAGCCGAAATGGAGTGCACTGTTTTGCTGACACGGAACTCATCTGCCTGAGCGCAGTGTACGTACTTCAAACGTAATCTACTGGCCGGCGCCAAGCACCGTGGGTTACAAGGTGCACAGGTTACGTGGTGGCACGAGGTCATGAGGGTCAACCGGCGGTAGCTGGGTACAGGACGGACGGCGGGCGCCGGCTGGGTACGGGACGGACGGCGGGTGCCGGCTGGGTACGGGACGGACGGCGGGCGCCGGCTGGGTACGGGACGGACGGCGGGTGCCGGCTGGGTACGGGACGGACGGCGGGTGCCGGCTGGGTACGGGACGGACGGCGGGTGCCGGCTGGGTACGGGACGGACGGCGGGTGCCGGCTGGGTACGGGACGGACGGCGGGTGCCGGCTGGGTACGGGACGGACGGCGGGTGCCGGCTGGGTACGGGACGGACGGCGGGCGCCGGCTGGGTACGGGACGGACGGCAGACGCCGGCTGGGTATGGGACGGACGGCAGACGCCGGCTGGGTACGGGACGGACGGCGGGTGCCGCTGGGTATGGGACGGACGGCAGACGCCGGCTGGGTACGGGACGGACGGCGGGTGCCGGCTGGGTATGGGACGGACGGCAGACGCCGGCTGGGTACGGGACGGACGGCGGGTGCCGGCTGGGTACGGGACGGACAGCAGACGCCGGCTGGGTACGGGACGGACGGCAGACGCCGGCTGGGTACGGGACGGACGGCGGGCGCCGGCTGGGTACGGGACGGACGGCAGACGCCGGCTGGGTACGGGACGGACGGCGGGCGCCGGCTGGGTACGGGACGGACGGCGGGTGCCGGCTGGGTACGGGACGGACGGCGGGTGCCGGCTGGGTACGGGACGGACGGCAGACGCCGGCTGGGTACGGGACGGACGGCGGGTGCCGGCTGGGTACGGGACGGACGGCGGGTGCCGGCTGGGTACGGGACGGACGGCGGGTGCCGGCTGGGTACGGGACGGACGGCGGGTGCCGGCTGGGTACGGGACGGACGGCGGGTGCCGGCTGGGTATGGGACGGACGGCAGACGCCGGCTGGGCGCGGGACGGACGGCAGACGCCGGCTGGGTACGGGACAGACGGCGGGTGCCGGCTGGGCGCGGGACGGACGGCGGGTGCCGGCTGGATACTGGACGGACGGCGGGTGCCGGCTGGGTACGGGACGGACGGCGGGTGCCGGCTGGATACTGGACGGACGGCGGGTGCCGGCTGGGTACTGGACGGACGGCGGGCGCCGGCTGGGTACGGGACGGACGGCAGACGCCGGCTGGGTATGGGACGGACGGCGGGTGCCGGCTGGGTACGGGACGGACGGCGGGTGCCGGCTGGGTACGGGACGGACGGCGGGTGCCGGCTGGGTACGGGACGGACGGCGGGTGCCGGCTGGGTGCGGGACGGACGGCGGGCGCCGGCTGGGTACGGGACGGACGGCGGGTGCCGGCTGGGTACGGGACGGACGGCGGGTGCCGGCTGGGTACGGGACGGACGGCGGGTGCCGGCTGGGTACGGGACGGACGGCGGGTGCCGGCTGGGTATGGGACGGACGGCGGGTGCCGGCTAGGAATTATGTGCATTGTAAGCTGTATTGTAGTGCAAGCTATTGTAAGCCCATTTCTTTGAAGAAAGGTTGAGAGAACTTCAGGAGAAATATTGTGATGGTAGTCGGTAAATCTGAACGTGAAAAGAGCATATCTTGCTCTGAGCGAGTAAATCAGAATTGGAAATGATGTAGACAATATAATGTCCGTTGAAAGTTGTTCGCGAGCAGGAATGCTGTCACAAACCTCTTTCCTTGAAGAAAGGTCAAGAGTTCTTCATGGGGAATATAAAAACAATTGGTAGAAAGAAGAAATTAAAAGAGCACATCTGACTCACAGTGAAGAAATTAGAACGCGGAACAGCATAGTCATGCGTCAGCACAGATTGATCGGCGTGACGGTGGTGCCGGGCAGTTCTGGTGAACGTTTGTACCATGACACATAAGTAGTAGTAGTAGTACAATGTACTCATAGGCGCACCGGAGGGGGGCCCGGGGACCCGGGCCCCGGGCCCCCATGAGACCAAAGTGCCCTTTTGGCCAAAAGTGCCCTTTGACCGAAAAGTGCCCTCTTGGCCGCAATGTCCCAAATTTAGCCCAAAAATCACCTGCCTATGTGCCCCGCCTGTGCCAAAGGTGCCATTTGGGCCCAAAACTGCCCTTTTGGCCTAAAAATGACATTCCCCTGTGCCCTTTCCTGTCCTATGCCTGTCCCAATTAGGTGCCCTTTTGATCTAAAAGTGCCCTGTGCCCTGCCCTGTATCCTGCCCTGTGCCTTGTGCTGTACCGTGAACTCTGCCCTGCCCTGTATCCTGCCCTATGCCCTGCCCTATGCCCTGCCCTGTGCCCTTCCCTGTGCCCTGCCCTGTGCCCTGCCCTGCCCTGTGCCCTGCCCTGCCCTGCCCTGTGCCCTGCTCTGTGCCCTGCCTTGTGCCCTGCCCTGTGCCCTGCCCTGTGCCCTGCCCTGTGCCCTGCCCTGTGCCCTGCCCTGTGCCCTGTCCTGTGCCCTGCCCTGTGCCGTGCCCTGTGCCCTGCCCTGTCCTGTGCCCTGCCCTGAGTCCTGCCCTGTGCCCTGCCCTGTGCCCTGCCCTGTGCCCTGCCCTGTGCCCTGCTCTGTGCCCTACTCTGTGCCCTGTCCTGTGGCCTGTGTCTATAGGCGCACCGGTGTGTGGTGCCCAGGGGGCCCGGCTTCGTCTCCCTAGGTCGAGATCGAGAAGTGTCCCTCGGCAGAAAGTGCCATTTTGGGTTTGGGCGCAAAGTGCCCATCGGCCTTGGCCTAAACGATCGAACGATACATACCTACCCCGCCTACCCCTAGGGTCGGCGTAAAAAATGTATCAGCTTCCGAAAAAATCCTTGCTGAAATCTCACTTTTCAGTGTTCCATCAGTGAACAGCTGGACTTTCTTGCGCGTTTGCCCTGGGTACATCTGGCCGAACATGGGTTTCTTATTAAAAATTGTATCCAGTCAATTTACGCGCCAAAATTGTAGCGGCCTGAAGCTCCATTCAAGGCTGAGGCGGGCACAAGCACGATGTTAAGCACGATGGCATACATTTGCACTTTATGTTTATAGGTACCTACACCACCCTGAAACTATAAATCACTGGGCTGTTATGTCTCAAGCTCATGTATCTTCTTCAGTCTGCGCATGCATAACCCTCCTCAGGTGTCTGGATAGCAGTAGCTCAGGCCCTTAGAAAAAGTACCTACCTGCGTACCTGTAGCTATCTACCTGAACCTATTATGAAACAGCCTTGGTTCGAGATAGCACTTTTAAAGGCTGTGAATGCTCCAGAGCCTAGTTTCCCACCTACCTCTATTCTGGTTACCTTTCAGTACAAGGACAGATTAACTGCAGGCTACAATAAGTAGGGAGGTACCTACCTAGTTGCACTGATATGAAGGACTTGGTGCTGGGGAGGGGCAATCAGGGCAACTGTCCCTTAAGTGAAGCCTCTGTGGGCCCTTTTGAGGTTCCATGATTCATAATCGGGCACCCCGGTTGCCTGCAACAAATGCAGCGATTTGTGACGGAGGAATTGTGACGGAGGGATTGTGACGGAGGAATCATGACGGAGGAATTGTGAGCAGGCTGCATGTTTTTGGAAATATTATTGTAAATACAAGGGTTCGGTGCTATAACATATAACGTGTCCCATGGAAAATCCACGCCCCCCCGGTCAGCAAACCTTCCAGTGTGCCCCGGGCCGCAAAGTGCCCTTTTGGAGCCGGTCAAGTGCCCTTTGGAGCCGGCCAGTGCCCTTTTCGGTCCGGGCCCCCATGGAAAAATCCTGGGTGCGCGCCTGAATGTACTCATAAGTACGAGCGAGGGTTTGTAATTACGAGTGAGAGCGAAATCAGGGTGAATCTGCTCCTATGTATATGGAATCCGGCTCGTGTCAGCCGTCTGTCCAGCTGAGGTGACCACGACCAGCTGCCAGCTGCCCCGTGAATTATTAAACTGCCGGCGGAAGTTCGTGCCTCTTCAGTGGCCGGCCGAGGTAACTTTTCACAGGCCACCCATGGATGTAGACCAGCTAAAAGCCTCTGGTATCGTAATGGGCCTGCTGGCTAGTGGTGATCCTCTGACCATCCATGAGGGTCTGGGCCAGCCATAAGGGTCTGGTCCAGCCATGAGGGTCTGGCCAGTATGGGCTTCTGGGCCAGTCCGGAGCGCCTCTCCCCCTCTCCCCTCCTGTACTCAACTTAGCTCAGCTCAGCTCAGCTTAGCTCAGCCCAGCTCAGCAGTTAGTTCGGTATCCTCAGCTCATGCTGGTCACACAGTGATCCTGACCCTCCGCTGAGGCACAGCGGCCGAGGTTATGGTGCTGAAGCAAAGTAGCCGAGTTGGCCACTCTGAAACACAGCAGTGAAGTTGACCGTTCTGAAACACAGCAGTGAAGTTGACCGTTCTGAAACACAGCAGCCGAGCTGGCCTCTCTGAAACACAGCAGCCGAGTTTGCCTCTCTGAAACACAGCAGCCGAGTTTGCCTCTCTGAAACACAGCAGCCGAGTAGTCCGCTCTGAAACACGGCGGCCGAGTTGACTGTGCTGCGACACAGCCGAGCTAACGGCGCCGAAACAAGCCGCCGAGCGGGTGGCACTGGTTGATGGGCGCGCTATGACGCGCGATAAGAGAACTGTCACCGCCTGGCCGTTGTCGACTGTATTTCCACCATAAATTGCTCGTCAATCGAGGCCGCGACTCGCCGGCGGCGCAGTTCCGAAATAAACGTCACAGATCGAGCGTGTCCGCCTGCCGATGGCGGCCAAATGCTGCCAAATGGCCGTAGCGCTTTTCCACACCGCATCCAGCGGCGACGCCGAGATCACGAGGATGTTTGAATGCGTGATTTTCTTCACGTAGCGAAAGGTAGAACGAGCTTATATATATATATATATATATATATATATATATATATATGTGTGTGAAAACAGAGCAATGGGAGCATAGCTTTATTAACAACGTTTCGGCTGATGTCTCGTGACCTGTGTTCGAAGTTGGAAGTAAGAGAGGGAAAAAAGTAAAGGGAAAAGAAAGAAGAGGAGAAAGAAAAAAGAAGAAAACAAAAGAAGAAAAAGACAAGTGCTAAATACCGTCATGCCTGTAAATTGTCCATAGCTTGAGGAAGGTGTGAGTCGAAACGTTGCTAATAAAGCTATGCTCCCATTGCTCTGTGTTTTCACAAGTTGTCATTCCATCTTAACTAGTACACACTCACATATATATATATATATATATATATATATATATATATATATATATATATATATATATATATATATATATATATATATATATATAAACATATATATATAGATATATATATATATATATATATATATATATATATATATATATATATATATATATATATATATATATATATATATATATATATATATATATATATATATATATATATATATATATATATATATATATTTATATATATATGTATATGTATATATATGTATATGTATATATATATATATATATATATATATATATATGTATATACATATATATAAAAAAATATAAAATATATATATTATACATATTGATATACACATAATACAAATCGATATTGTAGGTAATTATGAACAACAAGGTGCGTGAATATCGTTCGGCTTCTACAGCATTCCCATGCTTTTCAATCCCAAAAAAACGAGACCGGCATTTTAATTTTTAAGGTACAGGAGAACATCGACAAAACTCACTATCATTTTAAATCAGAAGCTGAGCTTTACACTAAGTTAGCTCATTCGAGCATTTTTGATTGTCAGTAGATATACAAGTCGACGTGATGCCCTAATTGGTGTTTTGCACCAGTCTACAAAGCGGTAAATCAATACGTGATTGGGTCTTAGTGCTGGTGTCCACCTCCGCTGGGCGGCAGTGCTGTGGTGGGAGCGCGGCTGCCGCTGGTGTGTCCCTGCCAAGCGACCAGGCACGACATGCGCAATCAGCGTCTGGAACGACGGACCGTCGCCGGATGGCCCGGCCGCTTATCGACGCGCGTGACGAATGATGGCGCACCCCCTCAGCTGGCGCGGGGAGCGTCACTCACGCGCCATCTGGCGCCTCGGCTCCGTCCCCGTCCCCGTCAACGGCCCCGTCCCCGGCCCCGGGGCCTGGTGTTGGCAATACCGGTGCCGGCGTCCCGTCCGGTGCCCGTCTGTCGGCCGACGGATATCACGCTGCCGCCAAACTGCATATGAGAACGAATTTCAACGCCTTATATTGCTGGAAAAAGGAACACCGGCAGCCACCTGAGGAAGCGCCAGGCTCGTGACTCCGCAAGGTCTCTGTGCCAACCGCCTGTCGGTATTTCGTCTCAGGACGGTGTGTTTCTTGGCGATGCAATAAAGCAATAAACTAAATCAGAAATGATGTTGACTAAGGGCGTCCAATAATTCGTGTCAGGCATATCTAGCATTTGAAATGCTGATCTATCCGAATGTTTCTCAGTTTATAAACTTGTTATCAGTTCATCATTCACGAAGTCTTCTCGAGACACATCAGTGAAGGAATTTCTCTGTCCCGATGTGGTACAAATCTCCAGACTCTCTTCCACATCTCTATGCGGTACAAATCTCCAGACCCTCTTCCACGTACCTATGTGGTGCAAATATCCAGGCTCTCTTCAGCGTCCCTATGTGGTACAAATCTCTAGTCTCCCGTCCTCGTCCATATGTGGTACAACTATCTAGAATATCGTTGTCATCCCTGTACGGTACAAATCTCCAGAACCTCTTCCGCTTTCGTATGTGGTACACACCTCCAGAATGAAACTGCCTGCCATGGCCCGCACCAAATTATCCATTTCTCAATCATGGACAGCTGTCGAGATACGCCACATTGTGCGCGTCCGACGTCCACTGGTCAGCCGCGCACCAAAGTACCGATCGCTGGACTGAGTTCGAGTGCCGGTTGGACGTCCGGTGTACAGCGCGCAGTGCAGCGGGCAGGACGTGGACTAACGTGGACTGACGTGGACTGCAGCGGGCAGGACGCGGACTGACGTGGACGGACGTGGACTGTAGCGGTCAGGACGCGGACGGACGTGGACTGCAGCGAGCAGGACGCGGACGGACGTGGACTGCAGCGGGCAGGACGCGGACGGACGTGGACGGACGTGGACTGTAGCGGTCAGGACGCGGACGGACGTGGACTGCAGCGAGCAGGACGCGGACGGACGTGGACTGCAGCGGGCAGGACGCGGACGGACGTGGACTGCAGCGGGCAGGACGCGGACGGACGTGGACTGCAGCGGGCAGGACGCGGACTGACGTGCTGCGCGTCTGGCGACGACTGACGCCCGCCTGCTCCGTTCCAGCCGAAGACCACGTGCACTCGGTGTTCGCCGGCGCCAACCTGACGCTGAGCTGCCCGCGGCACTCGGAGGTCAGCGACCCGCTGATGGTGACCTGGTCGTGTCGCGGCTGCGGCTCGGGCCACGCGCCCGTCACGGTCGCCCAGTTCCGGCGTGACGGCAGCGTCACGCCAGAGTCGCAGGGCCGCGTCCGGCTGGTGCTGCCCACCTTCGAGCTGCGCATCTCGCCGGCCACCGCGGCCGACGCCGGCGTCTACGTGTGCTCCGTCAACAATGCGCCCAGCGCCGAGTCCGTCACCGTCCACGTGCAGGGTGGGTACTGGACTCCCGGCGAGTCGGTCACCACTGCCGTACAGGGCGGGTACTGGACTCCTGATGGGTCGGTACTGGACTCCTGGCGATTCGGTCACCACCGCCGTACAGGGTTGGTGCTGGACAGGTAGGGTGGGTCAGTCACCACCAGGGTTATATTTGTACTTTGTAATAATCCTGGATGTGGCCTCATATGACAGCTCGCCAGCCTGAGAGCAAAATGAAAACTCTACGCTAGACGAATCGAACATATTGCCATGTTCTAAAGCACAGTCGAATCAATGACACAATGCACCAATTGGCCAGAGGCACAATTAGGCACGTTGTGCCAGTACAATGTACCAATTGGCCAGAGGCGCAGTGAGGCATGTTGTGCCAGTACAATTTACCATTTGGCCAGAGGCGCAGTGAGGCACGTTGTGCCAGTACAATTTACCATTTGGCCACAGGTACAATGAGGCACGCTGCACAATTTGGCCAGGGAAACAATGAGGAACTTTGTGCCAGCACAACATACTATTTGGCCGGGTTACACACTAGGTCGAGGTAAGCTGGGTTCAACTTCTACGCTGGCTATCACCTTTTTGGTAGCCGACGTGGAACTTCTCGAGATGCCACTAATAAGCGACGTCTGGTAACTCATTTTGTTACGTGTTGTATGTAGCAAAAAGCATTCGGCTTGGTTAGTATTGCCGGCGGATAAGACATGTGATGGTATTTAGGGCGGGTATGATTTTTGTTCGTGCATTGTCTGAGGGGAAGGAGGCTCAGAACTAGACCATAACGCGGATTCATTCGAATTGGTTGATTCGGCCCATATAGGATTCCTGCTAGCATATCCAAATCTACCCTGAATCATCAATTGCTTTTGTTTTCTCTTGGTGTGTAATGCGTTTTTGTCACCCTTTTGTATATTAAAGCGTACATCAACACTAGCAGCACTAGCACCACCAGCAAGAAAACATGACCTGTCATTTTATCCGTTTTTTTTAAAAAGTTGGTTTGCAGTGCTGTTTAGAAAACAAAATCCAAGCAAATACGTTGCCCAATCAGAATAGGTGTGATACAATGAACCATATCTAATCAGAAGTGTAATCCGAGCCAGTTTAAAATCAATATAGATATCCAATCCACGTCATGCTCTGTGAGACATGTGCCCTGGTATTGCCGAACAGTAAGCCGCTGATGCGATTTACCATCACTGGGTATAGCTGCAGCCCATCAACGAACAACACAATATTGACATTTGTACTAACTGCTGCCAAGAGTGCTTGTCCCACTCGACAACGACTTGCAGCACCGCCTTTGCCCTCATCCCCGATATTTCTTTGGAAGAGCTGGTTCTTCTTTTATTTCCATTCAAGTCCGTCAACGTTTTGTTGTGCAGTGCCCTTGGCAACGTTTATGTGCTCCCATTCCACCTTTTCCAATACGCACCGTGAGACGTCACTGTGTTTTTGCATACCCTGTACTTCGGTATATCGTGGTTCCTGCATTCCTGTATATTCCTGCATTTCTTGAATAGTCAAGGTCTGTGAATGAGTTCCGAGACGTAGAATGACAACAGCGATGATAACGCTGGTAAGTTCACCGAAGAGTTGCTTCCTACATGACATGAGCGGTTACCCTACACCTCGCGCGAAAAAAAGAACTCGGTAGAATGTGTTCTTCAAACCAGTTTTATCGCACCGTAGAAGTTATTGTGCTGACAACTATCTAAATTGAGCATATTCAAGCCTCAAGGTACCTCTTACGTCAAGTTGTTTATCAAACACTGACTTGCCTTTGCTGGTTGATGTGGACTGGATAGATCAATAAGACCATAGAACATAGATCAATAAACAATTTTGATGAAGCTCTGTGAATCATCGGCAGATGATAGCATGGAGATAGGCGCTCATGTCCGTAGGCTTCACGCCTGAATCACAGCTAACTCACGTGGGATTCAAGCTGAGTGCTGACATTTTGACAAGTCATCGATTCAGTGGCCGTATTTCGCACGCAGGAACACCCTGCCTCTGGAGACGGAACTAATCGCCCCCCCCCACTCCGCCGTCTCCGCAGTGGTTGCTCTCGCTCGATAGCCCAGCGGTCTGCACGCAGCCGAAGGGGAGCGGGCGGGGGGCGGGGGGAGGGAAGCAGATTCGACGGAGCGTGCGTCCTCAGCCGTGAAGTGAAGCGAGAGAGAGCGCGCCGCCCGTTGGCCGACCTCCAGATGCCCCGTCCCCCTGCGCACACGGTGTCGGCGCTAAAAATACACCCGGCCGCGGTATCGGTCCACCGAACAGTGCACTGAGTTGACCTCTGTCGCGCAGACCACACCCGCAACTGAACAATACAATACACTGGTGTGTGGTGGAGGTTCTGGACCAAGTTCAATCTTCTCTCAGTCGCCGCGTACACTATAAATCGCTGCGCTGCGAGTAGTCGGCGTTTCGGCTCATGCCATTCCTTGTCTCCCCGCCCAACAGCTGGACTAACTATCTTGTAATCATCGATGCCCGCTCGAGTGTTCCACCTGGGACCACGACGAGCCATCAACACAAATGTGCACTAGTGACGGCACACGTGTGTCCGAGCAGAACAGGCGGATTGACCCGAGATGAACCACATGAGCCCCCTCAACGTAATACGCTCCTTCCCGCATGGACAGAGTGCGTTCTCTGAGTTGTGTTTGGCTCGGCATGTCTGTGTCTTAGGGCTCAATTTGAGTTGGACGGAACCCAGTACAGAACAAAAGGCCGAATGACCAACGATCGTGAGACAGATGTCCTATGGTCAAACGACCACATAGGACAAGAGGTGGCACGAAGCGAAACATTGTCATACAAATATCATTCGTCACAAGCTCGTGCGGACGTCTTGTGATGAGAGACTCTGGGAGTGGACCCGTAACGGTGGAAGACGAGGCCGTCGAGACGAGCGTCTGTGACGAGAGGCTCTGGGAGTGGGCTTGTTACGGTGGAAGACGAGGCTCAGTATTCAACATCATAGGGTTGGATCCAAGTTGGATCCTGCATTCAACATCGTAGGGTCCGCGATCATAGAGCCAATAATCATTGGGTTCACCACCATAGGGTCCACCGTCGTAGGATCCACCGTCATAGGATCCACCATTACATGGCCAAACGTCATTTGCACCATTACAGGACCCAACGTCATATGATTCAGCATTACAGAGCCCACCATTGCAGAGGCGATCATCATAGGGTTGATCATCACGGGACTCACCTGCACGGGGCTAGTAGTGATGAACAGATCCATCTATCGAGCTTCATAGACAAGATTCGTTGGGGGAGGTGCAAATATTTCCATCCCATACGGCCAACCGGGGCAGATCAAAGCATTTCCAAAACGAACCGGTGGAATGTGGGCGTATTTGACCTTCAGAGCTGTTAGTAAAGTACAAAATATGCCGTTGCTCTAAAGTAGACTAACGTTTCGGAAGAAAATCCTTATTTTAGATTCAACAATTTTGGGCGAATTGCTCTTATTCGCAGCGTGGATCCACCAGACATATCGGTGTTCCGGTTCTATCCCTGTCCTCAGGGGACGAGTAGTCTGGTGATAAGTTGCCCGTCTCACAATCGAAGGATTGTGGGTTCGAGTCTCACCTGTCGCTACTGTTCGCCCGCGACCAATCGGCGTGAGAGATTGGCGACACTACATGACTCAACGGTCGACGTGTCGTAAAACCAATAACCACCACTATCCCTGTCCTCCTCCCTCCCTGCTGCCCAATTGCATGCGATCGTGACGCATTCGGCAAGAGTGCATATCCTACACGATCCTATCGGCGACCAGTAGCGCGCGGCACGGATCACGTGATATCGGCCTGCCCCGACTCGGCCATGTTGCCATTCTATCCGCTCTTCAATTGCCTTCGACGGCCATTTGCAGAGGACCCGCGGCACGGTTTTATTTGTCTGTGAATGGCCATTTGCCGAGGCTTCACAGCTTGCGATGGGTGCCCAACGGCGGAATTCAGTCAGTCAGCTGAAGACACAGTGCAGTTTCGGCGCTGACGCATCGATGCCAGTCGCGGGGTCGGAAGAGAAACGACTCACACTATCGAGAAACGACAAAAGTGTCGATTTGTTTGTAATCAGCTGAACTTTCGCCGAAGTATGACAAAGCCGGGGCAACGCCACGGGTACGTGGTTGGATTGAAACGTGCAATAGATGTGCAAATGTGTGTACGTGTCGTTTCCATTTCCCGTTCAGCGACGGTTTGGTGATTACCATTTTTGTTCACTCTGGGAGACCGCTTTGCCAATGGACGATGCCTGGCCTATAGAACAATGGGCCGGTAGTGCCAGTAACAGTTGAGGCGCCCCTAAGCCCAAATAATCAATCAATCAATCAATGGCCTATATAACTGAAATGTATGTACTCCCAGTTGATGTTCCTAAGCGATGGGGTATCTATTGGGCTTAACCTGCGCATAGATGCGCTATTGTTTAAAAGAAGGTGAAAGCTATGAGTATCCTGATTGTTTCTGAAAATTGTGAGTTGTTCGTACAATCTTCTTCATGCAATTTTTTTCCCGGCATCCTGTATCCTGTTTTATCCCTTGCTCCTAAATCTTTTTCATATAATCCTTTGCTCCTGCGATTTTATCGTCTCCAGTGGCGGAAGATTCGGGGGAAGAGGGAAGAGACAGGAAAGCTGCTTTTCCAGCTTTCAAAAGAGGGGTACTCCCCACCCCTCAAGTTTGTGAATGGTGCACAAATAAATGAAGCAACGCTTTTGGGTGTGTTGGCTATGCATCGTTCCCAAGTATGCACTCTAACGGTAACAAAAAAGAATACCTTGAGTTATTTAAATAATGGTGTAAGTTGGCAGCCATTTATATCCCCAATAATCACTTGCTACTTTCTGCTACTAACTATGAGCGAAGCTTAAGGCCGAGAGCTTCCCTTCAACCCAAAAAAAATGAACTGATACGAGTTTCATGGACAAAAATCCCTCCGCTGGCATGTTTTTATAATTCTACTCAATCGGGTTTCGTAAAGTAGATAGGAAAAAAATATGTGCCACGAAAACAGACTCCTCGTAATCAACGCAACGGAAGGATTTTTCCTTCATAAAGCTCCAGATTCAGCGAAGACTGAGAGCATAGCGCAGCACTAATTGCCAGAAAGTCTGAAAAATACTACAGAAAGGAATCAACACACCCACTGAGCTTTTTTTTTGTCGTGAACGCGGAGTTGCAGGCCGAACAACATTGCATTCGGGTAGTTGATTTTGTGTCGAATGGTGTTATATAGCCGTGCATATCACATGGATGGGCTTTTACTCCATGAGAACCACTGGGAGTTATAGCTAGCTATGGCCATGAACAGAGGGCTCCGACGACACCGAAGAGGTGTTTCGCCGGCGACAGAACATGGGGTGGCCGTGTGCTGGCTCATTCAGGCTGGTAGGTACACTCGGTTTCGGTGGGATGTTCGGGGGTACCCTTAGCATGGCTGGCTCACTAGGAACGTAGGCTGTGACGCTGCACACCAAAAATTACTGGTAGGCTGCGCCGTTTCACAGTTATGAGTTGCATGACAGTCTACCAGCTTCGCCACCGGCCAGCGTCCGAGCCATAGGAATTCGCGTTTGTGGTCGTCACGCGACCATTTGCCCTGCAGCCATGCAGTGGTAAACACGGGTCTTCCCTGTTCCCGCCTTGCATTCCCCTGTCGGCGAAACAACATTATGAACTTTATGACTTTATGAACCAGGATTCAATTGCTAAGAAGAGCTGGTTTCGTGAACCCTGGCCATGATTCCATGAATTGCAGTTTTAGTCTAAATTTGGCAAAGCGCTTCACGTGCCGTCAATACACCGACACGACGACCCAGGCAGCTCGCTCTCGACCTCATCGTGCCAATTGCCAACTGACCCTCCCAGCCGGGGACTAAAAGCGAGCACGCGAAGCGACTCGAAGCCAGCATTGCCGGGACAGCGGAGCCGGGTGCACGACAGCGCTCTAGCCAACTAAGCTACCGGGGCGGCAAGTCACAGGGAGGCACTTGCTTGCTTAATTCAGATTCATTGACAAGTCAATTAGTTACTTAATTAAATTGCATCTACTTCATTGAGAATCACATGTTTTAGGGCGCAAGGAATGTGTTGCATGATATCATATTATTTATTGCATATGTTGTGCACTGTACTGCAAGCGACATATTCAGAATTCCGTGGGAATAAAGTATTTCTTCACGCTGATGCCATCCAACTATTTTACCATACAAATATTTTACTTTATATGAAGCAATATATAGTAAAATCTTTGTATGGTAAAATAGTTGGATGGTATCAGCGTGAAGAAATACTTTATCCCCACGGAATTCTGAATATGTCGCTTGCAGTACAGTGCACAACATATGCAATAAATAATATGATATCATGGAACACATTCCTTGCGCCCTAAAACATGTGATTCTAAATGAAGTAGATGCAATTTAATCAAGTAACTAATTGACTTGCCAATGAATCTTAATTAAGCAAGCAGGTGCCTCCCTGTGGCTTGCCGCCCCGGTAGCTTAGTTGGCTAGATCGCTGTCGTGCACCCGTCTCCGCTGTCCTGGCAATGCTAGGTTTGAATCGCTTCGCGTGCTCGCTTTTAGTCCCCGGCTGGGAGGGTCAGTTGGCAATTGGCACGATAAGGTCGAGAGCGAGCTGCCTGGGTCGTCGTGTCGGTGTATTGACGGCACGTGAAGCGCTTTGCCAAATTTAGACAGTAAAACTGTAATTCATGGAATCATGGCCAGGGTTCACGAAACCAGCTCTTCTTAGCAATTGGATCCTGGTTCATAAAGCCACCCCAGCAACAGTTCGAACTACATTTCTAAAACGTATAAATGTTGGACATTCTATTATTATTTTGGGGCCAGAGAATACTTCATTGACATCATAAACCTCCCATCTCCTTTCGCTACATCTTTGCAACTGAGCTTTTTCCAACCTTTCCTGCTCATTCTGTGTTGCTGCAGTCAGAAATCCGCAGCTATCAATTGTTGCTTATCGACAGAAGTCCAGTAACCTGCTCGTTTAACTGCCAATGTTGTTTCGCCGACAGAGGAATGCAAGGCGGGAACAGGGAAGACCCGTGTTTACCACTGCATGGCTGCAGTGCAAATGTTCGCGTGACGACCACAAACGCGAATTCCTATGGCTCGGACGCTGGCCGGTGGCGAAGCTGGTAGACTGTCATGCAACTCATAACTGTGAAACGGCGCAGCCTACCAGTAATTTTTGGTGTGCAGCGTCACAGCCTACGTTCCTAGTGAGCCAGCCATGCTAAGGGTACCCCCAAACATCCCACCGAAACCGAGTGTACCTAGAACCGATACTTCTGAGTGGATCACAGCTCAACGTTTGGAGATAATTGTGTTTTATGCCATTCTTTCCAGTTAATATTCATAGATCCCAATATGAATTTCGGCAGCATTGGTATGGCATAGAGCACACCTGGCACATGGTATATACTACACATGCCTATGCCTTAGCAAGGTAGGGACTTTGTAGCTACCTATATACCGATCTGTCTCAACATCCATGCTAAAAATGTGACATTGGGCAGGCTTGCATGCAGGATTAGCAGCTTTGCAAAAGTGGGCATCACAAAAGGTTTACTTCATAAGTGGGGCTTTTCCAGATGGTGGATGATGACCGATGGAGATCTACAAAAAAACTAACCCCTAGCTCCATGACACCTATGTCAATCTGCTAGAAACTAACCTAACCCCAATTATTTTTATGGCATAAAACCTGCACTTACAGATGTAGGATGGTGTAAAACATAGACCTATAGATACTGGGTTGCATGAAACCTGCACATACAGATGTTGAATTAAATAAAACACACACCTGTGGATGCAGGAAGGCATAAATACTACACCTACAGATGTTAGCTCACGTAAAACATATACGTAACCTTGCGTGAAACCTGTATGTAACCTAACGTAACGTAACCTTGCCTAACCTAATCGGGAAGGATGGCATAACACCTGCACCTATGGATACCGGGCGGCATACAGCCTACAACTACGGATGTTTGATCATTTAAAACCTATACGTAACCTCACGTGAAACCTATGCTTAGCTTAACGTAACCCAACCTAACATGGCCTGGCCTATGCTACCTAAATATAGCCTGGCAGGATGGGATATTAAGCCTACACCTATATATGCTGGGTGGCATTTAACCTGTATCTACGGATGGTGGATCACGTAGAACCTGTACGTAAACTCGTGTAAAACCTATATGTAACCTAACCTAACATGGCAGGATGGCATGAAGCATACACCTATATATGCTAAGTGGCATAAAACCTGCACCTACGGATGCTTGCAGACATAAAACCTACGCCTATAGAACTTACAGGTACAGTAGTCACACAAACCAATTTGCAATGCAAAATCATTTTGGCTTTAAACCCGAGATAGGTCACACCAAAATGTGCGATAACTTGAACATGAAAGATAGGAGGAATCCAAATGTTAGACAGCATAGGTGTAGGCTTCTGATAATTATTGGGATAGTACAATACATGAAGGCAGTGAGCGGACACAAATGGATTGGGGGGCGAATGTCCTCCCAAAAGCATAAAAAGCACACAAACCTGTCGCCACGATATGAGATATGCTTGCATTCAGTTAGCCATTTGGGTAGTTGCTCGCAAAGACTGGGCGGCCCTGCCTGTGATAGCACCATTTGCTTTCAACTTGCAATGGACCAGTGATGATGCAACCTTGGATGCGACTTGAATGTCTCGACATATTTTTCTTTGGAATGATTTACGGCATTGTGCAATCAACTTGTGCAGCCTAGCCCCAGTCTTCTCATGGCAGATGATGTAAAGCTCATGGTCACCGGACAACCAACATATACTTGAATCTGTGTGATGTCTCAAGAAACTAAAAAGTTAATTCTTCTCGTGCGCTGGCTAAGTTCATTATGCCTCGCAAACTAGGTGAACTGAATGCACGGCTATCGAAATGACTGAACGACTCGACATACCCGGCAATACGTCCCAGTAGGATGGAAAATATTTTCCGTTCTCTGATTGCGCCAGAAGTTGCCGCTATCTAGCGGCAACTCCTGGCGCAATCGCAGATATTGCAAATCAAACAAACCATGACAGGAATCTTCATGTACTCAACGAATGAATTACCGTTGTTGTAACAGTAAATACATGACAAAGGAAGGGACCTGAAGTGTGTGGAAATATGATATTTTGGTTTCCACACACCCGACAAACTTGTTTCTGTGCAAGACGTCACCAATTATACCGTATGTTTCGTCCGGAAAAATACGTCGCACTGCAGAAAAAAACTAGCGTTTTTCCGTCGTCGACAAATGTTTATGAAACCCGAAATAAGACGCTGCGTGTTTTTTACGACGATAATTTTATTTTCCGTCAGTGACTGGTCATTTTTATGAAACTGTCCTCTGCAGCGGCCTGGCCAGGCATAACTCCCATGGGAAACTTATTCCTCGTTCAGACATACCATAGAATCATGCAATAAATACGCATATTCGGCTTCATTATCTATGAATTTATATTTCAATTTACAAGATTCGGACCCATCTCCTTCTCGCCTAAATAATTTGACATGTAATCAAGACTTCGATTTTTCACACTCGGCTAAGGTGATGGCTGAACAACACTGCACTCAGCGAGGAGAATGAGAGCTGCGTGCGTGCTGTTTTCGTGTCAGTTCCTCTGCGACAAGATTGATGACAGTAGCAAACGGCCACGCCAACCACTGCCCGACACTTGCCGACTGTGGGCCACTGTCGGTGTGTTTACACGGCCGGCACGGCTGCTAAGCGGCAGCGAAACAAACTGGTCGCAATACGGTGCGGCAGCCAACGACGGTTCTCCAGTTGTCCGTGGCAACGAGTGCTCTGCTGTTCAGAACTGTCCACGGGGGACTGCGGGACAGAGCGTAATCTGACTGCTTTTTCAGGATGTGGCCCTCAAAACATCGGACATTTTAATGCTGTCTCTAGATAAGTTGGTCCTCAATACGCGAGTTGTCTCTCGCAAACCATAGCCCCATATTTGCAGTGGGATGTGACCTTCTTTCCAATGTCTGTACGTAGAGAAGCGCCACGTAGAGAAAAGCGGTTTTCACCAGCGGGTAGCGCCATCAGTCATCTGTTCAGTGGTATGGCTCAAATTTCCTTACCTCTCACCGTTGATCGTCCAGGTCGAGTCTAAGAGGCCAAAGTCGGTGTGTCACCGACTGTCGGGTCTATGCTGCCGGTTTTTGACTCCCAACCGGTAGTAAAATGACATTTGCGGACAAATCGTGGCATAAATAGCCAGCTGAGCTTCTGCCGAACACCGTGATATTATGCAAATGCGATTTCAAGGTCAATGTCACGCTCAGGAGTCGTGGCAAGCAACAATGTTTCTCCTCGTTCGAACATAATTGTGCCATAACATCTAAACTAGGACGATAAAGTGACAAAGCAAAGGCAAGTGGACTTGGAAAGATGCGCTGCAACACATGGTGCCCAAATAATTCATGAAGGCTATGTGGCAACATTTGACCACGAGAGACCATCCACTTTCAGGTGTAAGCTTTTTACACCTTATCTATGTCCATTGTGCATTTTCGAGTTACATAGGGGCGATTAATTCAAATCCAGCATAAAATCATCCTAAAATGCAATTTGTTGCCAAAGGCATGCCTTTTGTAAAAGTAAAACTAAAAGTAAATGGTAGTAAATGTAGTAAAAAAGTAGTAATGGATAGTAAATGGCCTATTGCTACAATTATATGTATGTGTGTGTATGTGTGTGTGTGTGTAGGTATGCATGTATATATAATATATCTATAATGACCTTGAGAGGGTGCAAACATTGAAATACGCGAGAAGACATGCTAACTAATGTGATAAGAAGAGGATCTGATGTCACTTAGTTGCCAAAAAAGGACGATGAATAACATTTGAACAAGTTGCCATTTCTGCCGACATAATTCGTCATTTCTGCAGTTGCACCCTTTTGGTCAGTCCTCCGCGACCTGACCTCATAGCGACCTGAAATTGTGCACACTTACAGACGGCATGGCACTCCATCAAATGCATATTGGCTTTGTTCTAAGCTTCTTTTGGCTGGGAGGTCAGCATGGAATACAAATGTAGAGTTTGACATTCCCCTGACCTCGTAGCCTGACCTGAGGTCACCCAAATTATGTTTCTGTTTGTTTGTCGACACGTACGCCATCGATATGTAAAGCGCATGGATATCTTTCAAACTCCATTTTTGACAGCTCTTGGAAAAAAACACCCTAAAACGACCTTGACCGCTGACCTGACTTTCACCGCGTCCAGTTCGTTGCCTTGAATGTTCAGTTTAAAATGCAAACATCAAAGAATCTGCAATTCAATTGTCGAATGCAATGCCAGATTTAAGCGCGACCGTGCTACAAGTTCGGCGGTTATCCCGGAAAAACATCGGGGGAGAGGGGGGGGGGGGAGCATTTCCTCTGGAAGTTCTAGGGTTAGCATAACCGAAATTCGGTTCAGCATCGAAGCTGCGGTTGCATATTGTGGCCTACACGAGGGGTTAAATGAGATGAGGCCCACTGGGTCCAAACGAAAAGATGGTGATTTTCTCCTCTGCACATCAGGTTATTCCGGTTATTGCACTTCTCAAGCTCAAATTGAGCAATAGAGCACTTCCGTATAACTTTCAGGTATACAATGCCCTGTACGTCCAAGTGATGTAGATAGCACCGTATAACTAATGTTAAATTTCCTCCGAGAACGATGAACGTCCATAACACCCCACCCGAGTCACCAATGGTTTACAATCTTGCAACACTGAACAGAACATGCACCAAACGAAAATTGGAAATGCATGAAGCAGAATAATAACAGAACGCAAGCTTCCCGCTGACGGTTAACAGAGTTGTATAATTACCTGTTGTAAACTCGCATTGGAAATGAGAGTGAACCTGAGAAAACATTGTCCAGAAATTAGCGGTATAAGGGAATTATTTTTATAAAGTAGTGTAGAACACATTGTAATGTACTTATTGGTATTTACAGAGGCACAAGCACAAGCAGGGGCAGCACTTTACCAAACTTATTACGGGGGACGACGGGCATTTGGAGACCCCAAATCGGTTTGGAGAGGGCCATTCTATATGTTCCCTGTTAAAAGATGAAATTATTGGAGGGAGAGGGAAGGGAACACGATATCTTTGAGGGATCCAGGCCCCCAAAGGTATACAAAGTTTCACCATTGAGCACAAGCACAAGCCAGCGTCGGCAATGCCCGCTAGCTTTGAGGGGGCACGGGCCCTCGAGGTACACAATATCCCACCCCTGACCATAAGGGCAAGCACACGCCCACTTGCATAAATATATATATATATATATATATATATATATATATATATATATATATATATATATATATATATATATATATATGTATATATATATATATATATATATATATATATATATATATGTATATATATATATATATATATATATATATATATATATATACATACATACATACATACATACATGTATGTATGTATGTATTTATGTATCTGTATGTATCTATGTAGGTATGTATGTATGTATGTATGTATGTATGCATGTATGTATGTATGTATGTATATATGTATGTATATATGTATGTATGTATGTATGTATGTATGTATGTATGCATGTATGCATGCATGCATGCATGTATGCATGCATGTATGCATGCATGCATGTATGTAGTATGTATGTAGTATGTATGTCCGTATGTCTGTATGTCTGTATGTCTGTATGTCTGTATGTCTTTATATAATGTTTTTGTGTTTGCATGCATGTCTGTGTCCCATGAAAAAAATGAATCACCTGAAATACAAGTCCATGCACCATATTCTCATATTGTACAGGAACAGAACATATTACTACTTCACAGATTTTTGAATCAAACATTACCAATCACTATAATGAATATGTTCCAATACTCATCACCAAGTAATTTAAGGCATGTTGATCATTTCCATGTACCTTTTTCATCGAAATCCTATAGACTTTATTCCATGTCATTTATAGCACCAAGAACTTGGAATAGTATGATTGGTTCGAAATTTCCTTCCTGTAATCCTGTACCTATTAAGCAGGAAAATATCAAAAAAGGAAGAGCTTATTTCATTGACTTATATATCACAAACTAACGGGAAAGCAAAAATTAACCTTGATCAATTGCCCACTACAAAAAAGCAGATAAATTATGATATGTAGGTGATTAATATAAGTATATGTGAGTAAAGCTAGATCAGCAAGTATATGCATATGTGAAGATGCATGTGCAGCTATATGCTTAATTGCATGCAAATATAGGTGTGTATATGCGGACGTGTGCATGTGTATGTGTGTAAATGTGTATGGATGCATATGTGTGTATGTGTATGCATGTGCATGTTAGTATGTGTGTATGTATGTATATTTGTATAAATGATGTGTGAGCACATATGTGTCTATATATGTGAAGTATGTGTAGGTGTACATGTTTCATGTGTGTGCATATGCAGGTATGTGTGCTTGTGCATGTGTATATACATGGATCCAACTTTTCCCTTTCTCCCCCTCATAATACATTTCACTTTGTGGCCCCAGGAGTTCCTTGGTGTTACTAGCTTGCTACCTAGCTGAGGTGCTCCTGGGGCTATTTCTACTAATAACTCGTGGTGGCCTATCTGCAAACAAAAAGACAAAAAAAAGATGCAAACAGTTGTAATGAACTGGAGGTATGTAGAAAGATGACATATGTATTGGCATCCTGAGGCATTCCTAAGCTGTCTGTCCTAACTTTTGAATAGTTGGCCATAGGAAAGCCCACTATCAATCGAGCCTCTAATAGTGCGTGAAGCCAAATAGTAGGCTGCTGCATACGAAACAGGGGTCGACATTATAAAAAAATTGGTCTTGAATCTTATCCTCTTCCCCTGTGCCAAAAGAGCGTTTTTAATGCACACATCCATATCCGTACGACCTGCCGTCCTACATGATATTTGCCGCTGCAGTCTGCTGGTTCCACAATCTGCTGTGCTTTTTTGCACGACCGTATCCTACGCATCCTTTCCTTGAGATGTAATAACATTCAGACTGGCATTCTCTACGATGGTTATCTCACACGCTCGTCTTGCAGGTTTTGCCTTCATATTTTCCCAGCAATTTTCTTCTCACGATGATTTGCATACAATCTGTGTCGTGATCTTTGCCATCCGATCTCGTGTCCAGCTACAGACTGCATCGTTCCCAGCGATGTTTCGTCGCGCGGCAAAGTCGACCCGACCCGTCTCGAGCTTCCGATCAAAGGCCGAGACGGCCGGTCCAAATTAGCGTACACTCAGCTAGTGATTGCTGATCAATGGGAAAGGTTTCGGCGTACTCAGCACCAATTACTGGAGATGTATTGCCATACTGAGAATAGATCTGGCTTGGCGCGATCCTGTAGGTGGTCCTGTCAGAGGGTGGGCGTCTGACCCTGTCACCTAGCCTGTAGATGGTACTGTCAGAGGGTGAACATCTGACCCTGTCACCTGGCCTGTAGATGGTACTGTCAGAGGGTGGACGTCTGACCCTGTCACCTGGCCTGTAGATGGTACTGTCAGAGGGTGGACGTCTGACCCTGTCACCTGGCCTGTAGATGGTACTGTCAGAGGGTGAACATCTGACCCTGTCACCTGGCCTGTAGACGGTACTGTCAGAGGGTGGACGTCTGACCCTATCACATGGCCTGTAGATGGTACTGTCAGAGGGTGGACGCCTGACCCTGTCACCTGGCCTGTAGATGGTACTGTCAGAGGGTGGACGCCTGACCCTGTCACCTGGCCTGTAGACGGTACTGTCAGAGGGTGGACGCCTGACCCTGTCACCTGGCCTGTAGACGGTACTGTCAGAGGGTGGACGTCTGACCCTGTCACCTGGCCTGTAGATGGTACTGTCAGAGGGTGGACGCCTGACCCTGTCACCTGGCCTGTAGATGGTACTGTCAGAGGGTGGACGTCTGACCCTGTCACCTGGCCTGTAGATGGTACTGTCAGAGGGTGGACGCCTGACCCTGTCACCTGGCCTGTAGATGGTACTGTCACAGGGTGGACGCCTGACCCTGTCACCTGGCCTGTAGATGGTACTGTCAGAGGGTGGACGCCTGACCCTGTCACCTGGCCTGCAGATGGTACTCTCAGAGGGTGGACGCCTGACCCTGTCACCTGGCCTGCAGATGGTACTGTCAGAGGGTGGACGTCTGACCCTGTCACATGGCCTGTAGATGGTACTGTCAGAGGGTGGACGCCTGACCCTGTCACCTGGCCTGCAGATGGTACTCTCAGAGGGTGGACGCCTGACCCTGTCACCTGGCCTGCAGATGGTGCCATAGGTCCCGTAGGTTACGCTGTCGCAGCAATTTAAATGCAGGTCTGATTATTGCAGTGGTCAGACTCTTCGATGACAGAGTGGGTATATTGCGTGCACTCCGGAGTAATGTAATAAACGGAATCCGGACCGTGTCGCTCCTACGGCTGCCAAGGAACATAATTGGTTAGTTATTAAGCCTGGGGCTACCAACGGACGATGCTCTCCTGGGAATGGTGTCCGCAGCGTGTGGCTGCGCGTCACCACAGATTGGTGACGTCGAAGTGTCGCGCGTCACCACAGTTCGGTGCCCGTCGAAGTATCGCGCGTTACCACAGTTTGGTGCCGTCGAAGTATCGCGCGTTACCACAGTTTGGTGACGTCGAAGTGTCGCGCGTCACCACAGTTCGGTGCCCGTCGAAGTATCGCGCGTTACCACAGTTTGCCCGTCGAAGTCGTTACCACAGTTGCCGTCGAATGTCGCGCGTCACCACAGTTCGTTTCTTTAAGTGTCGCGCGTCACCACAGTTCGGCGCCGTCGAAGTATCGCGTGTTACCACAGTTCGGTGCCCGTCGAGGTACCTCACGTTACCACAGTTTGGTGCCGTCGAGGGAGCGCGCTGTACCGCCGCGGGGATTGCAGCGGCCTGTGGCGGACTGCAGCTGTTTAGATCCGGAGAGCTGTCGAGCCGTCAGCCAATCACAGCGGAGCCGGCCGCCGCCGTCCGACCGTTCCCCAGTTTGATGGCCTGCATTCGAGGCGACACGAGCTGGTGCGAAATGAAGATTGATTGCCGCGAGTGCGAGAACGGCTCCGAACTGCGGCGGGACGATGTCACATGAGCCGGCCAAGTAAGTTGGCGCCAAGTTCACCGAGTGGCCGGATCCGGCGGCCGCCCTACGGTGTGGGCTCGATAATCCGCGCAATAATGGAAACCGACCCAATCGCCTGCAATGACCATGCCACGCGGTTTTAACACAGATCCGTGTTTGAGCTCTTAACCCTCGCAGTCCGGCTGGATTGTCGACCAAAAAAACTGGGCTGTATGACCCCGTCCCTCTCCATGGTGGCTTCGGGCCGCCTGACCCCGTCCCTCCCCATGGTGATTGGCTTCGGGCCGCCTTACCCCGTCCCTCTCCATGGTGATTGGCTTCGGGCCGCCTGACCCCGTCCCTCTCCATGGTGGTTGGCTTCGGGCCGCCTCACCCCGTCCCTCTCCATGGTGGTTGGCTTCGGGCCGCCTGACCCGGTCCCTCCCCATGGTGATTGGCTTCGGGCCGCCGACCCCGCCCTCCCCATGGTGATTGGCTTCGGGCCGCCTGCCCTCTCCATGGTGGTTGGCTCCCCTCCGGGCCGCCTCCCTCCTCCATGGTGGTTGGCTTCGGGCCGCCTGACCCCGTCCCTCTCCATGGTGGTTGGCTTCGGGCCGCCTGACCCGTCCCTCTCCATGGTGTGTGGCCTCGCTCTCATGGTGGCTTCGGGCCTCTGACCCCGTCCCTCTCCATGGTGGTTGGCTTCGGGCCGCCTGACCCCGTCCCTCTCCATGGTGGTTGGCTTCGGGCCGCCTGACCCCGTCCCTCTCCATGGTGGTTGGCTTCGGGCCGCCTGACCCCGTCCCTCTCCATGGTGGTTGGCTTCGGGCCGCCTGACCCCGTCCCTCTCCATGGTGGTTGGCTTCGGGCCGCCTGACCCCGTCCCCTGCATGGTCACTGGCTTCAAATTCAGGGAAATATTGCTGTATTGAAGTCCAGTCCTATGATTCTTGACCGTGGGCCAATCGATAATTGTTCAAAGTTAACACCACAGGTGAAGTGTGACATATCCACACTGTTAGGAAGAGCCCGGTAGCCATATTCCTGCTCGATTATGTTAGCAGATTCCTTTGGGGTGGATGGGAGTGGCCGGGTATACCTCTCGAAATTTGGGGACATTATTGCCAGATTACCACACATGATTATGCCAGCGAATCAGCGTTACAAAATCTGCGCATCTAGGCGCTCCAAGGTTAAGCATACTTGAGGGGCGGTCTCAGGGATCCAAAATGCCGAACTTGATGTTCTGTCCTTTCGAACGTTATCATATTGCCAGGACGTTACTATATTATTATGACATTATTATATTACTATGCCGTTGTTATTGTACTATGACGTTATTGTAGATCTTACTTTGCTTTCCCCAATTTTCATGCATCTGATTAACTTGATCCTAAGGATCCATTCCACCACTTACGTACGCAAAATGTACATCGGAGAACGAGGGCGCAGTTAGTGACGACGAAAAGTATTTGCGTGCTGCCTCCTAAATTTGGGAAACTGAAAGTTAGATTCGCTTTTATGACAGCTAAAGGAACGTGTTGTGGTCTTGCGTTGGGGAATTTGTACTTTCTAACTCATCTAACCCATGTTATGAATACTAAGGGCGGGTAGGGATTTGTGGGTTAATTTATGCTTAATTTAGATACGATGTAGATGTGATGTGGAGAACGCAATTTGTTCTCAATGCATATTTCGGTCCTTAACAATCTCTCAAAGAGGCAGGCGGATTTAGAGACGACCCAACGCATAAGGTCCCATAGGTGCCTGATGACAATGATATGCAAAGGACCAAAAAACAACATCCTATGCTGTCATTGTATGCAACGCTGCAGCATACTGCCAGACATGCCAATGCGCGACGTAACTTGAACAAAAACGGCTCAGCATTACAAAACATGCCGTCCGAGATCCTCACATATCTACATCACTGATAAGGCTATCACCTACTGATTCTGACACTCTGCATGCAAAGCGTGGTTAGAAACAAACACTAAGGCTTTAGAGCTCAATGTCGTATCGATAACTTCAGTGCACGCGATGTGGTGCATAAGCATGAAGTAAATATTTTCGCTCAGATGGATTAACACGCGCCCTGGAGGGCCTCTGAGAATTACGCGCACTGGAGGGGGGGCGGATTCCGCCCCCCCCTAGGATCTCGGCTCCTAGTAAAGGTGGAGGAACGAAATTCGCAGGGTGGATGGGCACGGTAGTGAACTCTATTGTGTGCAATTTTTGTGACTCTAGGTCAATATCTTCAAGGTCAAATGAGGTCAGATTGGCAACATTTTCCGGTTTTGCGAAGCTTGGCTTGTCATCGTTATGGATTGCTGTGATTGTGTTTAAATGCTCAATAATGGGCATCAATGATGTTCTGGACATTACTAATGATGCAATGCAGATGCTAGACCCAACATTTGACCTCAGGTCACCTATATAGCACCACTTTATCAGGTCAGTTACCTGTTCCAGTTACCGGAACCGGCCGCCCGCCCGGCTGCTCCGTCGGGCAGCTCGGAGCAATCGGCTTCGTGAAGAAGGGAGTGAAGTACATGAATAAAGTATGGAAACGCAATGACAAACAGTACAAATGACAACCAGTAGCGCATTTATGGCAACATTCCAGTTGATCAAGTTTGGTTCCATTAACTTGTCATGAACTTGACCTGACTTGACCTTGGTGACCTAACATGACCTTGAAACTATACAGCATATCAATATGCATCAAACAAGTCCCTAGTGTTGCCTAGAACACTTCCCTTTTGTCAGTATACTGGGAGCGCATCTGCGCCGATTTTTGTGGTCTGGCGCTATAACATTTTTTGACTTTAGCGGCCCCTAACTTGAAAAATTTTCAGGCGATTTCCATTGTTCTTGCTTTAAACGACGCGCCGTTCATTTTTAAGCAGGTACACCGAAAATCGCGTATATCGACCGGTAAAATCTGCAGTTATTTGCGAAAAACTGGAGGGGTGGGCGGATTTCGCCCCCCCTCCAGTGCGCGTGTTAAGTCACATATTTCTCCTTCAGTGGAAGTAACTATGCTTAGACGTGTTGACAGTGGACGTTTTGTCCCGTTTCAGGAACGTCACGTGCCAGTTTGTGCATTAAGAGTCGCATCGCGTAGAGATGAGGTGTCTGGATGGTTTGGCAGTAGAATTGATGCCGTATCAAAGTTACCAAAGTAGAGGTTTTGCTGTGCTGAAGTAAGTAATGTTGCCTGATGGTTTTCGCAGTGAAAGTTATTCAATAGCAGTTCTGTCGGCAGTAGTTTTTGTGGTAGAAGTCATGTCACGGAACCCGGCAGTAGAACCAATCGGACTCTACCCAGCGGAACATGCTCTCCGTCTCCGTGCTGCCACGATAAAGGCGTCTCATCAGCTGTGTTGTTGCCACAATGAGGGCGGCTCATCAGTCGTGTTGTTGTCACGATGAGGGCGGATCATGAGCCGTGTTGTTGCCACGATGAGGGCGGCTCATCAGTCGTGTTGTTGCCACGATGAGGGCGGCTCATCAGTCGTGGTGTGTGCATGCCGTTTTACCTCGTGAACTGGTGCTTAGATTGCTAAATATTTCGCGTATAAAATAATATAAGTCATAGTGTTCAGACTTAATAAGAGGTACAGGCGCCCATCTGGGTTAAGCCTGCAAGGCGAAGATACTATAAGCCTGAACAAAAAGATACCCGACATTCGAACAAATGCCACATTATAAATTCTAAAGAAATTATCCTCTAACATCCTACACACCTACCAAGGCCTATCTGCCTACCTATCTTGCCCTGTTCACTCGATCGCCGCATATGAATGGATCTCTCCAGTTGTTAAGTCCTGGGAGCGCAAATAAATCAAACCTGTAGACTGCAACCTTTTCAGACAAGTCAAGATGGTCGATGTGATATTCGAGGAACGTCACGTCCATTTTCTTCCGGAAGCATATTACAACTGATTTATTTCTCTGAACGCAGCGGGTGTTTATTCAGCTCCATATATATGGATATGATTCAGCACTTAATGCTGAAAGTATGTGATAGGATCTGAAATTAGCCGCACGGTAGCTCAGTTGGTTAGAGCGCAGGCCTACACTGGTCTCCCTGTCCTGTCCTGTCCTGTTCGAGTCGCTTCGCGCGCTGACATTTAGCCCCCGGCTGGGAGGGTCAGTTGGCAACTGGTCCGATAAGGCCGGGGACGAGTTACCGGGCGGCCGTGTCGGTGCATGGACGGCACGTTAAACTTTCGGTCACAATTCTGCCGTTTAATTGGAATTAATTGATTGGGTGGTGGCGCCAGGGTTCACGAAAAACGTTCTGCTTAGCAATAGAACCCTGGTTCACAAAGCCACCCCAGCAAAAATTTGAACTAAGTTATTATTTTAAAAAAACTAGTTATCCAGAAGGCAGTACCTGCATCTAAATAACGAGGAGAACGGCTAGTTTCGATATAAAATATACAGCGGCTTCGTATTTTGCTTATCGATTGCCCATAAGCTATAGTCACATTCGTGCCGGATTATGCCAATTAACTTCTTGCCGTAACTAAGTCGTATTCAAGAAGTATTTCCACGCATCTGACCAGGTGGGATGTGTCTGTTTCAGACGTGCCACGAGCTCCCCAGCGACCGCTGGTGGTGAGCTTCACATCCAGGTCTGCCGAGCTATCCTGGGCACCCCTGTACTCCGACACGGACGCACCAGCCGTCAGCTATATCCTGCAGAAACGGTGAGTTATCCTGGGCACCCCTGTACTCCGACACAGACGCACCTGTCCTCAACTATCTCCTGCAGAAACGGTGAGTTATCCTGGGCACCCCTGTACTCCGACTCAGACGCACCTGTCCTCAACTATTTCCTGCAGAAACTGTCGACTATCCTAGGAACTCCTGTAATGGATCCCTAGACTACACATGCCTTGACACCTAGAGATAATGGTAAATCGTGTGCATGCTGCTGTGTCCATTGGGTAGACATCTGCAGATGATGCAACACAGACGTTTGGAGGCGAACTGGTCCAAATTTGGCAAATGCATATCGAAGTACGATGCGCATGAGATATATTGTGCCAATCCATAGTTGCAAGGCTCCCATCGCCTTGCAACGATGGCGAGCAACTCCCTCATTAAATTTGTCAGGAGAAGTAGTCACTATTGAATAGAGTTCGATGTTTTATAGAGCTTGCTATTGCATATAATCTGCTATTTAATGGAGCTTACTATTGCACAGAGTTTGCTATTTCATAGAGTTGACAATTTCATAAAGTTTGCTATTTCACAGTTTTCCATTTCATAGTTTGTCATTTTAAGATATACCATAATGATGGTTGAATGTGAAAATGTGATAGTGGTGTGCTACGATTTATTTTACGATCAAAAAGAAATTAGGGGCGCTGTATAACCTAGGCAGTTTATGCGCCCCTAAACCCCAATAACAACAAAAAGAAATTAGGCCTAAGGCGCACCACACAACACATTCGCACATAGCAAATCATCATAGTTTATTTTTTCGGTGAAAATATATGGGGGCTTAAATATCAATTGGCCAGAAAATCACAATGATCATTCGATAACAGAGGTACCGTGATTGTATTTATGCACACGACATGCGACGGCAAGAGGTCAGGCCACAACAAGCAGGTATAAATGCTTGCCCTTTGTGGGTTCCGGCCTGATTTCGTGAGCCAGGTATTTTTTTAAAGGACTGCAGCTGGATGAATGTCATCATAGTCACATGCGTTGATTCCTATGACCAAAGTATGTCATCATTTTGAACCAAAATAGAAAAGTTGAGTCTACATGCAGACCGATCTTTCCCCAAAACGTTACAATGTGATTTGATAATGCTAATTTAAACCAATACATACGATACCTGAAATATAATGTGAAGCTCACTTATTTTGCACGCATGTAGAAAACGAAAAGTAGATATTCAAATATACCTTAGTTTGTAATCCTGGTAGCGTTAGTAGGCATACTTCAGAAATAAAACCCAACAATTCATGCAATAACTTCTAAATGTGAGCAAGATCTTCAAATTAATTTGCAGTTCCATTGTGTTCTGGCCTATGAAGAAATATCATATTTATATGTAGCGGTCAACAAATTTGATATTGGAGCATAGGAGACAATTTCCTCTTGGAGGTAACCAGACCACAAAATATGGACGTCCTTGATAGGAGCCTGTTGTGTCAGTGCTGATGCAATACCAGCATTTGAGAAGTTTTCATCAGCTTGAGTTGAAGGGACTACTTAGTGATACCGAGTCAGCACATCAAACTTCAAATATGCAACATAAAGAACATTCTCGCACGGCTGTTCACAATGGGAAAGCTAAGAGCCCCATTTATTTGGAGTGGGATTTTAGCTAAGCCGGCCATCTCATTGATGCTTGTTCCATGTTTTGCAGACCAGGCTTTGCATGTCTACTGGTCCTTTAGCCCCTTTTGTGTAAGGCATGAAACACCATGCCACGGTTAATATGGGAGGGGGGATCATTCGGCCCTCTTGATATCTCGATTACCATTGGACCGATTAAGCGAAAACCATCGGTCGAAAGCTTGTAGGCCAGTTCGGTTTGCCTGGCAGTGATAATTCAGGGTTTAGTTCGCTCCGCGACAACTGGCTCACAAACCCAACAGCCGTTACTTGCCCCTGTATTGACATGGCGGACGATTAGGAAAACGGCAGCAGCGTGGCGTGCAACAGGTGCAACACGTGCAACAGAGAACAGCGGACAGACACCGACACGTGTCTTTAAACAGTTCGTGCCCTGACAGTTCCGTTAACGTCACACGACTCAAGTGTCCTCTCGGCACTTGGACCGTCCACCGTCCAATCTGGCGGTCCGCTCACCTCTGCTGCTCAGCCGCCTCTGACCAGCGTCGCCGCTCAGTCCCCTCAGGACGAGCCGCGCGTGCGAGAGGGTACCACCGCCGCTCATGGGATGGGGTCCGCCGGGCCTGTCCCTGCTGTCACTGGCCACAAGCTACCACAAACTCCCTTCCACACAACATAATTCCTTATTCTGGAACCACCTCTGCACGTTGCGCGCATATTTAGTAACACATAATGTGCAGCATATATGTGGTCTGCATCAATGGTGATTACCAGAAGCTAATCTTTATGAACAGAACGTGTACATATCTGTCTGAATATGAAAGCTCATCGGACTGCAAAAATTGGTGTGACATGCGGTCCTGAATCTCTGCCTGGAATTTCCTCTGATGAACGAAACAAAAGTTTTTGATATGATGCGTCCAAAATAACCTCATGAAAAGTTAAGAAGTTCCATAGCTCTAACATAAACGCGATGAGAAGCGACTAACAAACAATCTGAAGTGGATGGGGGCATATTTCAGACTCTCCCTTACATGTTAGGGTAAAGCGTTAAGGGTTCAATAGCTAAGGGTTGCATGCAAAATTGATGGGAAAAAAGAAATACAATTCACTTTAAAACACAAGATACCCTAACAGTTGCAATATCCATAGCTGATGGCAAAGCTATATTACAGCGACCTAATAGTCAATAATATGCTGAAAGTGACTGAACTACTGCCCAAGATATCAGAAGTGTCCGTTTTGAGTCAAACATATTATATACATTTGATTATATAATCATGTCGTTGAATATCATTATATTTGAATAGCACAATCCAAAACAAAATGCGACCAAAAGGAAATACCGCAGGTGTATCAGTGCTGCATCAGCTTACGGGTTCGCGTGCACCCACCAAGCCATTATGTGCACCTAATTGAGTCGAGACATACACGGAGCGAACGACCCACGCCCCTCTATTTCTTTGGCTCAACACAATATTTCATTATGTACAGACCGAATTTAAGTTATTTTCCTCGTAAGCCCATGATAATATCCGCAATGATGCTGCTGTGAAAACACAGAGGTGCAGTTTGCAAATAATTGAGGGCAAACAGGTTTCGACTCGGGCGGAATTTGGCGTGCAGTCTCGAAATGGCCAAACCTGGCCGAAGATGCTTACTTCAAACTGAGCGTACTGGTGAGACGATAGACTGTCGCCAGGCGTCTGCCTACTTATACGTATTCAATTTCCGGACTAAGTGAGACTGATACCAGTGGGAGAACAAGGGTGGGGGGCATTGATACTACTGCTCCGCCAGATTGACTAAGATTAACGACGTTTTTTTCTCTCGAAAACTGAGTTCGTTTTGTTGATCATTTGATTAATTGGCGTGCTCCTATTCGGCCTAAAGTACACAAAATGCCATGAATCTTTCCGAAGCTGAGAACAGTTACCACACTTTTATTACCATGTGGCTACTTAGCCCACCCTCCCCTTCCTCTTGGAAATGGGCTGAAACCGCTCGTCTGGATCTGCAGCATTCCTCGTAATACGTATTCGTGTCTTGGCGGTTCCAACATGTACATTCGGCAAGCACCAGAATCCTTCGGATTTGATGACATGATCCATTGTGTGCGCATGCATACTTTCGGCAACAGTTTAACCTCATCAGCACGAAGATCTAAAGCAGCCAATGAGCTACTTACGCCGGGCTGAAGTGGCTGAAAGCAGAAGCGTGTCTAGTGTTATGAACGCAATATACGTAATTACCCTGAAAATTGATTTAAATAAATATGCTCACTGAAGTCATCTTTAGGGGTTGCGGACTAGATATAATATTTTTTAACGATTGAGAAGTGGATTTCCAGATGTTGGCTGATGGAATTAATCACGAGCTCGGTTGAAAAATAAGCCTATTATGGACTCCTAGGATTAAATTACGATTACTAAATATGGAAGAGAAATACAGTGCACGGCTACGACGCCTTCCAACATAGAGTACAATGCGGCTTCTGCCTGGCTGCCTGTCATCCAACATAGAGTTCGATGCGGCCACTGCCTGTCTGTCTGCCATCCCACATATAGTACGAAGTGGCCACCGCCTGGCTGCCTGTCATCTACCTCAATTATCCTATCTGTCCCTATGTTCGAGCGGCTCGTCCCTTGTGAGTTGGAGTGAGCTGTCCGACCTGCTATAAACCCGCAGTATTGCTCAACCACTCTCGACTAAACATTGCATTGCAATCAGCGATACACAACTATGCAATCTTAGCCGGGTATCGAGAGCAGTTCAATCTACAACAGTTGTTAGTTGGTATTGTCCAGCCTATGGCCTGTGTGGTGATGTCGGCTGGTGCTTGGTGGGCTGTTTGGGGTGCGTAGTTTGTCTTGTGAAGAGTGCAATGATTGTGTGTGTCACTGTGTGTGTGTGTGTGTCTGTGTGTGTGTATGTGTGTGTGTATGTAAGTGTGTGTGTGTGTGTATGTGTGTGTATGTGTGGGTGTGGGTGTGGGTGTGGGTGTGGGTGTGGGTGTGGGTGTGGGTGTGGGTGTGGGTGTGGGTGTGGGTGTGGGTGTGGGTGTGGGTGTGGGTGTGGGTGTGGGTGTGGGTGTGAGTGTGAGTGTGAGTGTGAGTGTGAGTGTGAGTGTGGGTGTGTGTGGGGGGGGGGGGGGGTGGTGTGGGTGGGGGTGGGTGTGGGTGGGGTGTGGGTGTGGGTGTGGGTGTGGGTGTGGGTGTGGGTGTGGGTGTGGGTGTGGGTGTGGGTGTGGGTGTGGGTGTGAGTGTGAGTGTGAGTGTGAGTGTGAGTGTGAGTGTGGGTGTGTGTATTTGTGTGTATGCTTGTGAGTGTACGCTTGTGTGTGTATGCTTGTGTGCATGGGTGGGCATGGGGTTTGTTGAGGACATGCGCGAGGCCTTAGCTGAGGACGAAACATTAGATAGCATAAATGAGCGGGAGAGGTATTGGATGACGCTCGATGCATTTAGACACGATACTGATCATGAGAAGGAAGCTAATTGCGTCTTCGTTGCCACCGTAACTGAAGGCGCCTCCGCGCTCGCATGCTTGCTGTTAAGCCCTCTGGATGACGCTACCGTCGTATGACCACTACCACTGGACGGGTATCAGGCACCACCAGTCGGCTGGTGTACTTCCCATACACCATACGCCTATACAAGATACGGTAGCCGCACACCTCCCATACACCATACACCTATACAGGGTATGGTAGCCGCACACCTCCCATGCACCATACACCTATACAGGATACGATAGCCGCACACCTCACATACACCATACACCTATACGGGATACGGTAGCCGCACACCTCTCATACACCATACACCTATACAGGATATGGTAGCCGCACACCTCACATACACCATATACCTATACAGGATACGGTAGCCGCACACCTCCCATACACCATACACCTATACAGGGTATAGTAGCCGCACACCTCCCATACACCATACACCTATACAGGATATGGTAGCCGCACACCTCACATACACCATACACCTATACAGGATATGGTAGCCGCACACCTCCCATACACCATACACCTATACAGGATACGGTAGCCGCACACCTTCCATACACCAGACACCTATACAGGATATGGTACCCGCACACCTCCCATACACCTCACATACCTATACAGGATACGGTAGCCGCACACCTCCCATACACCATACACCTGTGCAGGATACGGTAGCCACACACCTCCCATGAAGGATACGGTAGCCGTACCTCTCCCATACAGGATACTGCAGCCGCACACCTCCCATACAGGATGCGGTAGCCGCACACCTCCCATACAGGATACGGTAGCCGCACGCCTCCCATACAGAATACGGTAGCCGCACACCTCCCATACAGGATATGGTAGCCGCGCACTTCCCATACAGGGTACGGTAGCCGCACACCTCTCATACAGGATACGTTAGCCGCACACCTCCCATACAGGATACTGTAGCCACACACCTCCCATGCAGGATACGGTAGCCGCACACCTCTCATGCAGGATACGGCAGCCACACATCTCCCATACAGGATACGGTAGCCGCACACCTCCCATACAGGGTACGGTAGCCGCACACCTCTCATACAGGTTACGTTAGCCGCACACCTCCCATACAGGATACGGTAGCCACACACCTCCCACACAGGATACGGTAGCCGCACACCTCTCATACAGGATACGTTAGCCGCACACCTCCCATACAGGATACGGTAGCCACACACCTCCCATACAGGATACGGTAGCCGCACACCTCCCATACAGGATACGGTAGCCGCACACCTCCCATACAGGATACGGTGGCCGCATTACGGACACCGGAGCGGATCACAAGCGCCCATGTCATTCTCTTCATCTGCAGTCGCCGCAGATGTAATCGGCAACACAGGTTGGCGTCTGCTGCCTCTGATCCATGGTGGCCCATCGTCTGCCCGCCGGCCACCGCCACCCTCATCCATGGTGGCCCATCGTCTGCCCGCCGGCCACCGCCACCCTCTCCGCCACGAGCCGCGTACCCACCCGCGCCGGCGTCGAGCCGCCGAATGTCGCACCAGTCGCAGTCACCCGGAACAGTTGGACGGTCGCCAAGCACCCCCATGCGCAAGAACTGCTCCAAGTCGAGGAGTCGGGCGTCCGTCAGGCAAACCCGTCCAGAAATTCCCCTGTTGCCCAATGGAGTGGAATGCAATGCAGTTAAACGCTTGAAATACAAATCAAATTTGGGACGAACACACAAAAATCATGGGTCAAAGCACAGCACGAGAAGGAACCGAGATGTAAATCCCAGACCCAACCGCAGCAAGGCAGAGCCTGTCACTGTAGTGGATCCAGGGCCACCCCGCAGCTCAAATGGCATTGGTGAGCCCAGTTAGGCCACCAGTTATATTAATTAGAACCTCGTACTGAATGCAAATACCCCCAGTGATGGTGAGAGTTCCTATCCACTCGAGGAGTTCCTTTACTTAATGCTTATTTAATGAAATCGGAACACGAAAATGCGTAGTAGATATATAATCCAGACTGTCGCATCGTTTGGAAGCGAAAACACCAGGTGTTTTGTCAATGTACCGTCCTGGCAAACCTTACTGTTAACAAGTCAGTACGCTGATGCGTGCAGTTTGAAGTGTGTCCCCTTCCACTATACTACGTCATTAAGCTGCGAGCAGTCTGGTTCATTTTTACTTTGTGAGACAGGATACAATGATTTATCCGGATAAATCATCATCCGGATATCCGGATGATAAACCGGATGATAAACCGGATGGGTACACAATGATTTATCCGAGACATCTGCCGCCGTGGGCGCCCACGAATTTTTAACGTCCGTTTAGTTATTTATGTCAGCCGGGATATTTCTTGTATCGTGAAGGATGTTACGGTTGTCACGCTACTTAAGCCTGGGAAAAGTGATACTGACCCTTTGGACTATCGCAAGATTTCTTTGTCTGCCCTATGCAAGTTATTTGCAGGTTATTGGAGATCATGTTCGTCTTTCGTGGTTCCTGGACCAGCATGATCTTGCAAGTTATCAATACGGTTTTCGTAGAAACCGAAGCACTATGGACCATATCGTGATCCTAGACACAGAAGTATGGGTGACTTTCCGGAGAAGGCGTCATCTAGGTGCCGTTGTCTTAAATATTGAGAAGGCGCATGGCATGACCGGGCGTCAGGAACTTATTCTGAGGCTTAACGAAATTAATGCGTGGTCATATGGGCATATTCTAGCTACATTTTTTGTCAAAATAAAGATTTCGCTTCTGCATGGGTAACCACCTCTCCCAATGGTCTGTTCCGGAGAACAGCGTTTCGCAGAAGAGCGTCCTCAGTTTACCTCTATCCGGCGCCATGATTGGCAAGATTGGCGAGTGTATTCGGCGGAACATGGGACATTCGCTGTTTATGGATGATTTTGCTATTTGGTCCTGCGCCTCACGAACGCCACCATTGTAAAGATATTTACAATTGGCTGTCTGGGCGCTGAATGACCATCGCAGTCGATGCGCCCCTAAGCCCAAATAACCAACCAACCAACAATTGGCTGTCGCGTGCCTGGAAAGTGGGTAAATCGCCTTTCATCTTCGTTCCCAGCAACGCAGACTGTCGCCCTCCATTTGTGTCGTCCGTGATCTCGTTACGATATGGAAATTAGACTTCATGGATAGTACCGGTTCAACCCGTGGTGCAATTTCGGAGAGTAAAACGTGTTCGACGTATGATACACAAGCGCCATCTGAAAACGTTGCGGAGCCAATGTTTTAGCACACTGAGCATATTGAAGCTCTTGCTACCGATCGGGCAGATCTGGAAAAGCTTATGCAACTGCACAGTTCTCTGGCACGTTCAAAACGTGACTACGCCTGTTTCATCTACGACGCCCCCGCTACAGCCAACAAGCGTACACTTGTGACATTGTGTGGCGGTTAAGCTCTTGAGCTTGGACTGCATTGTGACTGCTTGTAAGAAAAGATAATTATCCTCAGCCTATATTGAGGTGATTACCGGTGGTTCGCCATCCACAACTACGATGTGTTTGCCAAAAGCCACACCCCAGTCCCAACGTAAACAATCCCGATGACGTCGTCTTACGCTGGGCAGTCGGTTGAGTCGACCTGGATGAGAGATGCTCCAGCTACGGAGTGACTGGATGCACTCGATCATCCAGCGGCTGATGAGGTAGTTGCTGACTCGCTGCTGGCGCCGCCATGCTTGATTCAGGGCACTCGCCTGACTGAGTACAAGAGATATCACGCCATGTATGAAGGTGACGCCGAATAAGAAATGTGCTGGGGTGAGAAGGTTCTCGCTGTCGCCAACTGTAAGGAGACGCAAGTTTAGGTATACGGCTGGCTCGTATAGGGTGGTGGGAAATTCATCATATGATACGTGGCACTGGTGGAGGGTTATTTTCAGCGCCTTCTTGGTGACGCCCACCAGGCGTTCCCAATACCCGTCCCACCACAGGACGGCCTCTTGAATGTATCGTCACGGTGGCAGGCTGGCAAAATTCACTCACTCCCCCCCATGATACCGATCGCGGTACCTGGTTCAGAAGTGCGCGGAAAGTCTTGGCATTGTCGCTGACGATCAGCGACGGGGTACCACGCAGAGCGAAGAAGCGCCCAAGGGCCCGTGTCAGGTCAGCTGTACTTTGCTACTTCACCAACTCCAGATGAACGGCACGAGAGGTAGCGAGAGGTGACCAGAAGAGCCCACACTTTGATCAATCCGTTATCGACAAACATGGGACCAAAGTAACCGATGCCGACATTATAAAATTGGTGAATGGTCTGAAATTGGGCGTTTGAAGTTTACTCAAACTCTTTCGGGAGAACGATAAGACAGCCCCTTGTAGTGGCGACACCTGTAGCAGCTGGCTATCAGACGGTGGACAGTTTTGCGTCGCACAAGGTATTTTGCAGACAGCAATGCCAGCGTAACACGCGTGTTTTGGTGGAAGCACCGCTGATGGTCCTCACTGACGATCAACGTCGTGATGTTTACCAAGTCAAGTAACATAGGCAGAGGACGCTCGTTTGTATGTGGTACTGCAACCCGAGTACCATCCTCACCAAGCTGTGGATTGAGTTTGGTAAATGAAGATCCATCTGACGTTAGCTTACCCTCTTGAAGAGCTTTGATCTCCTCTGGATACACTCGGTGCTGAGCTTCCCGTACAGAGTGCAGAAGCGTCTGATTCTTCTCTTTTGGGGCGAGTAGTAAGTCAGTCTTCAGCCTAAGTGTTGGATGTTTGGTAAGCTCCAAACTGCGTACTACTCACTGGAATCCTGTTCCAGGTGAGGTGTGGGTGGACTTCCCTCGCCCAACCATGCTGGTGACCTTTGCAGTCTCCTCCCCCATCGCCATCCCCTCCTGAAGAAACTTTAGGCAACTTTGAAAATCATCCTCTGGCACTCTGACAGATTTTCTCGCACGAGACCCTTCCAGTCTCCAACTTTCTGGGATCTTTTCTTTGAGAATGGGCTTCAACAACAGTGAAAATGTTTCAAATGTGACATTCATTGCTTCCAGGGACCTCAAATTAGCAGCCAGTTTATCAATCATGTTCCGCAGAGCAGACAAGTTTTGCTCATCTGCACAGATAGGGTTGTCAAGTAGTCGTTTCATCAAAACCTCCCTTCGCACCTCATCATTTCCATACCTTGGGGACGAGTAGTCTAGGGGTAAGTTGCCCGTCTCACAATCGAAAGATTGTGGGTTCGAGTCTCACCTGTCGCTACTTTTCATCCGCGGCCAATCGGCGTGAGATATTGGCGACGCTACATGACTCAATGGTCGATGTGTTGAAAAACCAATAACCATTTCCATACCTTTCAGTTAGGATTTGCACAGCCTCAATGTAGCCAGCTGAGGTTACTGACAGACCTCGATTGCCAGCTAGGCGGTACCTTCCAAATGGTACTTCAAATAAACATATTTTTTAACTGGAGCATAGCAACTGTTGCAGTGGATGACTACATCAAATAACTCCCAAAATTCAGACCAGTCCATCATGTCTCCATTGAACTTTTGCATTTTGAAGTCTATAGCAAACTTGGCTTGACCCACCCCTTGAATAGCTGCTACAGACATGCTCTCTAGACGAGTTAACAGCCGCTTAGTTTTAAATGGTCCCTCAACTAAATCTTGAGCATGGTTGCTGTCATCATATGTCTTACACAGATTACGCTGATCTTGAAGCTTACCCAGAATAATTGCATGGTATTCCACTTGATGGATCTTCAGTGCTAAATTATCCTCACCAGATTGCTCTCCGATAACCAAAATGCATACAGCTCGTTTGGCAACTTAGTGGCCTTGCCTCTGGCAATATATTTCTCTTCAATTGTTCTCTGCCCTCTTCTTTCACAATGCTGATTTGCAGCTCTACATAAGTAAGTATGCATTACAACGATCATCCAGTTCACCAAACAAAGGAACGCAGCTTCACAGTACAAATGGGAAATAATATCCAATCTCTTGATTTTCAAAGAATCCGGCCAGGAGGACTATGTGGCGGTTCAACTTTTGACCTTGGACTGTATTGTGACGGCTTGGAAGAAACGAGAAAAACCTTCAGTTTATATCGAGGTGATT
>JAOTOM010004668.1:215000-390436 GCA_034440615.1 Ashinkailepas kermadecensis | reverse complement strand
CCTTGCGGACTGGAAGTCTTCTACGTCATCTTAAGGGCTTCCTGTACCGTCTTAGGATGTCGTCTTATTCTCAAGGATTCCCTGCCGGTTTGGAGCCTTTCCTGGGCCAGAGAGCCCTCGTTCACGGTAGGAGTCGCCTATTCGGTCTTACACGGCATTTACCTGGCTACTCGGCCGCAGACTATTGACCGGCGAAGAATATTGCCCCTAAGCATACCAAGAATGGCTGGGGATTAATAGCGCCGTTGCATGCGGTCTCGGTGAACATGACATCGCGTTTCAAGCCCGCATGACGCCGTGCCAGCCGGACGCCCAGCCACCATGCCGCCGCACCGGCGTCCACTGCGCTACATTTCAGGACTAATTAGCGTATTCTCACTTCTTGGGCATTGGGCGCTACATAATCAGTAGCATTCGATGCGCCCTTAAGCCAAAATAATCAACCAATCAATCAATCCTGGGAACTCCCAGCCGATTTGGGAACGTCTCCGCGGGGTGGGGGCCTCCCGTTTATGTTAGGAGCTTCCTGTTTTAGGGACATTATCTTACTTCATGTGGGGGGGGTCCTACTCGCTTGGGGCTACCTTTTGGCTCCAGGTCTTCTCCGTCTTCACAGTACGGGCCTCCTGGTACTAGTCTTGAGGGCCTCATCCTGGGGCCTCGATCCGTTGGGAGGTGCCTCCTGTGTCATCCTACTGTACCCCCCTAGGCGACTCGTCTTATGCCCTGGGATCATGCTGCCAGTTCCCTGGGAGCCTCCTCTCGCGTACTGAAGATTTTCTCTGTCGAATTAGGGGCTTCTTGGCACCGACTTACCGGCCTCGTCTCGTTTCCTTGTCCACATTCGGGCGAATCCTTAGCCAGTTCAGCCGTTTGTGGAAAGAGCGCCTCCCTCGGGGATTGCAGAGGGAGCGGGCGAAATCATATGCCTTGCTGCCCATGACCAACGGCAGGGTAGACTCGTTCCCCCCAGCCGCTAGCATTGCCACTGCATGCAGTACTTCTACCTACTTTACTTTAACCTTGCAGTCAAGGGCGTCGCTCATACCCGGGGGGCAGGGAGAAGTCCTTACCCCTGCTGCCGTCAAACAGGGGGGGCGCCGCCCCCACTGAAATTTGAGGAGGCCCCCTATCCGGAAATCCACAGGAAAAAGTGAGCAACGAGGCCGACGAGACACGAGAGGAGGCCTCCCCCAAGACGTGAGAGGAGGCCCCTAATTTGAAGAAGGAGTCACCAAGGAGAGGATAGGAGTCCCCAGAAATCACGAGAGTGCCAACAATTGCCACGGAGGCCCCCAGGAATGCAAAGGATGCCCCCAGGATTGCAAACGAGGCCCCCAGGATTGCAAAGGAGGCCCCAGGATTACAAAGGAGGCCTCAGGATTGAAAAGGAGGCCCCCAGGATTGCAAAGGAGGCCCCCAGGATTGCAAAGGAGGCCCCCAGGTTTGCAAAAGGAGGACTCAAGGATTGCAAAGGAGGCCCCCAGGAATGCAAAGGAGGCCCCCAGGATTGCAAAGGAGGCCCCAGGATTGCAAAGGAGGCCTCCAGGATTACAAAGGAGGCCCACATGATTGCAAAGGAGGCCCCCAGGATTGCAAGGAGGCCTCCATGATTACAAAGGAGGCCCCCATGATTGAAAAGGAGGCCCCAAGGTTGCAAAGGAGGCCCCAGGATTGCAAGGGAGGCCTCCATGATTACAAAGGAGGCCCCCTGGATTGAAAAGGAGGCCCCAGGATTGCAAAGAGGCCCCCAGGATTGCAAAGGGCCCCCAGGTTTGCAAAGGAGGACTCCAGGATTGCAAAGGAGACCCCCAGGAATGCAAAGGAGGCCTTCACGATTGCAAAGGAGGCCTCCAGGATTACAAAGGAGGCCCCAGGATTGCAAAGGAGGCCCCCAGGATTGCAAAAGTAGGCCTCCAGGATTACAAAGGAGGCCCCCAGGATTGAAAAGGAGGCCCCAGGATTGAAAAGAAGGCCCCAGGATTGCAAAAGAGGCTCCCAGGATTACAAAGGAGGCCACCAGAATTTCAAAGAGGACCCCAGGATTGCAAAGGAGGCCCCCAAGATTGCAAAGGAGGCCCCAGGATTGCAAAGGAGGCCCCGCAATGCAAAGGAGGCCCCAGGATTGCAAAGGAGGCCCCAGGTTTGCAAAGTAGGCCCCAGGATTGCAAAGGAGGCCTCCAGGACTACAAAGGAGGCCCCAGGATTGATTGCAAAGGAGGCCCCCAGGATTGAAAGGAGGCCCCAGGATTACAAAGGAGACCCCAGGATTGCAAAGGAGGCCCCAGGATTGCAAAGGATGCCCCAGGATTGCAAAGGAGGCCCCCATGATTACAAAGGAGGACTCCAGGATTGCAAAGGAGGCCCTCAGGATTACAAAGGAGGACACCAGGATTGCAAAGGAGGCCTCAGGATTGCAAAGGAGGCCCCATGATTACAAAGGAGGACTCCAGGATTGCAAAAAGGAGGCACCAGGATTGCAAAGAGGCCCCCAGGATTACAAAGGAGGACTCCAGGATTGCAAAGGAGACCCCAGGATTGCAAAAGGAGGCCTCCAGGATTGCAAGGAGGCCCCAGGATTGCACAGGAGGCCCCTAGGATTACAAAGGAGGCCCTCAGGATTGCGAAGGAAGCCCACAGGATTGTAAAGGAGGCCCCCCAGGATTGCAAAGGAGGACCCAGGATTGCAAAGGAGACCCCCATGATTGCAAAGGAGGCCCCCAGGATTACAAAGGAGGCCCCCAGGATTACAAAGGAGGCCCTCAGGATTGCAAGGAGGCCCCCAGGATTGCAAAGGAGGCCCCAATACAGGAAGGAGACCTCAGAAAATGAGAGAAGGCCCTAAGACGGAAGAAAGCCAGTGGATATGAGATGAGGTTTCGGAGACGTAAAAGCAGTCCCCGAAACGGGTAGGTATAATCTACAAGGTACACCAAGATAGAAAAGGATAATCAGAAAAGTGGCAGGAAGCACCTAATTCGGAAGAGGACGATATAAGATTGGAAAGAGACCCTATGATGCACGAGGAAGCCCCTAAAATAGGAGAGAATGGCCATTAGATAAGAGGGATGGCTCCCACGCGAGAAAGAAGGCTTCAAGACGGGTAAGAAGGTCCCCAGGAAATGAAAAGGTAACTGAGATAGGAAAGGTTGCGTGTAATTTGGAAGAGGAGCCACCTAAGAGAGAACAGGAGTCCACCAGGAGATAAGAGGCCAACCTTAAAATGGGAAAAGATAGAATCAAAACGCGGAACAGGAGGCCCCGAAGACGTGAGAGGAGGCCCCTAATTTGAAAAGAAAGCCTCTAAAAGAAAAAAAGGAGGCCCCTGCCGGACTCGAGAGGAGTCCATGGAGATGGAGTAGAGGTCTCCAGGGCCGAATGAGGCCCCTGACGACCGGAAGGAATTCCCAGGAAATGAGAGAGAAGGCCCTTAAAATGGGAGTGGTAGGTAGCAGGTATGGAAGGAGGCGAGGTTTCCAAAATTGAAGATCCCTCAAGACGGGTAAGCTTTGCGAGGACAAAGGAGGAGGCCCACGAGGCGTGGCAGGAGGCCCCTAATTTGGCAGAGGATGCCCCCTGGAACATGAGATGAAGTCCCATGCCATGTTAAAGGGGCCCCAGGATGTGGGAGGAGGTCCTCCAAAACGGGAGAGGAGGACCATTGAATATAGAGGGGGGTAGGACGGACGAGAAGACGTCCAAAACCGGTAAAGAAGCTCCAGGAAATGAGACGAGACCCCTAAGACGCGAGAGGAGGTCTATAATTTGCTAGAAGCACCTGAAATGGCAGGAGTCGTGCCGGGTACTTGAAATCACGACATGGGCCCAAAAGATCCGGCCGGGGCCCCTGAAAATCTCGCTGAGCCTATGGGTACCAAAATTCACGCCCGGATCATGAAAATCACGCTAGGGGCACGATAAGTCGTACCGTTCCCCAACAGCATCATTTGGACACAAATGAAGCCGGGGCAACGAAAAACAATCCGGACATGGATAATCACTCTTGGGCCCCAACAATGACACCAAAAGCATCCAAAACATATTGGACACCCACAAAGTGTCGAGGTCGCTAAAACTCGCGCTAGGGATCCAAGCAAATGACGTCGGAACACACAAGATTACATTGGACTAAAAAAGTCGCGTCGCAGCCTTCGAAAATCTCACTGGGGACCAAAAAGTCGCGCCTGGACCCCAAAGGTTGCTGCTGCCCAAAAATCAATTATCAACCGGAATGTCACTGTGCGCCCAAAAAAATCGGGTCAAAGTCCCCGCAAAACCCGTTGGGCACTGGAAAAAAAACGTGTCAGGGCACCGAAAAAATCGCACCTGGAGACCGAAGAATCGTACCAGGACCCAAAAATATCACATAAGGACCTATAGAAAAAATAGAACTTCTTCGGTGGCCGCAGTGACATATCAAAGGCCCCTCCCTCCTAAGAGGGATATGCTCCCAATAATCGAGCCGAGGCCCCCAAAGTCGCGCTGGGACCACAAAAATTCGCGTCGGTCCACCAGAATTCGCGTAGGGGCTCAAAGTAAATACGTCGGGCCCCAAAAACTCGCTCCGAGGCACGAAAATCTGCAACAGGAACCGCAAGATCGCGTTGGGGTCACAGCTAAGTACAACGCGCCCCGCAAACTCGAACCGGTCCCACCAAATTTCGCGCTCGGACCCACAATTCGGTAGTACCAAAAATGTCGCGCTAGGACCCATCGGTTGTACCAAAAAGTTGGTCTGGGCATAAAATATTAACGTCGGGGCTGCCAACAATTGGCGTCTATGGCCCCACATAGGCACCGTGTGACCCCAAAGTCCCATCGGTATCCGAAAAATAAAGCCGGAGCCCTCCAAAATCAGGAGGGATTGCAAAAAGTCCGGGTCAGGACAATGGTTCTGGAGCACCGAACATGTTATCAGATGCCTTGACAAATCGCGTATGGCATGGAAAAACATACCGGAGCTCGAAGAAAATCGAGGTGAGATACAAAAACATGGCACCAGGGACTCGAAACATCAGGGCGGGATTCGGAAGTTAAAGAAAATTCAGAAGAGATCCACAAAAATCGCGTTGAGCCCAGATAACTGGCGTTGGGTCCCGGAACCACGCGCCTGGGCGCGATAAGTCGCGCTGGGACCCAGAAAAAACGCACCGAAGCCTCAAAATCGTACTGGGGCCCCACAAATGTGCGTCAGAAGCCCCAGATAAACACAGCGGGACCCTAAGAGCACAACGGGGACCGAAAATGCGACTGGCCCTCCAGAGCGCAGTCTCGTAAAAAGCGGCAGGGTCCGAAAACATGCGTTGTAGCCATAACTATATTTACCGGGAACACTAAAAAAAAAAAAATCACAAACACCGGAAGCTCTCAAGGCACACAGGGGCCATATGACCGCACAAGGGCCTGAAAAGAGGCTGGGGCCGCAAAAAGCAACATGATCCCAAAACGAACAAAAATACCGGGCACTAAGTAAACACACTGAGATCTTTGAAAGCGCCCCGACAACTAAAAAAAAATATTCGGTGCGCAAAAAAAAGCAACAAAACGCTAAAACGAGCAGGGGTTTCCAAAATGCGTTGGGCCTCTAACAAAAATGAATTGGAGCCTTAAGACACATCCGTAGACGAAGAAATACGAAACGGGTCCAAAGAAGTACACTCAGGCAGGGCTTCGGTTCGGTAGCCAACCTGGAAGCATGTTTAATCAAAGATATGGGGTGCATCAAAGCTCAGCGGGTATCCGCATTTCTTCACCATAAAATATGGTAAGAAGGGAACTAATGATCGAATTTAATTAATTGAATTTTCGCAGCGAACGCCCATACGAAGCATTTTATCACGTCAGATATGGCGCAAGTCTATCATGTGGCAGCAATTAACAAAGCGTAGGAGGCCCAGCAGAATCCGTAGCACAGCAGTGCGAGGTGACTTATCAAGGAATACCAAAAGAATACATTTGAACAGGTTGTGGGAGCTAGGGTTGAAATCCGACGAATCAGAAACGATAGTGGTAGATTAGGCCACTCCACAGGATAATTCAGTTGATCACTAATTATTTTATTTAAAAAGTTTCCCTTTGACAAAATAGTGGTCGAAATCGGAAGACTTTATTCAGTAGTTGGACCCCCTCCAAATACGTTTGCCCCCTCCCCTTGACGCAAATATGGGTGCGTCACTGGTCTCCCCAATAATTTTCAGAAACTTACGCCCATGGAGCAAAGCCAACATTGCGGGGGTAAATTCCCCCTCACAAGCATACAAAACAACTCCGATGCCCCATATTAAATGGGAGGAATGATGTTTTAAAATGTATTTTCTTCCTACAAAGTTGTCTTCTGTGATTACAGCCTGCATAATTAGAGCTTCCCAGCTTCAGTACCTTCTCAACGACATAACAAAACGGTACAGCACAGCGATAACCATGGGCGTGACGGAGTGGAATTCGAAGGTTTTTCATTGTTTATGCATTGTCATTGTTACATTGTTGCATTGCCATTGATGCATGGTTGTTCAATGCTTGTTCTTGCCGTGAATTTATTCGCGGAGTATTTATTATTTTAGCTTCTGTGCCAAGTGCCTTGCAACCAGCACCAAATGTTATGAAAAAAAATTAACAAATCACTAAGATGACGATCAGAAAACCAATTCAATCCACTTCTCGTTGTCACCTTCGCGAAATTGTTGTCCTGGGACTGAGAAATGATCGTTTAAGTTTGTTTATGAGATCAAGCTGGTGGGAATGACTAACAGTAGTGATGAACCTAGCTATATTTAGTTAAACTTGGTGAACAAAGAAGTGGGTTGATCAATGGGAGATATCTTTAAGATATGCTCAGCACGAGCCCCACCGGCTCGCTACAATCTAGAGGCCAGCGGGAAGATTCTTCTCGTCGATAAAGCATAAAGATATTGGTTTGTTTTGGCACTGACGTATTTATCTACATTTGCTTATTTATACCCTGGTATGGCTCGGTTTTCAGCGAAAAAAAAGATTCTTGCTATTGCGCTTTGCGTAAATTATATACCATGCCAAAAACAAACAAGACATCAATATGAAATCATGTTCCCATTCGGGAACCATACTAAGAGCCTAAAAAGCAAGAGGAGGCCCTAACACAGTGGAGGCCCCTTTTCGAGGAGCAGGAGGCCCCCTATCAACATTTCCCCCCTGGAAGAATTTCGTGGCGACGCCACCGCTTGCAGTAGGGTAGCGACTATAGTATCTGTAACCAGATGCAGGGGGTGTTGAACTTCGTGAACGTAACTACAGTGGGTTCCGAGGTCGGAAAAAGATTAAGAAACGCTGCTCTAGTTCAGCATGCATTTGTTGCATATAACTGGCAATAAATCAGTCACCTAGTGGACAAAGCTGAAACTCGCACCTGCCATCCCCGCCGCCGCCGGTGACCGTGGCGTAGGGAGTGCCGAACAGACTGTGCAGCGAGCTGGAGGCACGCAGGCTGAACGAGCCTGTCTTCTTTAGGATGGGCTTCAATGGGCGCGAGGTGGACACGTTCGAAGCGCTCGTCGACTTCTCCTGCGAAAGGCGAGTCGGTGTGTGGGTAATGATAGCACATAGTGATCTTCTGGGTATGAGCCAGTGTACAGGAGGCAGTCACCAACAGTACAAAAGCTACTCACAAAAGCTCAGGTTGACATCCACGAGCACTGATAAGCCGCGTAGTAAATAAATACAATGAAGATAAATTGAACTGAAGGCAATTATCTGACAAAGAGAGGCTTTAGTGCATTCGAGAGTCCGACTATTACCGAGATCAACACGGTAATAGTCGGCGCACGGCGCTCACATCATCTGAATCGTCCGTATCCATGGTAAATGACGTAGTCTTGGGAATCGCCTGCGGCAGGGCATCCTCCGCCCGCGGCGACAAGTCCTCCGTCTGTGACGGCGACTCGACCGGCGTGACGGTGGGCGTGGCCAAGACCGCTGGCGCCGGCTCAGTCACGACCAGCGCCGGTGCCAGCGCGGCGTCCGTCACCACCGGTGTGACGGCGAAGCGTGACGTCCGGCGACTCTGCAGCTCCGCCATGGTGACGGCCGCCGCGTCGTCGTCGTCGCGATGTCGCGAGGGCACCAGCCGCGCGCCAGACACGCCCACCACGTCCTCGTCGTCCTGCTGAGACGAGTCCTGGTCCGACTGCGAACCGACGTCGGCACGGAAGGCGGCCTGCTGCTGCTGCCGCGCCGCGTCCTCCTGCTCGCCCTTGGCCAGCGCCACCAGTGCCTTCCAGTTGTGGTTGTGCCGGGCCAGCCGGATTCTGCGATAGGAAGGAGGGGGTAAGATAACGACGGGAAGCTGGTGGAATAAGAGCAGAAGGGAGAAAGTGAAATTATTATAGAATGGAGCTGCTAAGATGAAACCGGGGAACCAGTGGGATGATGACCGAAAGCAAGTGAGATGACGACGGGGAGCCGGTAAGATGACGATGGGGAGCCGGTAAGATAACGACGAGGAGCCGGTGGAATGACGAGGGAGAGCCGGTAAGATGACGAGGGAGAGCCGGTGGGATGATGATCGAAAGCAAGTGAGATGACGACGAGGGAGCCGGTAAGATGACGACGAGGAGAGCCGGTGGGATGACGGCAGAGAGCCGGTGGGATGACGACGAGGAGCCGGTGGAATGACGAGGGAGAGCCGGTGGGATGACGACGAGGAGCCGGTGGAATGACGAGGGAGAGCCGGTGGGATGACGAGGGAGAGCCGGTGGGATGACGACGAGGAGCCGGTGGAATGACGAGGGAGAGCCGGTGGGATGACGAGGGAGAGCCGGTGGGATGACTAGGGAGAGCCGGTGGGATGACGAGGGAGAGTCGGTGGGATGACGAGGGAGAGCCGGTGGGATGACGAGGGAGAGCCGGTGGGATGATGATCGAAAGCAAGTGAGATGACGACGGGGAGCCGGTAAGATGACGACGAGGGAGAGCCGGTGGGATGACGGCGGAGAGCCGGTGGGACGACGAGGAGAGCCGGTGGGATGACGAGGGAGAGCCGGTGGGATGACTAGGGAGAGCCGGTGGGATGACGAGGGAGAGCCGGTGGGATGACTAGGGAGAGCCGGTGGGATGACTAGGGAGAGCCGGTGGGATGACTAGGGAGAGCCGGTGGGATGACGAGGGAGAGCCGGTGGGATGACTAGGGAGAGCCGGTGGGATGACTAGGGAGAGCCGGTGGGATGACTAGGGAGAGCCGGTGGGATACGATCGACGACGAGGCTGAGACTAAGGATGTAGGCTGAGTCTGGTGTATATTTAGCGCAGACGAAGTGGCGTTTGATGAGGTTATCAGGTCGAAGAACCTTCACCCTACCTGTGGTTGTCTAAAGCGATTGAAGATTACGATCCCACCATGATAACTCCACCACAACATCAATGCGTTCAACAACACAGTATCACCACAACCGATACTGAAGGGCATCACCAACACTGATACTACACGTTATCACCATAACTGATAATGTACGGTAGCACCACAACTGATAATGCACGGCATTACCACACTGATACTGCACGGTATAACCACGACTGATAATGCACGGCATCACCATAACTGATACTGCACGGCATCACCACATTGGATTCCCCATACAGTATATGCCGGCCAGATCGTAATTAAGGTAGAAGTAGACATACTTTTGCAAGAAATTTCCCGGGACAAGCTGCATTTACATCCGGTTACTGTGAAGTATGTACTATGCACGTATGCACACTTCGGCCACTCAGTCTTATATATTTATTCCTGTCCATGTCCTATCCATGCCGCTAGTCATTCGATGCCAATCAACTGGGGTCAGCTGCAGGCTAGGCCGATGGAACAACATTGTTCTTTGGATTTATTGATAAGGCAGGAAGTGTGCCTCATAACTCCCCCCCTCCTCTTCCCAAAAACAAAAAACAAAACAAAACAAAATAAAACAAAAACAAAACAAACATGGAGTGGTGAGCCTAACAAGTAATTAAAAACAAACAACAAACGTGTTGACACGTGCGGTTGCAAACAACAAAGAAATAAAGAAGGCAACTTAAATCCGCAAATGCACTCTGTAATCATGGCTTCGAAGCGTAATTTGCGTCATTAGGAGAGGTCATGGACGCAATGACGAGGCGTCATTGACGTAAAGACGACTAAAAAGGACTAGCCTTGCTCGGCAACAAAGCTGGGAGATGGAACAGCACCCAACCAGCCAACCAGTGTACAAATTACGCCTCTGACCATCTGCATTAGGGACAATCATGGCGTCAGTTCACACTCCCTATCACTCGAGCACGGCGGTCATTACGCCACTGACCATCTGCACTAGGGACAATCATAGTGTCAGTTCACACTACCAACCACTCGAGCACGGCGGTCATTACGCCTCTGACCATCTGCACTAGGGACAATCATAGTGTCAGTTCACACTACCAACCACTCGAGCACGGCGGTCATTACGCCTCTGACCATCTGCACTAGGGACAATCATAGTGTTAGTTCACACTACCAACCACTCGAGCACGGCGGTCATTATGCCTCTGACCATCTGCATTAGGGACAATCATGGTGTCAGTTCACACTACCACCACTCGAGCACGACGGCCAAGTTCGCTCAGTTAGGCGTCAGAATGCGAATGTCTAAACACGAATATCCCTGGATAGACAATGTGAATGGAACCGCATTAAACTGATATCTTAACTCAAGGTAGGACAAAATTCCGACATTGATCGCTATGCTTCTCCTGATTTAGAAGCTAACTCAGTTTGAACATGTATTTACATCCTCGCCTCGACGCCTAAGATCACGAGACTTGAGTGACACACGACCACTGGCTACAGGGGTGCTGTGGTGCATTCCGTCGGCACGGCAGTCACACGACCATGCGCCTGACCCGGTGGACACTCGTCGGCGGGCAGACCCGTCGTCACTCCTGTCGTTGTATCCCGGCCGGCACCGTCCGCTGCGTGGCGGCGTCAATAAAACACAACTGACAAAACTGCACTCGCGCGGCACCACACACACACACAACTGATATCAGTCTAGATTATTCCGGGACATTTGGGCGCGATAGCTGCGAATTGCGGTCTTGCGGTCCTCAACAGAATGCCCTGAGCACAGAACGACTCATAATTACTAAGCTCAGCTACGCCAGCAGAACAAATTAGGCAGCTGATGATTGGCGTTGACCACACGACCACTACAGTAGAACACACCGCGCTAACTCTCCCGTGGCCATTCAATGAACCACCGACACACGTTCTGACCACGCCACACGAGGACGGCTCAGCGATTTCAAACTTTGAACGGCATCGATGGACTCAAAGTAGTTTTCCCCATCAAAGCCGTATATGTATTGCCAGAAAGCGCCACAGCTTGTGGAGATGCCATCTCTTTGCCATCTCATTCCCCTCTCCCCTGGTTTCTACGTCAGTGCGTTTGTGGTTTCTCTGGCACGCGATTAGTACACAGGAGGTGTTCATCAGGTGGAAGGTCACGATTAGTACACAGGTGTTCATCAGGTGGAAGGTCACGATTAGTACACAGGTGTTCATCAGGTGGAAGGTCACGATTAGTACACAGGAGGTGTTCGTACTGACTTTTGCGCGGCTCGTTGCCATTTGGCCACAACCTCCATGCGCCGGTCCCTTCCCAGGTATACCTCCAGCTGTACCACCAGCTGCTTCCGCCGAATACTTCCCAGCAGCACCATGGAGTCTGCCAACACGTGTCTGGGATCAGCGCATACTGTCGAGACATGCCTGGTGTAAGTACATACTGCCGGCACGCGTCTGGTGCCAGCACATACTGCCGACATATGTCTGTGCCAGCACATACTGCCGACACATGTCTGGTGCCAGCACATACTGCCGACACATGTCTGGTGCCAGTACATACTACCAGCACGTGTCGGATGTCAGCACATACTACCAGCACGCGTCTGATGTTAGCGCATACTGCCGGCATGCGTCTGATGTTAGCACATACTGCCGGCACGCGTCTGATGTTAGCGCATACTAACAGCACGTGTCTGATGTTAGCACATACTGCCGACATGCGTCTGATGTTAGCACATACTATCAGGTCGTGTCTGATGTTAGCAAATGCTTCCAGCACGTGTCTGATTTTAGCACATACTACCAGCTCGTGTCTAGTGTCAGCATATACTGCCGGCACGTATCTGGTGTTTGCACATACCCACACGTGTCCATTCATTGTGTTCCACTTCGGCTTTTGTTGGACGTCAGATGGAAGGTTTTTCCTTCAATGTTTGCTATTCTAGCTGCACAGAATGCCACATTACATATGTACAATTTGCATACAGTTGCATAATACAAGTCCAGTTATGTGTGGTCAGACAGCACTGCATAGATCAAAAGCTGAAAGCAATTAATGTTGCCTGTATTTTATGTAAAATGTGCGTCCAGGACGCAACGAGAACTGGCAGGTGAAAAACATAACCAAAAGAACACATTCGGACTGTGTCTGCTGTGAGAACGCACTCGAAACGAGACGGTTGCTGGAACAAATTCAACGCCTGTCTATTGTGACAACACACTCGACACGTGTCTGTTGTGAGAACACATTACACGTGTCTGTAGTTAGAACACATTCGACACGTTTGTTGTCAGAACATACTCTACACCTGTCTGTTGTGACAACACACTCGACACGTGTTTGTTGTGACAACACACTCGACACGTGTTTGTTGTCAGAACACACTCGACACGTGTTTGTTGTGCGAACACATTCCAGGTGTCTGTTGTGAGAACACATTCGACGTTACGTGTCCATTGCCAGTACCCAGGCGGCATGTGTTCGTCGCCAGTGCATAGGCGTCACGTGTCTGGCGGAGCGACATACTCCACACGTGTCCATGTTATCAGAACATGCTGTGACTCCATGTGCGCTGACATGTTGTGCCAAGAAATGTTTTGTGCACTTCAAGTGTTGCCGGTCAGCTGTCGTCAATTTTTGGCGAAACGTCGACCGATCGGCCAGCAGTCGGCACGCTTCGCGCGCAACATTCGATAACGCGCCAGTTGAAATCCAGCACATTCGTCACACTGCACCGCTCATGTAGTTTCATGAACACTTGCTACATGAAGACATTGCTTGGAATATATATATTGGCGTCAGCGTTGGAGGGCGGGGGGTGGGGCTGACTTCCAGTCCGCACAGTCTGCCGATAGCTAACTGTGCAACGGTGCAAAACCGACACGGTTCATTCGTTGGGATACATCTCGCCCGCCAATGTTCACGTACGAAACAATGTCGGATTGAAAAATGCAATCGTGACATGGAGCGCTATAAATTCCTCGTGGGAGCGCTATAAATTCCTCGTGGGCGCGCTATAAATGCCTCGTGGGCACGCTATAAATGCCTCGTAGCAGCCGTGACGCTGGCTGGTAAATTCCTCAGCGAATACCCAGCGGACCTATTGGGACGAGTCTGTACGCTGCTCCGCGCGTTCACTATTGGCCGGCTGGAGCATCAGCCAGGCACTATTGGCCGGCTGGAGTATCGACCAGGCACTATTGGCCGGCTGGAGTATCGACCAGGCACTATTGGCCGGCTGGAGTATCAGCCAGGCACTATTGGCCGGCTGGAGTATCGACCAGGCACTATTGGCCGGCTGGAGCATCAGCCAGGCACTATTGGCCGGCTGGAGTATCAGCCAGGCACTATTGGCCGGCTGGAGTATCGACCAGGCACTATTGGCCGGCTGGAGTATCAGCCAGGCGAATATGTGTCCCTGAAGATGGCACGCTATGAATGCCTCGTGGCAGTCTTAGCGCTGGCTGGGAAAGTCCCCAACGGATATCTAGCCGACCTATTTGGACGAGTCTGAACGCAGCACCGAAACACATCCACTGGAGTATCAACCAGGCGATCATGTGTTCCTGAAGCGCATCGGGTATTAAGGCAGATCTGGGCACGAATTACCTGGTTGGTAGTCTGACCGACCTTCGAATATTGGTGTTTTGCCGCACAGTATACTCTGGCAAAAATCGAAGGTCGAGCAACGAACTCGTCAACAGCTTGCCCCCCCCAGTAAGACACATCTTGTTTGCGAGTGATTCAGACGCAGTGAGTGATTCAGACGCAGTGGGTGAGCGAGCGCAGCGAGAGAACCCAGTCTTACAAACGGGATCAATTCACCTCGACCTTGTTTGCTTGTAAGGGTTTCAAAGATTTCTCTTGCTTGAGGACAGTAATGTCAAACCACGTCAAACAAATTGTCGTGAAATGATGCTGGTTCGGCTATGCTAGAATGTACCGAAGAGGCCACTTTCTGAGACATTAAGCGCAATATTCCAAGTGCGAGGTGCAACCGAAAGGTTCGGAGAACTTGAACAGCATGCACGAACCAGATGCAGCACGGACTTCCGCCGCTAGAATGGGTGATCGTTACACTTTGTGAGTCAGTGTGCAGGCAGCATGCAAGCTCAGATGTCGCGTCCTTGGGCTATGCGAGTTTTTGAAGGGTCATGTTTTAGTGGTTCGGCAATATTCTTCCCCAAGTGAAATGGCGAATTTTCAGTAACAGAGAATCGGTATCAAATTTTCCGTTTTGGGTTTTGTTTCCTGTTCAGAAAACTGTTGCAGAAACCTGCCGAATGCTGAAGAAAGCGTTTGATGATAATGCTATGAGCCAACGCAAAACACTTCTATGGTACAAACGCTTCAAGGACGGGCTAACGTCTGTTGACGACGGTAAGTGTTCTGAGCGCCTGCCGACAAGCACAACACCGGAAAACGTTGCAAAAGTGTGTGATTCTATCCATGCAGATCGTAGGCAAACTGTCCATGATATTTGTGAGATCGGAAGCTTATCGCACCGGACCATTCAACGCATTTTGTCGGAAGTTTTCAACATGAGACGAATTGCAGCAAAACTTGCGCCAGAACCGTTGAACGACGACCAAAAATAGCAGTGTTGCAGTCTCCACCATGACCACGCGTCCGCCCACGCATCACCACTGTTCACCAACTTCTGGCTTCCAAAAAACATAACGGTCACCCCCCCCCCCATTCGCCTGATCTCGCTTCCTGCGACTTCTTCTTGTTCCCCAAGATGCAATTACGGCTGAAAGGGTGTCGTTTTGACACAATTGAGCAGATCCAGGCAGCATCGCAGGAGGTGCTCAACTCAGTCACGGTTAACGGCTTCCAGAGATACAGGAAATATTGGAAACACCGCTGAAATCACTGTATGCATGTCCAAAGCTATTTCGTAGGTGACGGTAGAAACTATGAGTTAGGGCAAGCAATTTGTCTCCCATGGTAAAATTCCCGGAACTTTTGGGCAACACCCGTATTAATGAATAAGACCCTTGATTTGATCGGTTTCATCCATCTTTGCATTGCGGATATATACCAAGGCACCCTCGGCGGGAAGGACAGTGCACTGAAACCAAAATTAGAGCTAAAATAAACGCGGGAAAATTATGAACAACCCTGATACTGTTCAACCAACCACATGAGCACGTGCTAGGGCACCTTTTTCTCCAATTAAAAAACAACAGAGCAAAAACGAATCCTGGATGAATGATCGCCATAAACCAGATACGAACAACCCCGGCCACTATACTTGCGCCGGCTGAAGAGACTCGGCGGAACAGCGCTCCGCCACCCAACAAGGCTGGCGGGACAGCGCTCCTCCAATCTTTAGGCATAGAGAACGAGCAATCGCACAGAGAAGACTTGCGACGCTCACTCACAACCGGTTGCACTATGCTTTGTATGCCTTTACTATTCGTACCCAACTCCTTCGCTACTTAGCACAACTTGTGTTCGGCAACACAACTTGTGTTCGGTACTCAGCTCCTCCGTCCAGTCCACTGGGGCATCTCATCACAAATCGATCTGACCTGACCACAGAAGTTCGAGTCATTCACACAGACTTCAGCGACCACGACGTCATCGCTGCATCTGTCACAGTTGACAGACGTCATCCTCAGCCCACCGTCACTACTTTCTACTCGACACGACGCTTAGACCAGAATACTTTGTGCCCGGGTCTGCTACACAATAGTACCCAGCTCCTCCGCTGCCCAGCGTTCCGCAAAAACAGAGACCGACTCCTCCGCTGCATAGCGTGACGCCTTGTGTTTGGTAGCGGGAGTACCAAACTCCTCCGCTGCCTAACACGACGCCTAGTGCTCGACAGCAATTGTGCCAAGCTCCTGCCCTGCCTAACACGACGCCTTGTGCTCGACAGCAATAGTGCCAAACTCCTGCCCTGCCTAGCACGATACCTTGTGCTCGGCAACAACAGTACCCACCTCCTACCAACACGCCTGATCGCGTACAGGAGCTGCCCCTGCAGCGGTGATCGAACATCATCCCTCAGCCCATGTAGACAAGGCGACGCCGTTATTACCGGGCTGGTACCGGGCTGGAGCCGGCCCTCACCGTGCGAGTCAACCAGAGGTACACTGGCGAGTTTGCGGGTCTGCCGCAGGATGTCGCGGGAGCCGGGCCTCACCGTGCGAGTCGACCAGAGGCACACTCGCCAGTTTGCGGGTCTCTCGCAGGATGTTGCGCAGCTGACGGTAGGTGATGCCGTGCCAGATGTACTTCACGTCGTGCACCATGATGTCCTCCACGTACACCGAGTACGCCTCTGGCGACAGCAGGCAGCACAACGTCGACACGGCGAGTTGCTGCCGGATCCGGCGTTCAGCACCGGCAGGGACTGGTACCGACAGGGACCGTTACTGGCAAGGCTGGTAGGTTCGACAAGGACTGGTAGGTCCGACAAGGACTGGTAGGTCCGACAAGGACTGGTAGGTCCGACAAGGACTGGTAGGTCCGACAAGGACTGGTAGGTCCGACAGGGACTGGTAGGTCCGGCAGGGACTGGTAGGTCCGGCAGGGACTGGTAGGTCCGACAGGGGCTGGTACCGGCAGGGACTGGTACCGGAAGTGACTGGTATCGGCAGGGACTGGTATCGGCAGGGACCGTTACTGGCAGGGACTGGTAGGTCCGACAAGGACTGGTAGGTCCGACAAGGACTGGTAGGTCCGACAGGGACTGGTAGGTCCGGCAGGGACTGGTAGGTCCGGCAGGGACTGGCACCGGTAGGAACTAGTATCGGCAGGGACAGTTACTGGCAGGGACTGGTTGGACCGGCAGGGACTGGTAGGTCAGTCAGGGACTGGTAGGTCTGGCGTCGGAATGTGCAATGGTTGCCACGTCTCGCACCAGTACCGATGGTTGCCACGTCTCGCACCAGTACCGATGGTGTTTGTCAGGAACAGTATCGCAACGACAGTAAGGAAGCAGAAAAGGTGCTGGGAACCTAGTGTAAGAAGTTGCTTCAGTTAGGACTCTTTAATCGAATCATATCTTTCAATCCAGTCAATCCCAAAAGTTATAGTGTATGTTAACAAATCCCAAGAAGTCCTGCATCGTTTTCCCTCGCTATGTAAACGTTCAAAGTGCTTCGAGCGCCGTCTCAATCGTACTCAATTTCAATCACGTACAGTTTTGATGCATCACGAATGGAAACTGCATAGGGGTGTTAGGCGTCCGCATCTTCCGAAATGCATCCGAAATTTAGCAAGGCTGCGCTCTTTTGTCTTGAGCATTGGTCGGAAGTTCTAAAACATCTTTAGAGTTCGGTCTCTGGAAATTGGAGGAGCATAGTCCTTGAACCACAATCCCTGAGTGCGTCGTTAGAAGATAAATCACTTACTTGTTGATGTGATAATGTTTGGCAAATACGGCAGCTTCTTGATCTGGATGATACTGTCGTATATCGATGGCTGCAGCAACTGTGATATGGCATTGGCGATCAAAACGGCGATCTGACGGAAAAGGGGGTCACTTTATAAACGGAGCCAGGCTGGCTCTACCCATTGCTGTATGCTATGTATAACTCAGCATGATGCAAAGTGAAAGTGGCACTGAGCCTCTTGTCATAGTACTAAATAGTACTCGACAAAACAAACTTTATTCAGGGAGGTGTGTCGTGATCATGCTGAAACATACTGTATTAATGGCGAAAGAAGCGACATTTTGGTATTAAGCGATTAAGCTGATGCGCCGAAACGTCGAGTTTTGTTTGTGTTATTTATGCAATATTCTTGGACGTTATTAATGAAATAACTCTCCTGGGATAAACAAGGCTGCTTGCCTTCGCAGCGCCAAATATTTCATTTTTGAGCGGGATAAGCTGAAACCATGGAGTCCTTTCTGTTAACCCGCCCCGTCATTCCGGTCAAATCCTCACACCACGTCTCGGGGGATCATTATAAGCCCCCATCTAATCTCCAAACTAAGCGTCGCACGAAAACGAAACAGTACCATGGGAAAGCGCTCGACGAGTAGGGCTAGAAACCACCCCCAAAGTTGCATCCCTTAAAATGTGACGTCACTAGGGGGAATATGGGGTCCAGATTGACGTCATGTTTTTGGCTTTGGGAAGTTCATCTTGGGGAAGATTTTAAAAACAAAACTTATTTGGAATCAGAAAAGGAAGGCTAAATGGACCATGGTCCCCAAATGTCTACCTACCCAATATTTTGTACTTGCAAAATTTTGAGTATTCGATTTTTTAAATGTATATTTTCTAATGGGTAGAGCCCACTGAGAAGCGTTGTTTTAAGTAAACTTAGACTCATACAAAATGCTTGTCTCAGCCAGAATCTTCGATTTGAACCGTAATAGGCAAATATGCAAAACAAATAAGTCATGAAAACGCAGAAATTCACAAAATCCTCCGGTGGGTTTCATTGCGTATCTAAAGACAAGCAAACGATGAAAGTTGCATTCAATATCTTTACCCGGTAAAGCCGACGACTGGCTTAACTTTTTGAAGATGACCTCACTTTACCTCGACTAACTCGATGACCGTTGATGACCTGCCCTCAAAATATTCACACATGTAAAATTGATGTGGAGAAAGGTATGCCAAATTTCTGAGCGCTGCCGCGCGCCGTTTTTCACTATTCGATGAAAATCTCAGGGGGGGGGGGGTGTAAAAAAGACTCCACCGAGATGGCGTGGTTAAAGAGCGTGCCACCCACCTGGCAAGAGGCGCCCTATCAGAACTATCAGCGTCCAATCAGAACTAGCCAGCTGTAGCTGACGCACCACAGACAACAGTGGAGAGTGTTTGGTGTAGGAAATGTCATATGCGGTAGTAATGCTTACATATCGTGCTGTTATAGTTCAAATAGCTGACGCACCACAGATAACAGTGGAGAGTGTTTGGTGTAGGAAATGTCATATGCGGTAGTAATGCTTACATATCGTGCTGTTATAGTTCAAATAGCTGACGCACCACAGATAACAGTGGAGAGTGTTCGATGTAGGAAATGTCATATGCGGTAGTAATTCGTACATATCGTGCTGTTATAGTTCAAATAGCTGACGCACCACAGATAACAGTGGAGAGTGTTCGATGTAGGAAATGTCATATGCGGTAGTAATTCGTACATATCGTGCTGTTATAGTTCAAATAGCTGACGCACCACAGATAACAGTGGAGAGTGTTCGATGTAGGAAATGTCATATGCGGTAGTAATTCGTACATATCGTGCTGTTATAGTTCAAATAGCTGACGCACCACAGATAACAGTGGAGAGTGTTCGATGTAGGAAATGTCATATGCGGTAGTAATTCGTACATATCGTGCTGTTATAGTTCAAATAGCTGACGCACCACAGATAACAGTGGAGAGTGTTCGATGTAGGAAATCTCATATGCGGTAGTAATTCGCATACGTCGTGCTGTTGTAGTTCAAATAGGAACGTCCTTCACCTTCCATGTCAAACGTCTCACCCTCGCTTCTAGAAATCCAAGCTATTAGGTCAACGGCAAGCTTCAGGCAAGGAAGAAATTTTACTGAATAACAATAGGAAAAATGGATTCTTGGAGTAGCATAAATCGTCGGCTTGACACGGTAAATCGATCCTCAGTATGCGGATGTGTTCACCAACATGGTCCTGGGCACTTTTTTGTTTTTTTCCATGGAATTCTGATGAATTTTATCAGCCTCCACTAAGCCTGCTGTCGTTTGATTTCGGCATCAAACATCCTTCCATTAGCGAGAATGCCATGCGATTTTCCCACAAGAATGCAGCAAGAGTTTTCACTTCGCATTTAGTGTCGAGACAACTGTTCTCAATCACTTAGGAGGCCGCCTGGACGCCCGCTGCTGCCGTGAACGCGCAGCGGGCGCACGGTGCTGGCCGCCGACGTCTGCACGCACCATGACCGGCAGGATGTGGGTGATCTGGCCGGTCACGGTGCTGGCCGCCGACGTCTGCACGCACCATGACCGGCAGGATGTGGGTGATCTGGCCGGTCACGGTGCTGGCCGCCGACGTCTGCACGCACCATGACCGGCAGGATGTGGGTGATCTGGCCGGTCACGGTGCTGGCCGCCGAGTCTGCACGCACCATGACCGGCAGGATGTGGGTGATCTGGCCGGTCACGGTGCTGGCCGCCGACGTCTGCACGCACCATGACCGGCAGGATGTGGGTGATCTGGCCGGTCAGCTCGAACACGATGACAGATGTGGAGATCGTGTTGGTCACAGATCCGGCCAGGGCGGCTGCCCCCACGATGGCGTACCCGCCTGACGAAAAGACGGCGACCAGGTCAATGACGGCATGCAACGAGGCGTACCAGGAGCACATACATACACACGAGGCGTACCAGGAGCACATACATACACACGAGGCGTACCAGGAGCACATACATACACACGAGGCGTACCAGGAGCACATACATACACACGAGGCGTACCAGGAGCACATACATACACACGAGGCGTACCAGGAGCACATACATACACACGAGGCGTACCAGGAGCACATACATACACACGAGGCGTACCAGGAGCACATACATACACACGAGGCGTACCAGGAGCACATACATACACACGAGGCGTACCAGGAGCACATACATACACACGAGGCGTACCAGGAGCACATACATACACACGAGGTACCAGGCACATACATACAACAGGCTACCAGGGCACATACAACACACGAGGCGTACCAGAGCACATACATACACACAGGCGTACCAGGCACATACATCACAAAAGGCGTACCAGGCACATACATACACACGAGGCGTACCAGGAGCACAACATACACACGAGGCGTACCAGGAGCACATACATACACACAGGCGTACCAGGAGCACATACATACACACGAGGCTACCAGGACACATACATACACACGAGGCGTACCAGGAGCACATACATACACACGAGGCGTACCAGGAGCACATACATACACACGAGGCGTACCAGGAGCACATACATACACACGCACACTCCGTGGGAGATCCTGAGAAGCGGTCACCGGCTGTGGGAAACCGCTACCTGGCAGCGAAAACAATCGGTGAGCAGAAAATGGATCGATAATTGTATTCTTTTCTGTGCATGTGCAGTGTATATCCCCGAAATCTGCCGAATACTCCTCAGGGTTAACATAGAACTTTATGGGAAAGCACCTCTGGAAGTTTTCATGGTCTGTTGTAACCAATAGAAGAGCATCCCTGAAAACGTATGCAATTTCCACCCGCCAATGGCGTAGAAATCGCAGAAACTGCAACCAGATCGCGTTACGCTTATAAAAATGCGCGCGCTGTCACTTCACAACCAGAGACAATGAGAGAAAACACCAAAGTTACATCAAGTATCCGCCTTCGATGGGATAAGGTACAGAGGGAAGACACGTGTTTCTCTTGCGCCAGCAACAAAGTACGTCCCGACTCGAGTGATATTCACACATAATGCTAGGCTCCAATTGGGATTCCTTACCAATTGGATACTATATTGAATCTTATATGTGTTATATTAAGTCAGTAGCATCTCTTGTTTGGTATGTATTCCGAATTAGGAATTGGGTAACATTGAATAAACTATCACAGCGACAATCTACCCTTGGAAAGATGGCCACCCATCTGATCGGTAGCGGTAGCCCATGTAATGTAATACCCCGAGTAATGAGCATGCTGCTGCGCAAGTGAACGTCACGGTTGGCTACGTGCAATACTAACATCCCGTGATTATTTCCATGTTAAATTGCATGAACATAATATATCGAAACGTCCTCAATGCCATGTAACCATTTTCCAAATGAATTCATTTGCTGTGTTACTGTGTCTTGTTGCTGTCTCGAGAAGGTAGCCCAAGAAGCCATGCCTCAGATATTGCTCCATGACGCTGCGAGTACGACAAGGCGCCAGCCCGCAGCTTTCCACCTTAACGAGCGGCCGGGGCGTCACAACCGCTATGGTTGCCACGCCAACCGACACACACCGGCGTGACAGCCAGCGTGTGCCGGTCCGCCGGGCAGTCATGGCAGCCAGCGTGTGCCGGTCAGTCAGGCGGTTATGGCAGCCAGCGTGTGTCGGTCAGTCAGGCAGTCATAGCAGCCAGGGTGTGCCGGTCGGTCAGGCGGTTATGGCAGCCAGCGTGTGTCGGTCAGTCAGGCAGTCATGGCAGCCAGCGTGTGTCGGTCAGTCAGGCAGTCATAGCAGCCAGGGTGTGCCGGTCGGTCAGGCGGTTATGGCAGCCAGCGTGTGTCGGTCAGTCAGGCAGTCATGGCAGCCAGCGTGTGCCGGTCAGTCAGGCAGTCATGGCAGCCAGCGTGTGTCGGTCAGTCAGGCAGTCATGGCAGCCAGCGTGTGTCGGTCAGTCAGGCAGTCATGGCAGCCAGCGTGTGTCGGTCAGTCAGGCAGTCATGGCAGCCAGCGTGTGTCGGTCAGTCAGGCAGTCATAGCAGCCAGGGTGTGCCGGTCGGCCGGGCAGTCATGGCAGCCAGCGTGTGTCGGTCAGTCAGGCAGTCATAGCAGCCAGGGTGTGCCGGTCGGCTGGGCAGTCATGACAGTCAGTGTGTGTCGGTCAGTCAGGCAGTCATGGCAGCCAGGGTGTGCCGGTCAGTCAGGCAGTCATGGCAGCCAGGGTGTGCCGGTCGGCCGGGCAGTCATGGCAGCCAGCGTGTGCCGGTCGGTCAGGCAGTCATGGCAGCCAGCGTGTGTCGGTCAGTCAGGCAGTCATGGCAGCCAGGGTGTGCCGGTCAGTCAGGCAGTCATGGCAGCCAGGGTGTGCCGGTCGGCCGGGCAGTCATGGCAGCCAGCGTGTGTCGGTCAGTCAGGCAGTCATGGCAGCCAGCGTGTGTCGGTCAGTCAGGCAGTCATGGCAGCCAGCGTGTGTCGGTCAGTCAGGCAGTCATGGCAGCCAGGGTGTGCCGGTCAGTCAGGCAGTCATGGCAGCCAGGGTGTGCCGGTCGGCCGGGCAGTCATGGCAGCCAGCGTGTGTCGGTCAGTCAGGCAGTCATGGCAGCCAGGGTGTGTCGGTCGGTCAGGCGGTTATGGCAGCCAGCGTGTGCCGGTCGGCCGGGCAGTCATGGCAGCCAGCGTGTGTCGGTCAGTCAGGCAGTCATAGCAGCCAGGGTGTGCCGGTCGGCTGGGCAGTCATGACAGTCAGTGTGTGTCGGTCAGTCAGGCAGTCATAGCAGCCAGGGTGTGCCGGTCGGTCAGGCGGTTATGGCAGCCAGCGTGTGTCGGTCAGTCAGGCAGTCATGGCAGCCAGGGTGTGCCGGTCGGCCGGGCAGTCATGGCAGCCAGCGTGTGTCGGTCAGTCAGGCAGTCATAGCAGCCAGGGTGTGCCGGTCGGCTGGGCAGTCATGACAGTCAGTGTGTGTCGGTCAGTCAGGCAGTCATGGCAGCCAGGGTGTGCCGGTCGGCCGGGCAGTCATGGCAGCCAGCGTGTGTCGGTCAGTCAGGCAGTCATGGCAGCCAGGGTGTGTCGGTCGGTCAGGCGGTTATGGCAGCCAGCGTGTGCCGGTCGGTCGGGCAGTCATGGCAGCCAGGGTGTGCCGGTCAGTCAGGCAGTCATAGCAGCCAGGGTGTGCCGGTCGGCTGGGCAGTCATGACAGTCAGTGTGTGTCGGTCAGTCAGGCAGTCATAGCAGCCAGGGTGTGTCGGTCAGTCAGGCAGTCATGGCAGCCAGCGTGTGCCGGTCAGTCAGGCAGTCATGGCAGCCAGCGTGTGCCGGTCAGTCAGGCAGTCATGGCAGCCAGCGTGTGTCGGTCAGTCAGGCAGTCATGGCAGCCAGCGTGTGTCCGGTCAGTCAGGCAGTCATGGCAGCCAGCGTGTGCCGGTCAGTCAGGCAGTCATGGCAGCCAGCGTGTGCCGGTCGGCCGGGCAGTCATGGCAGCCAGGGTGTGCCGGTCAGTCAGGCAGTCATGGCAGCCAGGGTGTGCCGGTCAGTCAGGCAGTCATGACAGTCAGGGTGTGCCGGTCGGCCGGGCAGTCATGGCAGCCAGCGTGTGCCGGTCAGTCAGGCAGTCATGGCAGCCAGGGTGTGCCGGTCAGTCAGGCAGTCATGGCAGCCAGCGTGTGCCGGTCAGTCAGGCAGTCATGGCAGCCAGCGTGTTCCGGTCAGTCAGGCAGTCATGGCAGCCAGCGTGTTCCGGTCAGTCAGGCAGTCATGGCAGCCAGCGTGTGCCGGTCAGTCAGGCAGTCATGGCAGCCAGCGTGGTAGTAGACAGTCAGGGTGTGCCGGTCGGCCGGGCAGTCATGACAGTCAGGGTGTGCCGGTCAGTCAGGCAGTCATGGCAGCCAGGGTGTGCCGGTCAGTCAGGCAGTCATGACAGTCAGGGTGTGCCGGTCGGCCGGGCAGTCATGACAGTCAGGGTGTGCCGGTCAGTCAGGCAGTCATGACAGTCAGGGTGTGCCGGTCAGTCAGGCAGTCATGGCAGCCAGCGTTTGCCGGTCGGCCGGGCAGTCATAGCAGCCAGGGTGTGCCGGTCTGCCGGGCAGTCATGGCAGCCAGCGTGTGCCGGTCGGCCGGGCAGTCATGGCAGCCCGCGTGTGTCGGTCGGTCAGGCAGTCATGGCAGCCAGCGTGTGTCGGTCAGTCAGGCAGTCATGGCAGCCAGCGTGTGCCGGTCGGTCAGGCAGTCATGGCAGCCAGGGTGTGCCGGTCGGCCGGGTACAGTCTTACCGGGAATGATGGCCGATATGTGGCCGCCGTAGCTCACCCCCATCGGAAACCACATGGCCATGCACTCGCCCACCAGTCGACCGAACGCCGCGCCCATCTTGAACACGGGGATGAAGGTGCCGGCGGGCACGGGCAGCGTGGACGCCACCACCGCCATACACATCTGCAGACGTGAGACGAGTTAGAACACGGCTACACACGCACACGCACACACCCGGAGCCGATCTGAGTACACGTACAGGTGGAGGAGACAGGTGGGAACTCGTGCATACACAGGGGCGAGACGGCTCTGAGCACAGGTGAGGCAGGTGGTAACACATGTACACACAGAGACGAGATAGGCGGAACATGTGTACACACAGAGGCGAGACAGGTGGGAACACGTGTACACACAGAGGCAAGATAGGTGAGAACACATGCACACACAGAGGCGAGGCAGGCGGAACACGTGTACACACAGAGGCGAGACAGGTGGGAACACATACACACACAGAGGCGAGACAGGCGGGAACACACGCACACACAGAGGCGAGATGGGCGGGAACACGTGTACACACAGAGGCGAGGCAGGTGGTAACACATGTACACACAGAGGCGAGATAGCCGGGAACACGTGTACACACAGAGGCGAGACAGGTGAGAACACATGCACACACAGAGGTGAAATAGGCGGGAACACATGCACACACAGAGGCAAGACAGGCGGTAACACGTGTACACACAGAGGCGAGACAGGCGGTAACACGTGTACACACAGGGGTGAGACAAGCCGGAACACGTGTACACACAGAGGCGAGACAGGTGGGAACACATGCACACACAGAGGCAAGATAGGCGGGAACACGTGTACACACAGAGGCGAGACAGGTGAGAACACATGCACACACAGAGGCGAGACAGGTGGGAACACATGCACACACAGAGGCAAGATAGGCGGGAACACGTGTACACACAGAGGCGAGACAGGTGAGAACACATGCACACACAGAGGCGAGACAGGTGGGAACACATGTACACACAGAGGCGAGACAGGTGGGAACATATGTGCACACATAGGCGAGACAGGTGAGGACACATGTACACGCAGATGAGAGACAGGTGGGAACACATGTACACACAGTGGCAAGATATTTGGGAACACATGTACACACAGCGGCAAAACACTTGGGAATACATGTACACACAGCGGCAAGACATTTGGGAATACATGTACACACAGCGGCAAGACATTTGGGAATACATGTACACAAAGAGGCGAGACAGGTAAGAACACATGTACACAAGGAGACGAGACAGGTGGGAATACATGTACACACAGAGGCGAGACAGGTGGAGCACATCCACACCACGCTAAGGTCTCGCATACTACATGGCACACGGTTGCGGTACTCTTCTACGTACATACGGCAAAAAAGTTATCCATAAATTCTGTGAATTAAGTCAGGCACTGCGTTGGTCATACAGCGCCCATTAAGCTAGCCTGCATCAACAATTGATTACTACATAAATGATCGGTGCTGTTCAGCGAGTTTGAAGTCGAATCTTGCATCTGTCGCCCTACATGGCACACCATAACTACCAAACTGCTGACATTGCACGAACAGATTAAAGGTTTAAGGACACTTCGACCAGGAATGCATGTCGCCATATCCGACTTCTATGCATTGCACATATTCATACATACGGTAACACCGATGTAGATGCAGAGATTGGCGTAGAAGTTGGTATAAGGATTCGTCCAGTGGCCAACAATCACCGCTTCGTTTATTGCGAGGTTAGGCGATGACCAGGTAAAGTTTGAGAACAGCTCCAGAACCTGAAAGTGAACGGATACGACTGAACAACGGAAACGCAGAGCAGCAAAAAGTTGAAAAGTGAAAGCCATACAGTCAAATCATGGGGTGTCTCAGCAATACATGTCCTGAAACAGTTCACTCCAAAAACAATACCCCCATATTAGCTTTCGACAGCTGAAGGAATCTTTATACAAATCAATGTCCAACGCAAGCAAAGAGCTATCAAGTGTGAAATATATCGTCCACGGTAACACAATTCAATATTATATAATGAATTGGAAGAATTCATGACCAGTTTGACCGGACCAGATACAAACTTCAAGCTCTATAAAAGGAGATGGTGTATAATACGCTCTTCCAGGGGACCGACCAACAATGCTCCTCTTGAGTGAACTTTTATGCAGTCCCCACCATCGGTTCAGATAATTGGAAGGGCGTGAAGGGCTTTGTGGCGTCCCAGGGGACCCGTGGCACCGTGGCGCCCCCTCCCCGTGGCACCCTGACGCCCCCTCCCCGCATACATCCCTGACTCGTAACGCCCTGACGCCCCCTTCATGGATCCCCCTAACTCGCGACACCCTTCCCTGGATCCGCCCCTGACTCGTGACGTCCCCTCCCCGGATCCGCCCTGAGCCGTGCGGGTGTGGTTTCCTCGTCACCTGTTCGTGTGTCGTCTGGTCGTCTGGTCGGCTGGTCTCACCTGGTCGTGTGTCGTCTGGTCGTCTGGTCGGCTGGTCTCACCTGGTCGTGTGTTGTCTGGTCGGCTGGTCTCACCTGGTCGTGTGTCGTCTGGTCGTTTGGTCGGCTGGTCTCACCTGGTCGTGTGTTGTCTGGTCGGCTGGTCGGCTGGTCTCACCTGGTCGTGTGTTGTCTGGTCGGCTGGTCGGCTGGTCTCACCTGGTCGTGTGTTGTCTGGTCGGCTGGTCTCACCTGGTCGTGTGTCGTCTGGTCGTTTGGTCGGCTGGTCTCACCTGGTCGTGTGTTGTCTGGTTGGCTGGTCGGCTGGTCTCACCTGGTCGTGTGTTGTCTGGTCGGCTGGTCTCACCTGGTAGTGTGTCGTCTGGTCGTTTGGTCGGCTGGTCTCACCTGGTCGTGTGTTGTCTGGTCGGCTGGTCTCACCTGGTAGTGTGTCGTCTGGTCGTTTGGTCGGCTGGTCTCACCTGGTCGTGTGTTGTCTGGTCGGCTGGTCTCACCTGGTCGTGTGTCGTCTGGTCGGCTGGTCTCACTTGGTCGTGTGTCGTCTGGTCGTCTGGTCGGCTGGTCTCACCTGGTCGTGTGTCGTCTGGTCGTTGTTGTTGTTATTGGGGTTTAGGGACGCATCAACTGCGTAGGTTATACAGCGCCCATTGTCGTCTGGTCGTCTGGTTGGCTGGTCTCACCTGGTAGTGTGTCGTCTGGTCGTCTGGGTCGGCTGGTCTCACCTGGTCGTGTGTTGTCTGGTCGGCTGGTCTCACTTGGTCGTGTGTCGTCTGGTCGTCTGGTTGGCTGGCCTCACCTGGTAGTGTGTCGTCTAGTCGTCTGGGTCGGCTGGTCTCACCTGGTCGTGTGTCGGCTGGTCGGCTGGTCTCACCTGGTCGTGTGTCGTCTGGTCGTCTGGTCGGCTGGTCTCACCTGGTCGTGTGTCGTCTGGTCGTCTGGTTGGCTGGTCTCACCTGGTAGTGTGTCGTCTGGTCGTCTGGTTGGCTGGTCTCACCTGGTAGTGTGTCGTCTGGTCGTCTGGGTCGGCTGGTCCACCTGGTCGTGTGTCGTCTGGTCGTTGTTGTTGTTATTGGGGTTTAGGGACGCATCAACTGCGTAGGTTATACAGCGCCCATTGTCGTCTGGTCGTCTGGTTGGCTGGTCTCACCTGGTAGTGTGTCGTCTGGTCGTCTGGGTCGGCTGGTCTCACCTGGTCGTGTGTTGTCTGGTCGGCTGGTCTCACTTGGTCGTGTGTCGTCTGGTCGTCTGGTTGGCTGGCCTCACCTGGTAGTGTGTCGTCTAGTCGTCTGGGTCGGCTGGTCTCACCTGGTCGTGTGTCGGCTGGCCGGCTGGTCTCACCTGGTCGTGTGTCGGCTGGCCGGCTGGTATCACCTGGTCGTGTGTCGGCTGGCCGGCTGGTCTCACCTGGTCGTGTGTTGTCTGGTCGGCGGCCAAAAACTGTCCCAGCCCGAGTGGGAACGACGCGGACGACACCATCAACGCTACGAAAAACGGGTACAGGAACCGGCTGTAACAGACGGGAAACGGGTATAGGAGCCGGCTGCAACAGACGGGAAACGGGTACAAGAACCGGCTGTAACAGACGGGAAACGGGTACAGGAGCCGACTGCAACAGACGGGAAACGGGTACAGGAGCCGACTGCAACAGACGGGAAACGGGTACAGGAGCCGACTGCAACAGACGGGAAACGGGTACAGGAGCCGACTGCAACAGATGGCAGGGAGGGGGGGGGGGGTAGGTGTCAGCAGCGTCCTCTCGGGTATCGCAGGCGTGCAGAGACAGATGGGCAGTATGCATCATGCCCGTGTCACACATGTAGACAAATCAACATCATTTCAGATGGCAAAAGGCGACGAATATTCCCGGATTTATTGGACGTCGATTGGGTCCGCATGGCGCGACTGTCACTCCAGAGGCGATTAATAATAGGTACATACAAGTTGAGGGCGAGGTTGGGTAGCATTGCCAATATATCTTGGCTCACTCACATTATGCTAAGAATCCCTCACACATAGCAAGCACAGATCCAAAGAAGTATCGACTCGGGTCGTGCGCGGGCACAAAAGCATAACATGACAAATCCTGCATATTACGACCAGTCAGCTCAGTTTCCTCTCGGTAGCACCTTTTAAAATATCCGGTAATGCTTAAGTCTGTCATTTCCGGTGGTAATAGATTATGGCGGTCCGATGAGTAGAAGGCGGTACACCACCGTCCAGCCTCAGTAGGGGTCCCTAGGAGATAGTCTCTTCTCCTGCCGTGCACCTCCAGTCCAGCCTCAGTAGGGGTCCCTAGGAGATACATTCTCTCATCCTGCCGCGTATACCCGGAGCAGCGAAAATAATCACTTGATTTGACGTGACCGGCTAGTGTGCATGGCTCCCCACACCCAAGGACAGCGTAGATGGGTGCAACGAAAGAGTATGGTCGACCAGTTGCTTGGAAGTTAACAAACCTGACCCCTAATGATGTGCGAAATATGATACAATGTTTGGCTACTGGGGGCTACTGGTACAGGGCAATTGATACACAAGCATATATTGTGGACGCCCCACAAGCATGGATCGTGGACGCACCACAAGCATGGATGCGGACGCACTGCAAACACTGATAGTAGAAGCCCCACAAGTATGGATTGTGGACACCCAAAAGTATGCATTGTGAACGTCCCATAAGCATATATTGTGGACGCTCCACAACCATATATTGCGGACGCCCCACGAGCATATATTGTGGACGCCCCACACACACGGATCGTGGACACCCCTCAAGCCACATACGTCACATTGTATGTGGTTCATGGTATCATGGTTTAGCAAGCATGGTACGCCACACAGGTCTGTGCAGTGCATAGGCACACCGCTGAGGGTCAGGGATGTCACCCCGTTGCCCGCTTTTGCATCGCCCATGAGCCAATCGTACCACTATCTCTGCAAGTTCGCTACTGATGTAATGCCAAACTGTTGATGATTATTGCGTCTCAGAGCACGCAAATCCCGGGGCAGAGCACGCTTATATTTGGTTAATTCGAGGGTTCGATTCACCAATCGAATACATTCAACATAAGATAACATTTTACATCTAACCATTAGACCATAGAACTAACCAAAGATCAACTCCAGTTCAAATTTGAAGCTACTCGGCCACCCGACGAGGCATCATTGTAAAGACGTTCCGTCGCCCGGTAGATCGTGTACTTACTTTTGGCGGAGGAAGCTTTTCATGCAGACGTTATTCCGCATGAAGGTAACATATTTTCTGTGGACCCATACATAGAATGCTCCGGCAAATCCTGCGACTATGCTGTGAAGAAAAAAAAAACAGAGCAAAGCTAAGACACCATAGTCAAACAATCCCGATATATTTCAACGTCAGATGAAATAATCACATCAGGATGCAATAATGGTGTTTTTCAACAATACTTCACATGCAAGAATAGCCCAAACGGTGCCGCTTTTTCTTGCAATTTATAAAAAAGCACCCGATCATAGGAGAGTCTACGACCCGTACCACAACAACAGGAGGGTCTACGACCCACACCACAACTGCAGGAGAATATGTGACCTGCATCGCAACTGAAGGACAGTTTAAGACCTGCACCACAACTGAAGGAGATTCTGCGACCCGCATCACCACTGCAGGACAGTCTACCCAGAGGTGCACAAGACGTCAAGAATGTCACCTACAAGCATTGAAACCCATAAATATGTCACATTTCGACAATCGTACGTCGTTTCCCATACAAACGTTTGGGAACTGCGCCGCAATCGAACCCTATCAACTGTCACGGCGTATCTGTGACAGCCTGCTGCGCCATGGTTCAGCCTAATGGAGCTGGCTGCGTGCAGCCGATATTGTGCACCGGGATCTGTCCCAAAAGAGCTAGCGCTGCCAAATATCCTGTTCCGAATCTGCAGTGATAACTTACCGAAATATACGCGAATAGTTTGTGAAATAACCAAAAATAAACTGTACATGAAATATGTTTGCGTTAAAATGTCTTTCCTGAAGTGATATATCTTCTTTATGTGGTGAATACTTTTCCTTCTTCGAATAATGATTATATGTCACAACAACGGTACAGTTTCAGCCAATATCTGTCACCTACGATGGTAGGCGAGTTGGCAGGTTTGTGCACCTCTGAGTCTACGACCCGCACCACAACTACAAATTGGAAAACAGCCGGTAAACATCAAACGATGCCAGTGGCGCCGTGCCTCAGAACTGTGGCAGCAGCTATGAATAAAACATGGGATACTATCAGCATTTATTAGGTCCATATTACGCGTTGTGGTGGGAGACTTACTTTCCCCTCCCGGCTCCCCCTCCCCATACTCCCCCATCCGGCTACATTTCGATATATCTTCGACCGAGTCCAGCGTACGTCTTTAAAATGAATATCGAAAACTGGAAAATGCCTACAATATTGCCCAGACCAATCAGCACGGACATTGACGCGGAAGATCATACATATCACAAATATTAGGACAGTCTCAAAGTCGGGCCAGCCAACAGCCTGAACCACATCTTACCCGATGAGAGCAAACACAACCAACTCTTGTGGATCAAATGGACAGTCAACTTTGAAATCCGTCTTGAATAGTGCCGTTATCGTCTCTGAAACAAACGAGAGAAGCAATAACTCAGCTGCTGTGTGGCATGCTAGAGGAAAAGACTAATCACTTTCGGCGAAAATTGGACAATTTTGGAAGCATTTCTGCACCGACAAGGACCACCAATTAAAGCCATAATACCCAGCAATAACAACAACACCATCACAGACCCACAAACCATCCCAGACCCTTTCGCACACAGCTATCACCTTGGATCATCAACACTCCCACTTGACACCCCACCCCCAATCAGACATACACGCACACATCTTTAGTTAGTTATTTGGCCTTTAGGGCGCGTCGACAACTATGCGCCCACGTGCACAACTATGCGCATATTGCGCCCACGTACACATCTTTACAACACTAGATTCACACTAGCAGAACTACAACTGGCAATCTAAGAAACAGGTAGCACCATTGTTGGACTCGATAGCATACACCACTTATTTTTCAAACATTTTTCTTGACACAAGCACTCCACACCCTTCTCGACACCTACAACACAGCATGGACAACCCACACATACCCCCAATCTTGGCTACAGTCCCCTCTCATACCTATTCCCCAAACCAAATACTGGCCCAACTATCTGCGACTCTTACCGTCCTATCGCCCTAACCAGCTGTTTCCGTAAACTGTTTTAACGCATTGTCACAAAAAACCTTTGCATTATTCAAGCACAAAAACCAATCTCTCCTTCCCAATGAGGTTTTCTTCCTGGCAGATCTTGCCTAGATAATCTCACCAATCTTATCATACACATCCAGGAAGCGGAGGCAAGGAAGCGTCCCACTGTCACCGTCTTGCTGTAGCTGAAACACGCCTATGACACCACCAACATAACAACAATGCTACAACACTAACATAACATGGACATACAGGGTCGACGAGCACGCTACTTCCACTTGTACTTACTAATGGACCATTTGAAGTTAAATTGGGCCCCATACTTCAGACACTAAATCCACCACCACTGATTTAATGCAAAATTAAGTGCTTAGCCTTTCTTCTTTATTATCGATTTAAGTTCAGTCATCACCGACAAGTCATCACCGACAGACAGTCAAATCGACAAGTGAAAGAGCCAAAATAACACCCCACATTTTATATTTTTATCAAATTAATTGTATGGGGTTATCTGACGCGCCGAATCCAGCTGTGCCATTTTTAGAAAGATCAGGTCAACGGTCAAGGAGTTATAGCCTCGGGAATTTTTTAGGTATCACCTAACAAGGGTGTCTTGAGGTCTTTAACTCAATGAAGAACAATCAGAATTGTGCAAAAGTATATATCGGTGAACTCGAGATAGATAATCCACTGCATCTTTTGACTATTTCGGAATTTTCGTGTACGGGCTATTTGAAATCGTGACATCGTCACCTAAGGTCACGTGACCTACTTTAACTTTCAGGACAGTCACGATGCGAATTAAAAAGTGCAGAAATAAAGTTCGATATTTTATCCTTCAACACAAAAAAAAAAATCAGGGTTTTGCCTCCCAAATTCCACTGTAACAAAGTTTCTACAAAATGTACTTTTCGGCTGTCAAATGAGTGTACCCTGGCATAGAACTGTTATGCTGTCCAGTAACTGTAAATGTGTAACCCCGTAAGCCAGCCGACCTACTGCGTCCCGTAACCGTGATGTGCCCAGTATCTTTCCATCCGGCCGGCCGGCGTCGTCGCCGAGCTGCTGCCGGAATTGAGTCAGCGCTTTCGGGGCGGTGACGGGCGTCGACCGCGCCGCGCCCGACAACAGGTGACGTGTACTTTCGTCATCCGTTAGCCGCACGGAAGGCTAGCGACTAGTTCCAGGCCCCCCCCCGATGCAGTCGCCGGGAGACAGTCGAGCAACGCGGGTCTGTCGCGTGGTCGGTCGCGTGCACCGAATTAATAACTGGATTTCGGCCTTAAAATGTAGAACTAGGTGTCATCGCTGTCGGTTGTTGTCGTGGAACATTTTATGTACGTACTTTCTGGAGTCTGAGTGTTGCCGTCTATTTACTCAACCTTCTGCACAATACATTAACGTGCAGAAAAATTTGAACCTTTACAACCGGAGTGACGCGGACGCGAGGTCGAAACCTGAGACTATCACGTTGCCTATATAGAGTCCAAAAGACTTTATTACACTACATATCCGTTCTAAATTAGGTATGCATGGTTCTTTTCGCGCTTATCTACCGTGGCCTGTTTTAACCCGTTAAGGACCGGATACATAATTCGAAGAGCAGTTTTGATTATTTTTGGTCAACAGTCATCTAATCGAACAAGTATAAAGCTGTTAAAAATAATTAGGAAGTTATCTAGCCGTTTTCGAGATATAACTCGGTACCAAAAGGTCCCACTGGTCCTGAGCGCTGCGCGCGGTTCGGACGCCGCGCGCGCTCGATCCGGCACGGCGGCCGCCGTTTGGCGCTTGGGGAGGGGCAAACAAATGGTCGATGGTTCGAAGTAATGCAGCCAATATGATCATTGATCATTGTTTCGGTTGCTATCTTTTTAAAGTCAGTCAAACACGTTTGGTTAGGGAATTTGACTGATTTTCCATCTTGCATGTTCATCTATTACATCACGCAGACAACTCTGTTGTCATTCCAGCGGATTGTCAGGACTTCTTCCGTCATTTCAAACCGATAGTTAAACGCACCTCGTTTCTCTTTTCGAAGAACCTTTGTTGGTTTGGTGGGACATTTTTCCATCCGGTTTTCCCTCACAGTATCGGTGGCACGGATGCCACGATTCCTGAGCTCGTGAGCAGCGCCCGAGATGTGAATAAATTGTCAAAGTAGGCCTCGTGACCTCTTGGGTCTGAAATGACACTTATCATGTCGAACACCACTTTCGTCACCATAGGCATGTCCTGAAACTGAGGGCGCTACTCCTTTCCACAGTACATCTTCCCACACAAAGCCCACAGTTTGTAGCCGAAACGGATGGGCTTCGCGTGGATGAACTGCTTCAGCCCGTGACATCCGTAGTAGTGGACGATCATCTCATCCACAGCGAGTCCACGTTTTTCCTGATTTTTACGAAACTTCCGGAACGACTCGTTCAGCATATCAATCAATGGCCGGACCCTGTTAGCTCAATCCGTGCCGGTCTGCTTCCTCGAGTTGTCCTGCAGTTGAAGAGACTGTTTTATTTTCACGTACTTGCTGCCTTCCGAACAATGTTCTCTGCCTATGACCAGTAGAGCTTTTCGCTTGGCAGCGTGACATATCCAGAGAAGATGAGAATCCCAGTGAACGCCTTCAGGTCGCTGTCATCTATCGAGAAGAGTGGGATATTTTCACATGTACCGCAGTGTCTCTGTCTGGATGTGTTGAAATAAATCCGAAGTCAGCAGTTGTTCCATGATCTCCACTGGTGGGCATCCATTCAGTGATATTTTGACGGGAGGTGCATCGAGCCGAATTGCACGCATTCTCCCATCTAGTGTACTCGGATGAAACATGCCGCCACACTGGCACGTTATTCTCCTTGCGTCGCCTGTTTGCTGGGATGTTGTCAGCTCCTGACGTTTGAATTGGGAGGGTCTACCTGTTCGGGTTCATCCGGGTCACGATTGATCTACAATTCCAAGGTGCCACGAACGTCGTGCACTTCTGTTGGTCCAGTGGCATCATCATTCAGCTCGTCTGCATCACTGAGATCAGTCAGATGGCACGTTTACGACAGTCAACTCATCTTCATCTTGCAGATAGATGTTGCCGATCATTTCGATCTCTTCGCTCGCAGATGCACACCGTTTCGTTGTTCATGACATAACGCTGAACCTGGCGATTCCTGCGCGCACAACACCAAATTGTTCGCCAACGAAACGACGCCAGCACACTTTCACGCACGCACTGCGCTCCCCCCCCGCGCTCCCAGTCTCCCTCCGAGGCCAACGCTCAGGACCAGTAGGTCCATTTGGTACCGCCAAACATTGGCGGCGTCCAGCGCGGTCCGGTTGTATATGTCATGCAATTAGGCATCGCATATATGTCGTGTCGATTGTCACTGACATGAGCACTGTCAAGAATAAATCACATCCCCGGACAAAATAAACAAAAATATCGATTATCAAGGGTAACTTCTGACATCATCATGTTTGCCAACTTTAGGCTCTACCAAATACCACCCCCACCCTTCTCACAAACTAATAAGCAGTTGACACCATACGATCAAAGTCTTGCCAACGTAGGAATGCCATTAAACCGGTTCTCACTATAGGAACACTACCTCACATTTTACTCTGAACACATGGTACCAAAAGGTCCCACTGGTCCTTAACGGGCGTCTTTAAAACGGTAGATTACTGAAATATAGCCTTTTGACGTTCGAGGCACGTGCTGGGATGAGAATGTTGGTTATCTGATCCTCAGTGTTGTGTTGCAAAAGTATTCTGACTGATGAGGTCAGAGGTTAAAAGGAAATGACAATATGTCTCCAAATTGTGGTAGTAGATGATTTATGAGTCATATCTTACGATGTGTTACAAGGAGATAGAAGCATCCACAACATAGCAATTACATTCTGATAGCCGAGAAATCATTCGCACAAACATTTATTGCATCGCGAAAATAGAAATCTGTCAATGTAGTGAAATATCAGGAAGGGCACAAGCAAGGGGTGGCGTCGTGTTTGGGTGCCCAGTGTTCACTACTCACTCCCGCTGACCGTGCTGCCTGTGAAGCGAGGACATTTCTAAGGGTGTCGGACACAGACAAGGTGAAAGTAAAGCTATTTTATGAGTCTGACCAGATCAGTCAGATGTGTCTCGGCAAGACCGACTGTGTCACGGTGCGACAAGCTGATGGAACCTTTTTATTGGGTGGCTCACGACGCACCTTATGCACATTCACGGCTAATGGCGCCGCCCACACTGTTTCGCCGGTGGGCCGCGAGATTTGGAAATGGCCCGAGCGGTGCGAGTGTTGAACCCGGGACTTCTGGTACCCAGAGCTCAACACCTTAACCACTCGGCCATCCCCGCCCCAGGCTGATGGAACCAAAAATAGAATTAAGAACAGGTTTGTTTTGGTTAATTAGTTAGGTATTTGGGCTTAGGGGCGCATCGACTGCGTTGGTCATACAGCGCCCATGCAGGCTTGCTTTGGGAAACTTGTCTGAAATATATGATGTATGCAAGCAAAACCCTGAGAACCCTCGCACCGGCTTCTTAACCTTTGCTGTCCTTTGTCCGAAGCATTGCATCTTGGCATGCAGCGGTAGGACGCACTCGGTGTGCGTGTGCACTTATCATCAAAGCCCAAAACTGTTCATATCCGCTCTCGGCCTTCCCGATCTCAAATACTGTGACCTTCTCGATCACGCTGCATGTGGCACGGAAAGCCGGGATTGCATGATGCACAACTGTGAGGACTGCCCAGATGAAGACGATGAACTTTCTAAGCAGAAGTGCACAAAACGTCAAGAATGTCACCTACAAGCATTGAAACCCATAAATCTGTCACATCTCCCATACAAACGTTTGGGAACTGCGCCGCAATCGAACCCTATCAACTGTCACGGCGTATCTGTGACAGCCTGCTGCGCCATGGTTCAGCCTAAAGGAGCTGGCTGCGTGCAGCCGATATTGTGCACCGGGATCTGTCAAAAATAGTTAGCGCTGCCAAATGTCCTGTTCCGAAATTCTAGTACTAACTTACCGAAATATACGCGAATAGTTTGTGAAATGACCAAAAATAAACTGTACATGAAATACTTTTGCCTTAAAATGTCTTTCCTGAAGTGATGTATCTTCTTTATGTGGTGAATACTTTTCCTTCTTAGAATAATGATTATCTGTCACAACAACGGCACAGTTTCAGCCAATATCTGTCACCTACGCTGGTAGGCGAGTTGGCAGGTTTGTGCACCTCTGTTTCTAAGGATTATCCTCGCGGACAAATCAGGAGAAGAGAGAGGAGAGGTGATTCAGTCCTAGATAATGACATGGGTGATGAAATTAGGTGCAAACAGTGGATGAGCACGCATCGCTGTACACTCGTAGACATAGTCTAAAGCAAAGAGGGAAGCATGCGATATTTGAACCAGCAAACCGTGAATCTGACCGGACACCACTTTGTGGCTGACAAGCAAGGTCAGCACTTCACCTACGCAAAGGCTAGTGGCAAGGAAGCGAGGTGATTGTGCAGTGCGATTTCGCTGAAAATTATTCATTTGTGGTGCAGGATGCTGCTGAATGCTCCCACTTGGATTCGTCCCAGTGAACGGTGCACCCGTAGTGTAGTGGCACCTGTAGTGTACTGTCGTGAGGACGAGGTACGGTGCCATCAGAGCTACTGCTGTACCTCTGACGGCACAAAGCACAACACCGCCATGGTGCATGCGTTCCTGCGACGGCTTATCCCAGAAATTCGGACTGATGTACCTGACATTAAAATATATATATATTTACTTCATAGACGGCAGTACTACACAGTATGCGAATAAGCATAACTTCATGAATGTGTGCCACCGTCAGACATATTTTTGGGTACCCTGTGAGTGGCTTTTTTGCCACATCTCCTGGCAAGGGCGCTTGCGACGGCACAGGAGGCACAGCCAAGCGTGTCGCGACTCAAGATAACCTCAAACGCCCGCTTGACAACAATATACTGACGGCGGAGGACATGTTTGAGTATCTGTCGCACAAGCTAGTCAGCTGCATCAAGTTCATATTTGTATCAAAGCGGGAGGCAATGGACATCACGACCCACCTCACCGGGCGCTTCTCGAAAGCCATCACGGTGAAGGGAGCACAGGGGTACCACAAGTTCGCACCAGTGACCCACAGCACCGTAGTAGGTCATGAATTGTCTACCGATGCGGTGCGTGTGCTAATGGTAGCTGAGTTAAGTGAGACGTGTTAGTGTACGCGCTGATACAGATTCTGTTGATTGATATTATTGCAGTGACAGATCATCAGTTTGAACTGGGATTCTGCCAGGTATAGGATGATCTGCAGATCTGCAGATCATTGCATTGCATTACATTATAATACTGTACTGTTACACATTATTATATTGCAATACATTGTGTGATTATATTACTTTATTTTATTACACCGATGTAGACGACTCATGATGAAATTCGCTTCATTTCAGGCTCAGCATGTGCCAATGGATGCGTCAACTCAAAATTTGTTCTCAAACAGTTGAAGATGAATGTCCTTAGTCAGTTAATGAGGTTCATCATTTCGTTTCAGAATATGGGTTTTGAAACGCCAGAAGGTTGATATTACAGTGGTTGGCGGTGCTATACACTATTAAATGTTTTCGGTGAAATATGATCGTGCACTTTTGATATGCTGACATTGATGCAGAAATATATTACATCAGGTGAAAATATTTTTATTCAATTTCTCCTTACAAGTGACGATCTAGGATTTCACACATCACACTTTCGTCGCTTCTGCATTTCTAAAATAGCATTGTGACTGTCTCGAAGGTCAAACTAGGTCACGTTATCTTAGGTCACAAGTTCACGATTAAAAAACCTCGTGAACAAAACTTTAGAAATTTACACAAGATGCAGTCGATCATGACGAGTTCAGTGATTATAGCTTCGTGCAATTCGTGTTACTTTTCATTGAGTTCCAGGCCTCCAAAGACTTAGATGACCTCTCAAAAATGTCCGAGGCTATAACTCCTTAACCGTTGCTCCGATCTTTCTCAAAATTGCACAGCTGGGTTATAGAGCAAAACTAACTCTACATAGGTATTTGCATCGAAATGTGAAGTGTATGGTGCTATTTTGACCCTTTCATTTGTCGATTTCTTGTCGAATGGGACACCTACCACAAGTTGGGGACATTTCTGCCATTTCTGTTTAACCCTTGACCTCACGAGTTAAAACATAAAATAGCTTTACTCTGACCTTGTCTGCGTCTGACAATCTCAGAAATTTCCTCGCTTCACCGGTGGCACAGTTAGCGAGAGTGAGCAGTGAGCACTGGGCACCCAAGCACGGCTCCACCCTTGTTTGTGCCCATCCTGATATTTCACTACATTCACAGATTTGTATTTTTGCGATGCAATAAATGGTTGTGCGAATGATTTATTGGCTATCAGAATGTGATTGCTATGTAGTGGATGTTTCTCTCTCCCTGTAATTCATCGTAAGGTATAACTAATAAATAATCTACTACGACAATTTGGAGACATTTTGTCATTTCTTGTTAACCTTTGACCTCACGAGTAGAATACTTCTGCAACACAACACTCAAGATCAGATGACTAACATTCACATCCCATCACGTGCCTCCAACGTCAAAAAACTTGTATTGAAGTAATATACCGTTCTAAATTGATATTAAAACAGGCCACGATAAACTAACTCAAAAACATCCATGCATGCATAATCTAGAATTGATATGTACAGTTTTATGGGAAAACATTACTTCTTTATTTTTTTGCTTCGAAAGATGAAATATCAAACTTCATTTCTGCATCTTTTCAAATTGCATTGTGACTGTCCCGAAACCTGTCACAATTCAATTTGAATAGATGCAAAGATAAGATACCAGCGACCCACAGATTTACAACCACATAAATTAGACCACACACACATACCTTTCGTTACGACAGCAAAATTATCAGGAATCACATTAGCCTCAAGACTTGTTCTTCGGTTACACATCTTCCGTTACATATCTTCCGTTACACATCTTCCGTTACACATATTCCGTTACACATCTTCCGTTACACATCTTCCGTTACACATATTCCGTAACACATCGCAAGCATCCAAAAGCGCTCATCAAAAAGAGTAAACCGCTTACGAGCACTATCCAGCACAACTTGGGGATCCGGTCGAAATACACTGCTAACCCTCTACAAATAAATAATTCGGCCAATTATGGAATACGGATCCCTACTTTTCGAAAACACTGCTCCAACAACCCTCCAAATTCGTGACAATGTTCAACATCAATGTCTCAGAATTGCCACAGGGGCACACAGAACATCACCCCCATACGCTCTTCACATATACAACCACATACCACAACTGCAATACCACAACTACAATACAGACGAACAGATGCACTCCATTACAAAACACAACTAATTAGACAACACCCATGCACTCAGGCACTAAAAATTCGCACCAAACGTACACACCAGCTCATGAATTCACCACCACTCAAAACAAGAATAGGATGTCGCATACACCAGCACGCAAACAAACTACACGCCACTCTGCTCATCATAAACCCACTCCCACCACCCAATGCATGGTGGAAACACTAAACACCTACAACACATTTTCTCATAGACAAACCAAAGCACACCTACACAGACACAGAAATAAAACAACTCTTTCAGCAATTCATATCACAATACCCAAATTAAACATCATTTACACCGACGGCTCCAAATCCCACACAGCACAGCAGGCGGGCACATCGGCGGTGTTGTACCCCGGTACAGCATCGCCCCGGGTCATCCTGCGTGCCCGTCTGCCCGACATAGCATCTACATATCTATATACACAGCAGAATTGTACGCAATCATCTCGGCCTACACTACTATCTACAACACAAAAATTGAACACGACATCATAGCCAGAGACAATACAAAGCATCACACCCGACACCACATTCAAACACCCACTCATTCCCAAAACACTACGAATAAACAACAAACTAACCACATCTCAACCACCACTTCTCCTTTGGATACCGAGCTGCACAAACATACAGGGAAACGAACACGCAGACACCGAAGCAAACATAGCCACCACACTACAACGGACCACACACTGCCCCTACTCACAACCCGACTATTACCCCACACCACACCAGGCAATCAACAAACACATTCAGCAAACATGGGACGCCGCAAGAACACAACTCCACGAAATACACCCCAAACACGAATACTGGAACACAATCAATCAAAACACCAGACATAAAGAACGCACACTGATACGACTGCGCATCGGACACACACAGCACTCACCAACTCCTACCTCATACTTAAACGCCCACAACCACAATGCACAACATGACACTAACCACTTACAATCAAACACATACTAATACACTGCACCAAATACACCAAGGAAAGACAACATGTCACAAACTACTGCACCGTAAACGACATCCCACTAAGCATCACCACCCTACTCAATAACGAATACCCAACATCATACGAACATAACTTCCACTGTCTTTCAATTACACGGTTAATTCATGACATATGAAAAAAAATGGAACGAGTAAAACAAAACTATGGATACGTTAAAAAAGAAAAGAGAAAAGAATTACGAGAGCTACTCAACAGAAAACACACAAAAAGTAAGCAGCGTTTCCGAAGTGTATGGTGTATTTTTGAAATGTTAATACTACTGTGGCGATGCCCTGTTTCCAACCCACCCATTACACCCCATACCCCAAACGGCAACGCGCGGACTGACAACTCGTCTTTACTTCATCACCTTCGGTCTCCGACCAACTCTACTACTTCAACTCTACGGCAGCTCTGCTCAACTCTGCTCATCTCTACTCATCTACCTTCAAGATATCTTCAACTATACTCCCGTCAACTCTCAAAAAGTTAACTTTATAATTCCTTTATCGTCTACTCTCCTGAATTGAATACTCCTTGCACCCTTTTACTATACATACTATACTCGTATAACACTTACACATACATATACATACACAGCAACAGCCAACATCACCAACACAGTGGCAGGCTGGCCAAATTCACTTACACACACACACTAGGGGTTCACAGGAGCAGGTTCATCCGCGCCCAACCAGGGGAAGGGGAACGTTCTGGACCCCTGCCCCGCCCCCGGCTTTTGACGATTGCAGGAGAACCACCGCGCGTAGCGCTCTGATTTTTTTTTCGCACCATCTTTCATTATGAGCACAGTTTTTGCAAAATAAATATTTGGCCAAATCAGGAAGTGCCATCCAATCCAAACGGCTCAAGCGATCAATTTCCGACCTGCGGGATCAATTTCCGACCTGCGGGATTAATAGCACGGTGCTGACGAACAAATTTGTGGTCTCGAAATTTTGTTTATAGAAGTTAATGTCAGCGACCTCAGATCAAGTAACTTCTTACCTTCATTTCGTGCCTTTCCTCGGTTTTCAACCGCAACTTCGAGGTATTTTTGTACCTGGAATGTATTTATGGGCTTGAATAATTGCAGACGACGGTATAAAGCGATCAAAAGAGTTGGCCCGGAATCCAGCTGATGAAGTCAGATCAGATCACCTTTCGGTACTATTGAGGCCAGCGGTACAAAGCAGGTCTAAAGCCATGCTTTTGATCACTCTGTGGTAGACATAGACACAAACTTTAATTTTATCTTTCAATATTACCCCTGAATGTATGCAAGGTTGAAAATTAATTGTAAATTGGAAGCGGATTTTTATTGGATTGGAATTGGAAGCCTTAGGTCGCCGGGGTCACGCGAAATCCGAATCAAAGCTTCCCTTCTCTTTACAATTAGGTTCATGGAACAATAGCAGAAAGCGAGATAAGTGATAAAATGTTGACCTGGGGCCAGGTGATATGGTCAGGTCAGGTCAACAGACAGTTGACCTGACCTGTTTATCCCATTGAGGCCAGATAAACAAAATGGGAGAAAATGAGGTAATGAATGAAAAAATGATACGAAATGAGACTGAATAGCGAAATACACAATGTTGATAATTTGTATCCAATGTGACTTCCGTTGACTTAAAAATTTAACCAAGGTCAAAAGTTGTACACGTTTTAGAATCTACTTATCAAGGCAATGATCGAGTCGCGCGACCATCTGTCGCTCCGACATACCGCTTTCGAGAACGTTGGAATGAAAAGTTCGATGAAAAGAGCAATGTGACCTATGAGTGACCCTCGCCTAGGAACAGGAGCGGATCCAGGAATTGTGGTCAGGGGCATTTTGTCTGGAGAGCCGCTATTTCCAGGTCACAGGGGCGCCTTTTCTACTCTGAGGGGTCACACCAGCTGAAAGGCACGTTGGGTGGAGGAGCACACCTGTATCAGGGAGGGGGCACATGCCCCCAGTCGCCCCTGGATCCCCCACTCCCTAGGTCTGATATAAATTTACTTGCTTCATAATCTCTACTTATTTGTCAAGGCATCTGTATGCGCAAACCTCAATTTCAGCGAAGTGGCTTGTCAAAAATGGAAATATGAGTAATTTCGTGTTTTATCCCACGGTTGCCCCTCTGCGCCCCACCCCACCCCCGGTTCCCGTTGTATTATGCGGTTCCCGTTGTATTATGCGGTTCCCGTTGTATCATGCGGTTCCCGTTGTATCATGCGGTTCCCGTTGTATTATGCGGTTCCCGTTGTATTATGCGGTTCCTGTTGTATCATGCGGTTCCCGTTGTATTATGCGGTTCCCGTTGTATTATGCGGTTCCCGTTGTATTATGCGGTTCCCGTTGTATTATGCGGTTCCCGTTGTATTATGCGGTTCCCGTTGTATTATGCGGTTCCCGTTGTATTATGCGGTTCCCGTTGTATTATGCGGTTCCCGTTGTATTATGCGGTTCCCGTTGTATTATGCGGTTCCCGTTGTATTATGCGGTTCCCGTTGTATTATGCGGTTCCCGTTGTATTATGCGCATTATCTTCGTTTTGTTTCACATGAAAACGGTTTGTGAGAACGACATCAAATTTGGATAAAATCTCGCCCACATTACCTATATTTTTACAGGGAGCCCGAAGACCCTTCACAGCCAGTCAGAAGGCCATCACATGACATTCTATTTGCTAGCTTTTCCGATTGTATCGTAAATAACTAATGTGCCGGAAATGGCATTTTGGTACATGAAGCAGGTGTAAACAGCTGCTCCAAACTTATAAGCGCACCAAGATGACCACATATGGTGCACGTCGCGCTCGCGCTCGGCACGCTATGAATAATACGGGGTATAATACTTCGTCTAACTTTTTAACACTCATCTCAAACCTCAGTTCCAACTAAAAGAAATGAGCAACCTTTGCACTCACAAATAACTAAAAACACTCAGCTTCTTCTGCATTTTTACCAACTAAAAAATGCAAGTTCTGGTAGGATAGGAATGCATTCATTTAGAACTTATTCTCTTGCATTCGTTATCTTACAGCTTTCAACCCGGCATATGCGAGAGTATTCAACCAATTCTGGCTGCTTAGGAAGTGACATAGGAAAGGGATATATCCTGGGGAAGTAAATGGGGATGGTTCTTGAGATACCCTCGCGATATATCAGCCTGAGTGTAAATATTATTTCAGTAATTTCAGAAACTCGTGGGTTTCTGAAAATTATTGGAAGGGCATAGTACATGAAAGCATTGAGCGAGCCCAAATGGACTGGGGGCATACCGCATGTGGTGCCATGTTAAAAGTTGGAAATTATTGGGGGACACGGCCAGCATTCGGGAGGCAAGTGCCCTCACAAAAGCATAGAAAATTACACCCCTGCATCTCAGGAGCCAATGGGTCGAATTCGCCGATTCAAAGTGCTCACGAAAGCCCAAGATCGTGCAATCCGCCATCGAGGTCACCAATGACGTCAAAGGCCGAGTCAAGTAAAAATATTTCCGATGACTATGGAAACCCTTGTTGATCGAAAGTTCAACCAGAGGTGCACCCAAGGGGTGAGCCTGATGGGCAGGCACCGCCCCCTTTCGTTACGAAAAAATCATGTTTATTTATACGAACAATAATAACGTCGCCAGATTATCGAGATTCTACTGCAGAACCTCGTATAGCAAGTTTTGGCTAGGGGGAGGTGTTACAATGTAACCCAGTGGGACCATATCCCAGCATTTTGAGCTTCCTTCACTTTCTTCCGTCAGTAATGCTCAAGGCTATTTCATAAGGTTGGCCCACCAGACACTGGCATAATCTTGGTCTGACCTTCAGACCAACAACTGGAGCCAGCGTAGTGATTGGACAGTGAATGCTAACACCAGCATCATTTGCTTGACAAAACCAGCAATGTTCGTGTGAACATATTCAGTCTTTTGTGCTCTTGAATTATATTTCGCGGACAATTACAATAAATTGAAGTTGAAAAAAAAATGTAGTCACCTCAACAGATCATTTCAGCTAAAAGCATAGCACAACACTTTCATTTCCTTAAATAAAGCCCTGTTCGCGGTTCACGAAACCTGCGGTCGCTGCGACTCTGCGGTCAAAATAGGCTCCACCTACCACCGAAACGTCGTCAGCTTCACTGAGTCAGTAGCGGGACGCGCTTGAACGCTGCCGCGGCCCGCCAGGCAAAGCATGCGTGAGGTCATGCACGCGTTATTGCAGTATTCCCTGTATATTTTCTTCCCACGTGAATATGGTGAGTCTCTTAAAGCCCTTTCCAAATCTGCCATTAGTTCTGCGCTACCACAAATATTTCATGAGATATTTGGCTTAACGTGGTTTTTCCCCATAGCCCTCAATGCATTCTGCCCTCCAGGCTAGTTCACGGTTTTGCCGCTGGGCGGCGCCACGGCTCATGGACCACCTCTGGGTAATGCTAAGCAATAGGAAATGAGAATTGGCTGGGGAGGGTGGGGTGGTCACGAGAGTGTGGGCGTAAGGGGCACGGCCTCGCATTGAGCATGCTCGAGGAGGCCTTGTTGTACTGCGATAACATAAACACAACAACCTAAATTGCGTAGCATCATTGTCCATACAAGTTGGGTATTGTAATCAGCAACTATCGTCACGCATGTGATTGGCACACAAAGCCGCCAAGTGAGTCGGCTGCATCAGAATACCGAGCATGACTTCTTTGATGCCGCCGACTTGGATTAACGCCAAGTCATATCCTGGAGCAAGTCGTGGAACCACGCCTACTCTCGTCTGGAATCGTGCCCATTTTCGGACTGGAACTGCACGTGCCTTTCATATGGGATGGTGCGTAGTTTCTACTTACTCAGAGGAGCAAAAACCCGCCAACTCACCATCCACGGTATGTGACAGGGTTAAAGGCGTAAAACATGTTAGAAAGCAAAACGGCAAAGGATAAGTTCATGTTCCACAAGTCTGCCGTGGCACTTCTACTGCGCTACCAAATCGATGATCGCTGGTTTCATAACTACTACGCCTCGCAGCAAATATTGACGATCTGTCACAGCGTCGTTCTAGCTGTCCATATCAAGGGAAAGAGCTAGCGGGTGGCTGGTGAGAAACGTGACAGTCTTTAGAATGTCACAAAAATGTTCTAAGGACCCGACGAAACCATGAGATCACGATTGGCAACGGCACCAATGTCCGTATACCACAGCTATCTGCTGACTGAAAGCACAAACACGGGTGAAGATTTCACCGTGAGGGGACCTACCAGCTCCAGATAACGTGTTGTGGCAGGATTGGAGGTACTTTTCCAGGGTTTTGACAGTCCAACAACTATTTACTCCTCCGCTTGGGGTCACCTTCGCCGTATGACTGCGGGGACGAGTTGTCTAGGGGTAAGATGCTCGTCTCACAATCGAAAGGTTGTGGGTTCGAGTCTCACCTGTCGCTACTCTTCGCCCGCGACCAATCGGCGTGAGAGATTGGCGACGCTACATGACTCAACGATCGACGTGTCGTAAAACCAATAACCAACCAACCGTATGACTGCGTCTACCTTTACGCTGTGACCACGGCTACCGACATATCAGACCACGTCTACCTTTGTCCTGGAACTAAACATACATCAGACCACGCCTACCCTCGACCTGGAACCAGACAGATAGGCGACGCCTACCTTCGTCCTGGACCCAGACAGACATCAGGCCACGCCTATCTGCGTCCTGAAAACATACATACATCAGGCCACACCTACCCTCGTCCTGGACTAAGACATATATTAGACCACGCCTACCCTCGTCCTGGAACCAGACAGATATCAGGCGACGCCTACATTCGTCCTGGACCCAGATATATATCAGGCCACGCCCACCTTCAGCCTGGAACCAGACAGATATCAGGCCACGCCTACCTTCGTCCTGGACCCAGACAGATATCGGGCCACGCCAACCTTCGTCCTGGACCCAGACATATATCAGTTCACGCCTACCTTCGTCCTGGACCCAGACAGACATCAGGCCACGTCTATATGCGTCCTGGAACCTTGCATACATCAGGCCACGCCTACCCTCGTCCTGGAGCCAGACGTATATCAGGCCACGCCTACCTTCGTCCTGGACCCAGACAGATACCAGGCCACGCCTACCTTCGTCCTGGAACCAGACTGACATCAGGCGGAACACCATGGCGCCGCAGACAGCCGCGAAGAAGCCACGCCAGTAGTTCCGCACCGCGAAATATACTGATGTGACCTCAATACTGAACAGCACGCCTGCGGAAAGGGGTACAACATCTTAGCGTACCTACAAGTAATGCTTGTCCTGCGAATGGCTGAAAATTTCCACGGGGCGGGGAAAGGCGAAGGACATGCTAGTTACATAATATGCATATCAGATACACACGCTAAGTACCAAGGAAGTTAGTCGTCATTAGTGAGGTCGAGGATGAGGCTGAGAATGGTTGTTGAAGTTAAGGTTGATGAGGTTGAGGATTCTACTGTTATCAGTTGTGCTCGATAGTAATGTTGACTGAAAACATCGAACCTTGTCATTCTATTAACTGCATTTTATAATTTAGGAAAATACTGTTTAAGACACTAATATATGACTTGTGTTGTAGAACTAATCGTAACTGTGTGGGAGCTCCAATATGGTATGTTTCGAAAAACCAAGAACAAATCATGCACAAACTTCATCAGAGCAAGGCATTCAAAAACATAATCACGTAGGATTGGGAATAGCGTAAGATCAGGTGGATGCCGTTTTACTCGTTCCTACATAAAACTAGGGACATCATTTTGTATAGCCACATAGGACACTTCAATGGCAGGGAGGGGCTTGTGGAACCACCTGGGACACTTCAATGGCATGGAGGAGCTTGTGGAGCCACCTGGGACACTTCGATGGCATGGAGGGGCTTGTGGAGCCACCTGGGACACTTCAATGGCATGGAGGGGCTTGTGGAGCCACCTGGGACACTTCGATGGCATGGAGGGGCTTGTGGAGCCACCTGGGACACTTCAATGGCATGGAGGGGCTTGTGGAGCCACCTGGGATACTTCAATGGCATGGAGGGGCTTGTGGAGCTACCTGGGACACTTCAATGACATGGAGGGGCTTGTGGAGCCACTTGGGACACTTCAATAGCATTGAGGGGCTTGTGGAGCCACCTGGGATACTTCAATGACATTGAGGGGCTTGTGGAGCCACCTGGGACACTTCAATGACATGGAGGGGCTTACGGAGCCACCTGTGGAGAGGCTTGTGGCAGATAGGCAAGATGTCGAGAACCGGAATCTATATGCATGCATGCGTGCAATATGGTCAGTATGGCAAATATGGATACGTACTGCGTACAAATAGTACAAACATACGTACAAGTATGGTAATTGTCAAATATAAGCAACCATGAAATGGTTGCTTTCTGCATCCTTCGTCTTTCACGTAAGTCCCTCGTCCAGTTATTACGTTCTGCGGCATGCATATCTGTGCTAAATACACCTCTCACGGTGCATCGGACCTTCCAACTGTGGCATGTGTTTGCATTGAAGACGAACAACTTCGGCACCCGGCTGTACCCCATGACTGAAAACAGGGAGACGTCCGACAACAACGCCAACACAGGGAGACGTCCAACAACAACGCCAACACAGGAAGACGTCCGACAACAACGCCAACACAGGAAGATGTCCGACAACAACGCCAACACAGGGGAACGTCCGACAACAACGCCAATACAGGGGGACGTCCGACAACAACGCCAATACAGGGGGACGTCCAACAACAGCGCCAATACAGGGGGACGTCCGACAACAACGCCAACACATGGAAACGTCCGACAACAACGCCAACACAGGGAGACGTCCGACGACAACGCCAACACAGGGAGACGTCCGACGACAACGCCAATAAGATGCGCGCTCAGGAGACGAGATGCGCGGTCAGGCACGCTGAGTCACCTCCGATGGGCGCGGCAAAGCTGCAGGCCACACCCACAGCACAGGCGGCCGCCAGCATCTCGCTGTTGCGGCTCTCGTTCTCGTAGATTCCTTTGAACGACGTCACCAGACGAGTGAGCATTGTGGCGACGATGCTGGCGATGTGCACGAACGGACCCTGTCGGAGATAACGTACACTTCAGCGGCCGGGATCACGCACGACTCAGCGGGTGGTCCTCGAGACAACAGCTGGCTCCACAGCCGACTCCCGGAACAGCACACAACTCGGCAGTTCTGTCGAGAACAGCACACAACTCGGTAGTTCTGTCGAGAACAGGGCACAACTCAGCGGCTGATCCTCGAGACAACAGCTGGCTCCACAGCCGACTCCCGGAACAGCACACAACTCGGTAGTTCTGTCGAGAATAGTACACAACTCAGCAGTTCTGTCGAGAACAGCGCACAACTCAGCAGTTCTGTCGAGAACAGCGCACAACTCAGCAGATTCGCCGGGAACAGCGCACAACTCAGCAGCTGGTCCCCGAGACGACGCACCGCTCAGCAGTCTGTCCGGGGACAGCAAATAACTCTGCAGTTTGTCCAGGAACAGTGCCTCACTCAGCAGCCTCGCCGGGAACAGCGCACAACTCAGTAGCTTAGTCTGAGCCCGTCATGCGTTGTTGTCGTAATATTGACAGCAGGCGTTTGCAGCCCTGGGAGAGGTCCGCTTTCGATCAGAGACAGTCGGCTGCTAACTTACCAGCGCACGGCGTCCCTCGACCAGCCTGTGGAAGATTCTCCTCGACACGAAGTGGACCTCCACTGGACTGGACATGGAGACTGGATTGGGCCTCGTCGGCCCCCATTCAGTGGACGGGTGGTGCATGTACGGATGAAATGAATCAAGGGCACGCTGGCGTCTCACTGCCTCCCGCCTGTACACCTGAACGTCACCGCTGTCACACACAAGTTTGACTTTAACCTATCCTCACCTGCGATATCGGCCACATCGTCCCCACCTGGAAACCTGGCCACGGCCGCCTCTCCCTGCCGACTTGACCATGACCGTGTCGCGGCTGTCGCGGCGCTCTCACCTCCTTTCCCAGGGGCATCCCTGAGCCGAGACAGGCAGTGAGACCGACCACCTTGGCCACCAAGGTGCGGAACGTCAGGTACTCATCCAGCGGAACGCCGCGCAGGATCGTCTTCATCTCTGGAATGCCCGACCCTGCCGGCAACAGGTCGGGCTCGTATGGCGGCAATGGTGCTAAAGCCAACAGCTGAACGTCCATTCATTAATTGAGACGCCACCACGCGGCCGGAGTAGCTAACCTTCTCTACTCGGGAGCTCCTCTGATCAGCCTATTGCACTACTTATACCGGACGAATATGATGCTAAAGCGAATATAGTTGTCAAGCATGGCGTGTTTTGTTTTATGACGCCGCCAAGTAAATAATGCGGCAAAATTTCAGCAGGAATTACCGAACGTGTTAAAGTATCCCTAATTTTCTACCAAGAAATAGCCAGCAAACATACTGTCTCAATCCTTTCACTGCGATTGAGGGTGTCCATAAGAGCTCCAATCCTCCGCTCCGACTGCTAGTTTATCAGACGTCCAAACTGTCATCATTTGACTGGGTGTGTATGTGGAAGGGTGTGTCGGGTCTTAGTCTTACCTACGGCCGATTTTGAGACGATGTGAACGAAGCCTGATGAGAAGAGGATGAGAGCAATGGGCAGCGTCACCCACGATATGTACTGGAGCACTGGGTGTGTCGTCAGGTCGCTGTACAGCCAGATACGTGCTGAAACCACGCACACAGATCGGAACAGCTCACATAGCCCACGACGCATGACCTAGAGGCGGTACGACTGACACACGACGGTGAGTAGCCGCGGCGTGACGAATGACCTAGAGGCGGTACGACTGACACACGACGGTGAGGACACGTGGCGTGACGAATGACCTAGAGGCGGTATGACCGACACACGACGGTGAGTAGCCGCCACCGTGACGAATGACCTAGAGGCGGTACGACTGACACACGACGGTGAGGACACGTGGCGTGACGAATGACCTAGAGGCGGTACGACTGACACACGACGGTGAGGACACGTGGCGTGACGAATGACCTAGAGGCGGTATGACCGACACACGACGGTGAGTAGTCGCGGCGTGACACGTCCGGAATGTACGGCTTCGTGCGTCACATTGCGAACTTCTCACCATTGTTTACATGTCAACAATCTAGCTCCGGACAGTCGGTACCGTGGCATTGCTCGGCCAGAAAGAGCCGAACCATGAATACCGAAGCATTCCACCTCCAGTCGAGACAAGTGTACACCAACCTATCGTTCCGAGCTGCCTGCCTGTCCCGCTGACAACACCCGGGACACAAACTGGCAGGTGTGGCATCAGCTAGGCTGGCGGCTGTTTTGCGCACATTTATATTGTGAGTTCCAAACAAATCACGCATCTAACAGCCAAGAAACAGACCTGTAAACACAGCCTACGTCGAGCTGGGGATACAGACAATGGTGGATAATGCAGCTTTGCAGATATTGCAGATGCAGGACCAGCATGCTCTACATTTACATTGTTTATGCTCAGCTTTGTAACGCCAACTTTCTCTGTCGGTCACACGCACCTTGCTGGTCACCTTCCACCGATGAGCGAACTTCCACTTATGAATGAACTTCCACCTACGAATGAACTTGTACCTATGAATGAACTTCCACCTATGAACATGTGACTACATCCAGGTAATTACATATTTAAATCGACACGGCAGAGCAGAAGCAAGGAAATCAGATGCACGATCCATCGGTTCGCCACATACCTTTGTTGCACATCGCGATGCAGTAGTCCATCAAAAAACTAATGATGGCCATCAGAACGCCTAAGACGGCCAAAAACACCCAGTCCTCGCCTACCCGTGCGAACGTGTTCCTCCACACAAACCCCAGCACTTTGGTCACTCGTCGGGTCCATTTTCCGCGATAGTGGTGCAGCTCCTGTCGCTGCAGCTTCTCGTCCTGCTTCCGCTGCTTTTCGATTTCTTTCAACCGCTTCGATTCAGTTTTTGCAAATTCACCGAGATCCTTCGAATAGCGGCCATACATCTGTGGAAAAAAGAATAGCAGTTGTACATCTGTGGGACAAAGGAAGAGCCGTCATACATCTGTGAAGAAGAGGAATAGCGGTCATACATTTGTGGGGGAAAAGGAATAGCGGACATCATCTGTTGAAAACAAGAATCGAGGTCATACATCTGTGGGGAAAATATAGGTCATAAATTTGTGAGGGAGAGGAATAGCGGCGATATACATGTGGGAAAAATAATACCGGTCATACATATACCGGAAGGAGGAATAGCAGTCATACATTTGTGGATAAGTAGCAACACACCAGAATGGCTCCAGAAGGACTGCCAGGTTCTGTTTTATCACGCTCAGGTCACTCATCAATGTGGTTCGGTTCAAGTGTTATTTCCTGAGCTCTGAAAGTATAAAACGAGATGAAATATGCAATGTATGCTCGATGCCATCGTTGCCAAGCCTTCCTGTTGGATCCAGGGGAAACAACGACAGCTCTGCCCGTGTTCTAAGAGTCACACCAACGTAGAAGCACAGATAGGGATGTTCTGTGTCGGGATGCTCCGTTTATTACCTGAATAGTGGAGGCGATTTCCGAATTATGATGTGGTCGTCAACCTTTCGTTCAAGTGTGTCAAAGTTCTGCCTCAACTGTATTCATAGTAGTATGCTTCCCACGATCGGTGTAGGTTTCTGAACACTATTGGGAGGGTACGGCACATGAAAACAATGGGTAGGCCTAAATGGATTGGGGAACATACCACATGGGGTCCAATGTTAAAATGGAAATAACTCGGGGTAAAGCCAATATTGTGGGGGGGGGGGGCAAGTGCCCACCCAAAACATACAAAGTTATATCCCTGCTTCCCATGAACATGGGCTATGCAATGTCTACACTAAGATTCCCGCATGTAATGTTTAGACTAAAGTAACCATATGGAACATTTACACCAAGGTTGCCGTATTGGCTATGCAATGCTTAAACTAAGGTTACCGTATGCAGTATTTACACTAAGGTTACACTAAGGTACCATGAGGTTTACACTAAGGTTATACTAAGGTACACTGAGGTTTACACAAAGGTTTACACTAAGGTTCACACTGAGATGACAATAAGGCTACCGTATGCATTTAAGTGTTATATCGTGCCATGATCTCGTCTCGTAGTGAAAGACCCGCTGACAATAACATGTAATCACATAACGCATGCACGCAATGACAATTAACCTAAATTAAGCATAGAACTGCAGTGCGTTAAATAATGACAAAGACTGAACACTCCGGTCTGTTCCCACCAATCACAAGGAAATCGAGCTTTATATCAAGGCATTTCCTGGAAACAACGAAACTACAAACAGCTTCCCCACCTCTCCCCCTATTCGGTTTGGTCCCCTCCAAAATACAGTGCTTCTGCATCACGTATCGGGAACATGATATTGCCATCAAGGACATCACATTGCCAGCAGTCGATGGGCGTCCGACAATTTGAACCGCTGTCATTTCCAGGTTCGCTCCACTGTTGGACTGTTTCGAATTGACTTTTTGACTCGCTTGATTGTTCAGCCAATTCTCCTGAGTATGTTAATGCGTACTCTCCCAAGCATGCTAATACAAAGACAACGCTGCGCTGGGATGCTTTTCAAAGCCGTACATTCGTTTTGAACAATGAATAATGGTACAACACTGGAGCTTGTCCAATAACAAAGCATTCCGATGCGAACCAAGAAGACACCGGCTTCAGCGGCGCCAAGCCACATTTCCTGGGGCCTTCCTCACAGGAAACTTTACCACACGATCAATCGGTGGGATAACTTAACCATTCATCCGCAACAGCATGCGCCAGCAATACAGAAGCTGGCCATTGTCCCCTGCGGGAGCCAATCCTATCAACTCACCAGTGAGTGTTGTCCCCTGCGGGAGCCAATCCTATCAACGCACCAGTGAGTGTTGTTCCCTGCTGGAGCCAATCCTATCAACACACCAGTGAGTGTTGTTCCCTGCTGGAGCAATCCTATCAACGCACCAGTGAGTGTTGTCCCCTGCGGGAGCCAATCCTATCAACGCACCAGTGAGTGTTGTCCCCTGCGGGAGCCAATCCTATCAACGCACCAGTGAGTGTTGTTCCCTGCTGGAGCCAATCCTATCAACACACCAGTGAGTATTGTTCCCTGCTGGAGCAATCCTACCAACACACCACCAAGCATTGTTCCCTGCTGGAGCCAATCCTACCAACACACCACCAAGCATTGTTCCCTGGCCACGGGAGGCCCTGCTCGCTCGAGAGCCTCAGCTCTCAAAGTTGTTGCGTCAGGGCGCACAGCCTCTTGGGCCCAGGCGCATTAGCCCTCAAGTGTTGGGCAAATCGTGGCGATAGATCAGAGTAATGTGGGAACGTGGCTCGGCCACTGCTAATGCGATAGGTCAGAGCAATGGGGGAACGTGGCTCGGCCACCGCTATTGCCACATGTCAGAGTAATGGGGGAACGCGGCTCAGCCACTGCTAATGCCGACAGGTCAGTGCAATGAGGGAACGTGGCTCGGCCACCGCTAATGCGACATGTCAGAGCAATGAGGGAACGTGGCTCAGCCACTGCTAATGCCGACAGGTCAGAGCAATGAGGGAACGTGGCTCGGCCACCGCTATTGCGACATGTCAGAGCAATGAGGGAACGTGGCTCAGCCACTGCTAATGCCGACAGGTCAGAGCAATGAGGGAACGTGGCTCGGCCACCGCTAATGCGACGGCGCGTGACTCCGGGATTTGAGCTGCCGAGCCGAACACTGGCGCCGGGCCTCTGCCGCAGTTCAGGTATTGCGTAGTATTGTTCGGACGGTCCATTCCGGGCCGCACCCAGACGGGCCAGTACCAGACAGGCTGGACAATGTCTGGGGCCTCGGCGTCCTCCGCACCAGCACAGATACGACAGTATGCCTGTGCATATGGGCTCTACACGACCAGATGGTGGGGTATTGTGGGTTTTCAACGGACAGTGAGAACAAATAAGGTAATTGGACATCAATGCGTCCTGTATTTTTCACGCTGTTTTTTTTTGTGGGGGGGGGGGGCGGTGTACTTCACAAATTGTAGAAGCGAATGAGGGAGTGAGCGGAAAAGGCTAAGCACTACTGGTAGATATTAATTCCGAAGACCTGTACATCCAGACATACTAGCAGCTGGTATAAAAGTCACGGGTGAAGTAAAAATAATGGCACGTGGTTCTCATATTTTATCTTACCGAGGTTCACCCTTTAAGTATTCATGTCCTTGAATTGTGGCGGTCGACAGCTCTCCATTCAATTGTTGTCACAACTTGAACCGGACAATCACTCTTCAACAATCAGCCTGGGAGTGGCGTTACTGGTGTTCTGAAGACGGGAGCTAGATACTATTTTGATGACGCCTGCCGAACGATATCGACTGATGGTGATGGCATGGGTACAGCCAGATACGAATGGCCACCACAGCCACCTCCCTTCTGATGACATGGGTACAGCCAGATACGAGGGGCTACTGCCGCCACCTCCATTCTGATTGCATGGGTACAGCTAGATACAAATGGCTGCCACAGCCACCTACCTTCTGATGACATGGGTAGAACCAGATACAAATGGCCACTACGGCCAACTTCTGATGGTATAGGTACAGCCAGATGCGAATGGACACTACGACCGCCTCCCTTCTACTCCTTGGTTTCAGTTCACAGTTTCTCAAATTGGGCAAGCGAATCCAAGATTTGTATCGGGGGGCACTTGATTTTCAGGCCGCCATTTTTCTCCGGAGGGAGTACCATTGGCTGAAAAACTCGTTGAGTGCGGAGGGGGTGTACTCAAGTGTTCTGAAGCGGCGCATTTCTACGGAAGGGGCCCTTTTCCAGTCGAAGGAGCGCTACATGCCTATAGCGGAGGAGGGGCACATACCCCCAGTTTTCCCCTGGATCTGCCACTGGATGTCATGCGAGAAATTCCGGTAAATACTAATTTCGGTGGCATTTAGAATGCACGGACGTAGCAAGGTGCGAACGTGCACTACCGCCACCATATCCGCACCATTTGTCTCTGCTGACCATCTCCGAAATTGGACATAGTTTTGCAATGGATTTCAAACAATCCATGTCTCAGATTTCTGCTAATACTTGTTGTTCGAAATTCGCGGCCAATAACCAAGTTTAGCTAGCCAAATACAAATTAATTTTGCAAAGAAGACGGGCTAATACAGTAAAGACACTCGATGAAAGGTAATCGACTGCCGAGGCAGCGCTGCGTACAGTCGCAGGGCGGATACAGTCAGTGACGTCACCGATTAACGTCATACATCCCCAGGACGGACAAAACCAGTGACGTCGCCGACTAACATCATACAGCCGCAGGGCGGACACAGCCAGCTGACGTCAACGACTAACGTCATACAGTCGCAGGACGGACAGCTAGTGATGTCACCGACCGACGTCATACAATCGCAGGGCGGACACAGCCAGTAACGTCACCGATTGAAGTCATACAGTCGCAGGGCGGACACAGCTAGCTGACGTCATCGACTGACGTCGTACATCCCCAGTGCGGACAATGCCAGCTGATGTCACCGATTGACGTCATACATCCCCAGGGCGGGCACAGCCAGCTGACGTCATCGACTGACGTCATTCTGCATCAGAAGCAGCAGGCCGAGCAAAGGTGCACCGAACTGCCTACTTGAAGGTAAGTGACATAAGTCGGACCTACATGGGACGGACTCAGACAAGTTACAACACTAGCAACGCGGTTTTCAACTTTGTTCAATTATCGCACATACATAGCACCAAACTAATTTTCTTCTTTCTATTCAGCCTGACAGTGCGCGCTGCACATTCTGGTCCTCCGACTGCCTACAGCCCGCGCTGCACATTCTGGTCCTCCGACTGCCTACAGCCCGCGCTGTACATTCTGGTCCTCCGACTGCCTACAGCCCGCGCTGTACATTCTGGTCCTCCGACTGCCTACAGCCAACGCTGCACATTCTGGTCCTCCGACTGCCTACAGCCCGCGCTGCACATTCTGGTCCTCCGACTGCCTACAGCCCGCGCTGTACATTCTGGTCCTCCGACTGCCTACAGCCCGCGCTGCACATTCTGGTCCTCCGACTGCCTACAGCCCGCGCTGTACATTCTGGTCCTCCGACTGCCTACAGCCAACGCTGCACATTCTGGTCCTCCGACTGCCTACAGCCCGCGCTGCACATTCTGGTCCTCCGACTGCCTACAGCCCGCGCTGTACATTCTGGTCCTCCGACTGCCTACAGCCAACGCTGCACATTCTGGTCCTCCGACTGCCTACAGCCCGCGCTGCACATTCTGGTCCTCCGACTGCCTACAGCCCGCGCTGCACATTCTGGTCCTCCGACTGCCTACAGCCCGCGCTGTACATTCTGGTCCTCCGACTGCCTACAGCCAACGCTGCACATTCTGGTCCTCCGACTGCCTACAGCCCGCGCTGTACATTCTGGTCCTCCGACTGCCTACAGCCCGCGCTATACATTCTGGTCCTCCGACTGCCTACAGCCCGCGCTGTACATTCTGGTCCTCCGACTGCCTACAGCCCGCGCTGCACATTCTGGTCCTCCGACTGCCTACAGCCAACGCTGTACATTCTGGTCCTCCGACTGCCTACAGCCCGCGCTGTACATTCTGGTCCTCCGACTGCCTACACGGACTATCTCGTGAGACTGTCCCACCGGTGTCCTTAGAGGCAGACTTCTGGGCAGCGTGTGGCCAGTGAAACGGCGCACCATGTTTACCATGTAAATTACCGGCGAATGCTAGACATTGCAAACGAGACAGTTTAAACGACTCGTCTCCGTGCAGGAGACAATTGACAATGTGTGTACTGTGTACATGCACGGCCCAGGCCGAGCGGAGCGCTGAACGATGATCTCAGCTGTCCGCCGGCCCACTGTCGGGTCCGTGGGCTGGCATGCACGCTGCAACGGCCCAGGCCCAGGCCGAGCGGAGCGCTGAACGATGATCTCAGCTGTCCGCCGGCCCACTGTCGGGTCCGTGGGCTGGCAGACCCGCTGCAACGATTACAATGACACATTTTCCGCATTAAATATGATAATTTTCGAGATTATGCCCCCAACGTTTAGATTGGTGCCGGTCTTGTGCGCAACTCAGGACCCAGCGCGAGAACGACGGGACGTGAACCCCTCACAGCTGGGAAAGACACTCCGGTAAAAAGGAAGCAAAATATTATCTGGGCCCATGTGGGAGCAGTGTGCGCAGTTATACCAGTTGTGTAGTTGTGTGAACCTAGCCTTTAACCGGAATTCCGACATTAAATAGATGTAAGAGCTGGTGTGGTAACCTATGTAACCTGATTGACGTAGTAGCGTACCGTGAATCTTAACTCTCCCGGTCTTTCCGGTCATATCCTCACACCCCGTCTCGAGGGGATCGATAGGGGACCCCCCCCCCGTCTAATCTCCAAACTAAGCGTCACACGAAAACGAAAGAGGTGTCATCGGAAAGCGCTCGACGAGTAGGGTCAGACACCACCCCAATTTTTTTTAAACCAAAAAGTGACGTAACTGCGGGGGCCTAGGTTTTCAGGACTTACATCATGTTTTTGGCTCTGGGGAGTTCATTTTGGGGGAGATTTGAAGAAAACAAATTATTTTGAATCAGAAAAGGAAAGCAGAATCGACCAGTGCCATACAATTTGTGTCCACCAAAAAATCAACATTTGAATTTTTTTGAAATTTCAAAATTTTGAATTTTCAAGTTTTCTTTAATATTCCTTTTCTAATGGGTAGAGCGGACCGAAAAACGTTGTCCAAAGTCAACTTGCTCCCATAAAAATGCTTAATTTAGCCAGAATATTCGATTTTAACTAATGGGCAAATATGCAAAACAAATAAGTAATCAAACACAGAAAAAAATGCATCTGGTGCGTTTTGTTTCGTCCCTAAAGATAAGCAAACGCTGAAAGTTTCATTAAAACATCTTTATCCGTTAAGGCGTGACGACTGGTTGAACTTTTTTGGAGGTGACCTCACTTGACCTTGACTAACTCGTTGATCCTAGATCACCTGACCTCAAAATGTGGACACAACATGACAAATTGATGTTGGAAAAGGTATACCAAATTTTGGCGCGCTACCGCGCGCCGTTCTTCCACATTCAGCGGAAAACCTTGGGGGGCACCTATCAACCCCCCGAGACGGCGCGGGTTAAGCTTAGTTTGATGCGAAATCACTCTAGGCCGAGACATTTATCTCTTTCCCCCCATTTAAAGTACTAATGGTCCACATATTATCGGCCATCTTTATTGGTGGGATTGAGTGGTCGGTGCCTGATCAGCTCCCCGTTCCTCTCAACCGCCACGGGGTGGCCAAGGTCGTGCCTCTCCCGTCAGCTTCCTGTTTCTCCCGGCTGCCGAAATGTGGCTAAGGTTGTGGCTCTCCCGTCAGCTCCCTGTTTCTGCTGTCCGCTGTGGGGTGGCTAAGGTGGTGCCTCTCCCATCAGCTCTCTGTTTCTCCCGGCTGCCGGGATGTGGCTAAGGTGGTGGCTCTCACGTCAGCTCCCTGTTTCTCCCAGCCGCCGCGATGTGGCTAATGTGGTGCCTCTCCCGTCAGCTCCCTGTCTCTCCCAGTCGCCGCAAGCACGCTCAGAACCGGATCCAGCTGAACACGACTCTTGTTCGCAGCTGACAGCTGTGTGCCAGGTCGGATGGTCATCGGCGGACGGTGCAACGACCGACTCGCGTGGTCGCCGGGCCATCTCCAGCCAGCTGCATGGCAGCCAGTCGGGCCACCTCCAGCCAGCTGCATAACAGCCAGTCGGGCCACCTCCAGCCAGCTGCATGGCAGCCAGTCGGGCCACCTCCAGCCAGCTGCATGGCAGCCAGTCGGGCCACCTCCAGGCAGCTGCATGGCAGCCAGTCGGGCCACCTCCAGGCAGCTGCATGACAGCCAGTCGGGCCACCTCCAGCCAGCTGCATAACAGCCAGTCGGGCCACCTCCAGCCAGCTGCATGACAGCCAGTCGGGCCACCTCCAGCCAGCTGCATGACAGCCAGTCGGGCCACCTCCAGCCAGTTGCATGGCAGCCAGTCGGGCCACCTCCAGCCAGCTGCATAACAGCCAGCCGGGCCATCTCCAGGCAGCTGCATGACAGCCAGTCGGGCCACCTCCAGCCAGCTGCATGACAGCCAGTCGGGCCACCTCCAGCCAGCTGCATGGCAGCCAGTCGGGCCACCTCCAGCCAGCTGCATGGCAGCCAGTCGGGCCACCTCCAGCCAGCTGCATGGCAGCCAGTCGGGCCACCTCCAGCCAGCTGCATAACAGCCAGTCGGGCCACCTCCAGCCAGCTGCATGGCAGCCAGTCGGGCCACCTCCAGCCAGCTGCATGGCAGCCAGTCGGGCCACCTCCAGCCAGCTGCATGACAGCCAGTCGGGCCACCTCCAGCCAGCTGCATGGCAGCCAGTCGGGCCACCTCCAGCCAGCTGCATAACAGCCAGCCGGGCCATCTCCAGGCAGCTGCATGACAGCCAGTCGGGCCACCTCCAGCCAGCTGCATGACAGCCAGTCGGGCCACCTCCAGCCAGCTGCATGGCAGCCAGTCGGGCCACCTCCAGCCAGCTGCATGGCAGCCAGTCGGGCCACCTCCAGCCAGCTGCATGGCAGCCAGTCGGGCCACCTCCAGGCAGCTGCATGACAGCCAGTCGGTCCACCTCCAGCCAGCTGCATGGCAGCCAGTCGGGCCACCTCCAGCCAGCTGCATGGCAGCCAGTCGGGCCACCTCCAGCCAGCTGCATGGCAGCCAGTCGGTTCGGTGGCGGCAGCTCCAGCCCCGAGTTGACGGAGCGAAAGGTCGATCGGTGTGATCGCCCTAGTGTTAGCTCTCGTGTTCGCAAATCGCCGCAGTTTTGTGTGAAATAACGATGACAGGGTAAGACGAAGTTCGCAGCAGCGCTGCAGCACATGCCGCTCCTGTCGTGTGTCTGCCGATATTTGTGATGCTACTAGACAACACATACCACATGGTAGATGTGCATGGTGCCCGTTGACGTGAAGCAACATGCCTTAATCTGGGATAGCAATTTACAACGGGCCTGTCTTGATGTGCGCACAGAAATGCAAGATTGCTTTTCTCGAATGCATCGGAAATTATTTCGGAAAGAGTATGGGATATCCGCGAGTCTATGCATGCAGCACACCTTTTGTTTGCGACAGCACATCTCGTTAGTTATTTGGGTGTTAAGGGCTTCGACCAGAATTGATCATTCGCACCCATCGACAGCACATCTCAAACAACCAAGGCATTTTTCATTTGCATTTCGTTCGCGCATTTCATTTCATGCATTACAATTGCTTTCAACGACGAAAGCGTTTCAGTTGAGTGACTTCATTACCGGCGTATATCAAGCAAGCTATTTCAATTTTTACTATCGCTTCTTTGAAGTTAAAAAATTGCTGAATTGCTAACGCTACAACTTAACCGGTTTTATGAGTTATTTCTTGTGCATAGCATTGGTCTCAAACCGACAAATCTCCTATGCGAGAATATTTTACGGGCATGCCCATCCATCACTTCTTCTCTTAAGAAGCGCACAGTCTCATGAATATTAACTTAAGTCCAGGTAATATCATGATGCTCTCCCATCATCCCCCCAAAAAACAACCGGTTTGGCTGCCCAATTGCGTGGAAAATAAAATAAGAATGCGTGGTAAGGTCAACATAGATCAAAGTAAAGTAAGTTTAATAAATCCCAGCAAATAGAAACATACTTCAGTCATATCAGCAGAAACGTTGTCCCGTTCAACAATTCCTGGCTGCCATTCCGGCCAGCTCAAAGGCATTTTCATGGAACAAAATATAGCTGCCCGGACAGTGCGCTAGCATTTCAGCATCACTCATTCGCTCCATTTCGGCAGCATGTCTACCTGGCATGTGTCGCTGAGTAGCCCCCGCAATACGCATCCCCCTTCAAACACTACCTCAGCTGGACGGAGTGGTTCAATCGGCTGTTGCTACCTACTGTCCTCGCTACGAGCGGTGGCACGAACATCTGGCAAAGCTACCTACTGTCCTCGCTACGAGCGGTGGCACGAACATCTGGCAAAGTTCGACGTTTCCGCCACAAGTGTTCGAGTCAACTCATCCGGCCGACCACACGGTAAGCTGCAGTACAAGGCCAGCTTCAGTCCCCACCAGACACCCCCCCCCACCCCAATCCCCACGTGATCACGACTACTCTCATCGTCGTCAATTACTCGGGACCGGTGGCCGTGTGGTCGGCGACCGTGCAGAACTGGTTTGTGTCGGCTCGACACGGGCCAGTTCTGGCGGCCGCTCGTGGCGCCGCAGTGTGACGAGTCAGTCCGCCAAGTCCGGCCGCCAAGTCCAGCCGCCAAGTCCGGCCGCCAAGTCCGGCCGCCAAGTCCAGCCGCCAAGTCCGGCCGCCAAGTCCGGCCGCCAAGTCCAGCCGCCAAGTCCAGCCGCCAAGTCCGGCCGCCAAGTTCAGCCGCCAAGTCCAGCCGCCAAGTCCGGCCGCCGAGTCCGGCCGCCAAGTCCGGCCGCCGAGTCCGGCCGCCAAGTCCAGCCGCCAAGTCCGGCCGCCAAGTCCGGCCGCCGAGTCCGGCCGCCGCGCCGGCGTCACGAGCACAGAACGACTCGACGAGTGGGCAGCGGTCGCGGCTGGGCCGTGATGTGGCGGCGGGCAGCGCCAACTGAGCCAACACAGGCGGCTCGCTGACTGCTGCTGCTCCAGTAGTACGGACGAACAGTGAAAGGCAGTGTCGGTACGAGAGGATCCAATTGTATGACACATTGCATTAGCTGATGTCGTCCGCTACGGTGACCAGCCTCTGTGCACTGAACGAAATCGACTGCAATTAATACAAGATGCCGTTCTTGGTACGGACGAAATTACTCAAGTTGGGTTGAGTTCCATGAAGTGCCTGGTTTCATGCAGTTACGATCGTTTCCGCTTGATTTGTTTCATTAAATTAATATTAGGTACTTAAAAATGTACATAAATTATTACGTTAAACCTAACTTAATTTGGTGTTTAAAGTGGAACTAAATTGCAGCACGGTAGTCAATTAGGTACATATGGAACTAAATTGCAACACGGTACATTTAGGATTACATTTGGCTAATTTCATGTAAGAAAACGTTGTATTGCCATGATGTTAATAGCAACACGGCAGGCCGCTTGCAATTTGGTTGTACAATCGACTAGGTATGAAGAAGACTACAGCGGGGTTCACAGACATAGGAAGGATACTGAACATCTAAAAATGCCACAGGTGCTCTGGTTAGCGTGCACAGGGCATGGCGTCTTGGTAGTTATCGATCGTGTTAGCTCAATCTATGTCAACTCCTCCAGCTGAGATTCGCCGTGTTTGCTTTGGGTGGCCGCCGAGAACGTCGCACCTACAAGAGGATGTGCTATCTCACACGCCGTGTCTGCCTCAGCCAACGCAACATGACGACCTCTTGATACCGGCAAACCCCACCGAAGGTAGCAAAGCTACGCCACCGAAGGTAACGCCCGACGCCACGGAAGGAAATAAACGCATGTCACCGACGACAACATCTCACACCATCGAAGGTAACGGCCCAGAGTCGCCAATGAAAAGAGCACACGCCACCGAAGGTAATGGCTCACGTCATCGAAGGTAGCAATTGAAGACAACAATCCACACCACCGAAGATAACGACCTACGTCACCAAAGATAATGGCCCTTATCACTAAAGCAAACAGCCCACATCACCGAAGGTAACGACCCACACCACCGAAGGTAACAGGCCACGTCAACGAAGACAACAACTCACGCTCCCGAAAACAACAACCAACGTTACGGGAAGCAATAATCTACCCCAGCAAAGGTAACAAGTGCCTCCGAGGAAATGCTATCGAAGGCAACAGCCAGTCCCACCAGATGCCCACGCCACAGCCGGTAGCGCGGGTTGTACGGAAGTAACAGAATCATCATCATCGAAGATAAAAGTCGATCCTACCAAAGGTAGCAATCGAGCACACTAATAGTAACAACCGACCACACCGAAGGTAAACAGTTGATCCAACCGAACGTAACAGCCGACCCCATCATGTGCAACAGCCGACCACATCGGGGGTGATAGCTGACCACATCGGGGGTGATAGCTGACCACATCGATAATAAGAGCAAACTCCGCCGAGGGTAACGGCTGCCCCCCGCCCCGAGGACACCAGTGGATCTCCACCGGTAGTAACAGAACGCCAGGCCCTAAGCAGACGGAAGCATAACAGTAACATTCAAACCAGCAGCGGGGCATCGCTGCAGGGCTCAGAAGGGGGCCGCCGCCAGACAAAAGCTGTCTGGCTAACGGTACCTGTCCGGCCGATGACGGTATCTGTCCATCCGCGGACGGTGTCTCTCCGCCAGACAGTGTCCCTCCGCCAGACAGTATCTGTCCGATGTGGTGGCAATATGATTACTCGTGCAAATATTCCTTTTACCAAATATTTTGTTTTTGTCATTTTCTGAGAGAGGCGCCTTGGTCAGAAGCTTCTGATTTTGCGACAATCACAAGCTTGCATGTGCATTTGCTTCTTCCTTGCGTGCGTGTGTGTGTGTGTGTGTGTCACCAATAATTATTCAGCAACAACAACAACAACCGAAGAGAACGAATAAAACCCAGCGGCCAAGGTAGCGGCGAACTCCAATGAAAGTAAATGTGGACGATCTGAGTCGGTGGTATGGGTGGGTCTAAGCCGGTGGTACGGGTGGGTCTTAACCGGTGGTAAGTGTGGGTCTGAGCCGATGATAAGGGTGGGTCTGAGCCGATGATAATGGTGGGTCTGAGTCGATGATAATGGTGGGTCTGAGGCGGTAGCATGGGTGGGTCCGAATCGGTGGTATGGGTGAGTCTGAGTCGGTGGTATGTGTGGGTCTGAGTCGGTGGTATGGGTGGGTCTGAGACGGTGGTATGGGTGGGTCTGAGACGGTGGTATGGGTGGGTCTGAGTCGGTGGTATGGATGGGTCTAAATCGGTGGTATGGATGGGTCTGAGTCGGTGGTATGGATGGGTCTGAGTCGGTGGTATGGGTGGGTCTGAGCCGGTGGTATGGGTGGGTGAGTCGGTGGTAATGGTGGGTCCGAGTCGGTGCTAAGGTTTTTATTAGTAATGCAGCTTCTCCGAAGGTGATGGTGGCTTCTTGTTTACCGAGACAGCAAACTCCCATCCACAGGATACGGCAGACACCCACCCACAGGATACGGCAGACACATACCCACAGGATACGGCAGACACCGACCCACAGGACACGGCAGACACATACCCACAGGATACGGCAGACACATACCCACAGGATACGGCAGACACCCACCCACAGGATACGGCAGACACATACCCACAGGATACGGCAGACACCGACCCACAGGACACGGCAGACACACACCCACAGGATACGGCAGACACCCACACACAGGATACGGCAGACACCCACCGACCCACAGGATACGGCAGACACCCACACACAGGATACGGCAGACACCCACCCACAGGATACGGCAGACACCGACCCACAGGACACGGCAGACACCCACACACAGAATACGGCAGACACCCACCCACAGGATACGGCAGACACCCACCCACAGGATACGGCAGACACCGACCCACAGGATACGGCAGACACCCACCCACAGGATACGGCAGACACCCACCCACAGGATACGGCAGACACCGACCCACAGGATACGGCAGACACCGACCCACAGGATACGGCAGACACACACCCACAGGATACAAGACACCACACACAGGATACGGCAGACACCCACACACAGGATACGGCAGACACACACCCACAGGATACGGCAGACACCGACCCACAGGACACGGCAGACACCCACACACAGAATACGGCAGACACCCACCCACAGGATACGGCAGACACCCACCCACAGGATACGGCAGACACCGACCCACAGGATACGGCAGACACCGACCCACAGGATACGGCAGACACACACCCACAGGATACAGCAGACACCCACACACAGGATACGGCAGACACCCACACACAGGATACGGCAGACACACACCCACAGGATACGGCAGACACCGACCCACAGGACACGGCAGACACCCACACACAGAATACGGCAGACACCCACCCACAGGATACGGCAGACACCCACACACAGGATACGGCAGACACCCACACACAGGATACGGCAGACACCGACCCACAGGATACGGCAGACACACACCCACAGGATACAGCAGACACCCACACACAGGATACGGCAGACACCCACACACAGGATACGGCAGACACACACCCACAGGATACGGCAGACACCGACCCACAGGACACGGCAGACACCCACACACAGAATACGGCAGACACCCACCCACAGGATACGGCAGACACCCACACACAGGATACGGCAGACACCGACCCACAGGATACGGCAGACACCCACCCACAGGATACGGCAGACACCGACCCACAGGATACGGCAGACACCCACACACAGGATACGGCAGACACCGACCCACAGGATACGGCAGACACCCACACACAGGATACGGCAGACACCGACCCACAGGATACGGCAGACACCCACACACAGGATACGGCAGACACCGACCCACAGGATACGGCAGACACCACCCACAGGATACGGCAGACACCCACCCACAGGATACGGCAGACACCGACCCACAGGATACGGCAGACACCCACACACAGGATACGGCAGACACCGACCCACAGGATACGGCAGACACCCACACACAGGATACGGCAGACACCGACCCACAGGATACGGCAGACACCCACACACAGGATACGGCAGACACCGACCCACAGGATACGGCAGACACCGACCCACAGGATACGGCAGACACCCACAGGATACGGCAGACACACACCCACAGGATACGGCAGACACACACCCACAGGATACGGCAGACACCGACCCACAGGATACGACAGACACCCACCCACAGGATACGGCAGACACCGACCCACAGGATACGGCAGACACACACCCACAGGATACGGCAGACACACACCCACAGGATACGGCAGACACCGACCCACAGGATACGGCAGACACCCACCCACCACAGGATACGGCAGACACACACCCACAGGATACGGCAGACACCGACCCACAGGATACGGCAGACACCCACCCACCACAGGATACGGCAGACACCCACCCACAGGATACGGCAGACACCCACCCACCACAGGATACGGCAGACACACACCCACAGGATACGGCAGACACCCACAGGATACGGCAGACACCCACCCACAGAATACGGCAGACACCCACCCACAGGATACGGCAGACACCCACCCACAGGATACGGCAGACACCCACCCACAGAATACAGCGGACTCCCACCCACAGGATACGGCAGACACCCACCCACAGAATGCGGCAGACACCCACCCACATAATACAGCGGACTCCCACCTACGGATACAGCGGACTCCCACCCACGGATACAATGGACTCCCACCCACGGATACAATGGACTCCCACCCACAGGATACAGCGGACTCCCACCCACGGATACAATGGACTCCCACCCACGGATACAATGGACTCTCGCCCTCCTGCAGAGATACCGGATTTATTTCGGTCGAGATAGCGGATTCCCAACCGTGAATATGCCGGACTCTCGCCCAGTGACACAGCGGACTTCCGCCAATGGGTGTAGCGGACTCCCGTTCACCGAGACAGCGGCTGCTGCCCAGACAGTCGACTTCGGTCCATGAAGACAGCGGCTGCTGCCCACAGACAGCCGATTTCGGCCCATGAAGACAGCGGATTTTCGCTCACGAAGAAAGCGGACCAACCCACAGAGAGAGCGGAATCCCACACATCGATAGAATTCGAAATATCAAATAATACGATTGAAAATGACAACATGAAACGAAATCAAATCACATCAAATAATAACATCAAATAATAAGACAGCAAAAGAAAGGAACGCTGCGGGATGCAAACCCAAACCACGCTCAGTCATGATTGCCGAACGATAACGCGGATAATTTTATTCATCACAACGGATCTAATATTGGTGGTGAATATTCACTCAGCTAGGCAAGTGTGCAGTGCAATTTATTAGCACAGCTTACCATAATGCCTGGGTAACACCTGCGGGACAGGTTGTACCAACAGACCAGCGTGTCACGACTCTCCGCGTGGGTGACCAATGGTGACAAAAGCATCCTCCGACTGCGGGCTCCACAGTTAGTCTGCTGACGTCTGTCCCCCCCCCATTAATGCCGGACGGCAACAATGCTGTCGTTTGTGTTTGTCATATTTTGTCACGGCGCTTACTGTTGCGCAGTGTTCAGCTAAATGCCGACGAATAAGCTAATGTCAGTTGGCAGCCATAATTGTCACATCTGAAACTGCTATTTCCGGTAATGCAATTTTTGTAAAATTTTGGCTTATAGCTTATTGGCCCCCAACGAATTTCCAAAGTGGCTCGACTCAAATCGAGAGGAAAAGCTCTCGGCATTACTGGGAAGGGATGTTGTGTCACGATTTCCGTGCCGTGGGTGGCCGTCCAACAGCATCTCCGCACCAGCATCTCCAGCAGCATCTCCGTGTGCCAGCCACCGGCATGCGCAGTGGCCGCTGACAATACCCGCCAGCAGGGGTGTCGATTTTGGAAAAACGTGGGGGGGGGGGGAGGCGAAGTGCCAACGCACTAGACCCCCAACCCCCCCAAAAAAACTGATCGGATTTCGCCCACTATATTTTCAGATCTCAGAAATTCCGATTTTTTATTCGACGATGTGTATGTTTATGTTTATTCAGCATCCTCACCAACGGGGAAAATCGTCCAATAACTGGTGAAGTCACATAATTAAAAGAGCAGTGCACAGTACATGTCAGCATAACAACTCTGAGTAATAGCATGCGACTGCAGTGCCATATAGTGGGCTCGGATCTATCGTCACCGTCATTGTCACCATTACCCTCCTCCTCACTCCACACACCAACAAACACACACCGGCTTAAATAAAAACACTTCAGCGATCAGATGCAGGCTAAAACACACCGGCCTTGATGGAGCATCAGAGCACAGCAGACCTGAACTGTGATGACGATGGGTGAAAGTATTTCCTTGGTGCCTAACATTATGGATTGGCATTATCCTCTTTAGTACGCCACTGCAGTTGCTCAACGTGTTTTGTCCGCAGATTGCACGATCGAGAGTAGAAAGGCCCTTCGGATAATTTTATTTCGGGACCCATTCTGAATTTTCCGGTGCTCTGGTCGATTCGATGGAGTCTCCTTGTGGTTTTTGTGGTGAAGTCTATTTTTTGTAAGCCCCCTGCAGGCTATTTTTGGACCCCGGTACGATTCTTCGGGCTCTCGGTGCGTTTTTTTTCCGTGCCCCAATAGGTTTATTTTCCGGCGTCCGACGAGATCCCATTTTGACGCAATTTTTGTGTCCGCAGGGTGACATTCCGCGTATATATTGGTTCTTGGGAAGCCAGCTGCAACTTGTGGGGTTCAGGCGCGACGTTTTGGCCCCAGAAAGATTTTAAGAGAAGCGGTGTGAATTTGATTTGGTCTAAGTGCAATTTTGTGGGGGCCCCGTGGTCACTTGTTGGGATCCCTTGCACGAGTTTTGGTGTCTACGACACGTTTTTGGGGGCCCGACAAGTTTTGTGGGCTTTTGGAGCCATTGTTGAGATCCCAGATTGATTTTCCGTGTCCGGACTGTTTTTCATTTACCCGGCTTCATTTGTTGGGTGATCTCAACGAGACTTTTAGAGCCCCGGTGGGACCTGTCATGCCTCTAGCGCGATTTTCAGGGGCCTGGGTGATAATTCTTAGTACCCCAGTCTCAGCGTGATTTTCAGGAGGCCCCGGCCGGACCGTTTGTGGCCCCCGTCGTGATTTTCTTGAACCCGGCACGACTTTTTTGCGGCCCCAGCGTGATTTTCAGGGACCCAGGTACAAACTTTTGAGGCCCCAGCGTCATTATCAGGATCCCCTGCGCTCCTTTTGGGGGCACAAATGTGATTTTTCGGAGCCCCAGTGCGATTTTTGGTGGACCAAGTGGGATTTTTAGGGAGCATGGCGCATTTTTTTCCTGAGCTCGGCGGTTTCTTGGGGGCCCCACAACCTGTCAGGAGGGGGGAAGGCAACTGCCCACAATGCCCCCTCCTCCATTCGGTATGTCACTGTGCCATGCAATGATGCAACATAAGAATCCAGGAATAGTTCATCTGTTTCATCACTCAGATGTGATTTCAACTCCCCAGTTACCCAGACAGTTTGAGGAAAGTCAAACATCTGCGACATGGATCAGCAAGGATGGATTATAAGGCAACATGGATACCATGGAATTCAGGCCACAGTAGTTATGCTGCAATACATACCTTCTTCAACAGACTGCTTTGGAGATGGATGCGCTCCTGAAGTTTGGTCAGGGTTGGAGTTGGAGGTGGATGGAGCAACACTGTGAGGACATAACATATGGTTCAAGGGACTTCTGTTTACATTAACAATACAGGGGATGAAGTAACATTTTCATTGACTTCTATGGTTTTCATTGACTTCATTGACTTCTATGATGTCCTGAGTAAGTAGGACAATCGAGATGGGTTTCTGTTATATGCATTGTAGAAGCAATGTTATTATGTAGCTTTTATACCCCAATGGGAATGGTATGGATTCACTCATAAGTGAATTTGCAAACTTACTGATATATCAGTTCACAACAATGCAGGAAGCTATATGATCAACATGGTCGATGTGCCCTGAAGCCCACGTAAATAAGTAACAATGCAGGGAATCTGCTACCTGACATTTTGCCCTGCCCGCGACCAATCGGCGTGAGAGATTGGCGACGCTACATGACTCAACGGTCGACGTGTCGTAAAACCACTAACCAACCAACCAACATTTTGCCCATAAATTAGCCATGATATATGGCATCATACTTCCCACACTATTTAGAATAGTGAGACAAACATCAGTACATTATAAATGTTAATTAAACGTTACACACGTCAGTTCCTTACCAGTGTTGGCAATACATTTCCTTCATGTGCTTTAAACATGATTCAAGAAAGCACTGCCATCGATTGTAAACTTGCAAAAAGAGTGGGCCGCCCGGTGTTGTAAATGGTATTTGAGTGAATTTGCTGTCTTGTTGGTGAACTGACCACTTATTGAGATATAAGTACTTTAACTTTGCCTACTTCTATCATGAAAATTTGTCATTTTTCAACACATCAGAAATCATCCGAATAACTTCTTGTCCACAAGCCGGTGTATGCATTTCTATGAATTTATCATATTTATTAACACAAATTATGTAGATCTGATCGGCAAATTTATACCTTAGAAAATGTTATCAACACAGGATTCCATTCTTGAAAATATAGTACATTCAACATGTTATTGTTCTTTGTGAAGCAATAAGTGCAATGCGCTCATGCAGCATGCAGATGGAGGTTCATCACGTGCACCAGGTAGCACAAAAAGAGGTTTTATTGCAGTCTAAGGTAACCACAAGACAGGTTTTACACCCATTTTACCTCCACGAATCATTCAAAGGCGCTAAGTTTCGCCAAGTTGCGTTAGGCTAGACTTTTGTTGTAAGTTAGTAAAATTTCCCCCCACAAAAAAGTCTTCAAACACGGTTCAAGCTAGATTAGGTTATGTTAGACTTTTTAAGTTGAAAATATTCGAGAAAAAAAATGTTGGAAATTGGGCATGAAAAAAATAATTCCTTGCATGGAAGGCTACGCTAAGTTAGGTTAGGTTATGTTACATCTTTTTTTTAACCTGAACATTATTTTTCATCCTATATTCCCAAGCCCACTTTTGGGTGTTATTTTGCCTCACAATTGAAAAGTGTGCATCTGCAGAGGAAATGAGCGGTTACATCATGTTCAGCACATTAATAAGCACTGCATAAAAAAAATCAAAGAAGGTAGAGAGTACCATGAGCTGAAAAATTACCCCAAAAAACCAGGTATTATCGCAGTTTAAGGTAACCACAAGACATGTTTTACACATATTTTACCTCCATGAAGCATACAAAGCGGTTAGGTTTGTCAGGTTAGGTTAGGCTTTTGTGGTAAGTTACAAAATAAATCATTTTTTGGTAAATAATTTTTTTTTAATGATTTTTCTGCAAAAAAAAAATAAAAAAGCTCAGGCTAGCTTAGGTTAGGTTTTTTAAGTTGAAAACATTTGAGAAAAATGCCTGGAAAATTTCAATTATAAACAATTCATTTCTTGTATGGGAAGTTTGACTATGTTAGGTAAAGTTATCTTACATCTTGAACATTATTTTTATGCTATATTTCCTAACTCCACACCCTTTTTTGGTGTAATTTTTACTCCCAATTGAAAAGCATGCGTTTGCACAGGAAAGGACACTAAACTTGTGCTTTTATGTGCTTCATTAATTTGTTTATTTAAATTTCCAATGCAATGTTTATGAACGTCACTAAGCTGATGGCACCACTCATTTTCTGTGCAAATGCTTACTTTCCCGGTTGTGAGCAAAATAACATTAAAAAACTGGCTTTGAGTTAGGTAACATAGCAATTAAAAGAAATACATACAAAATGCAACATAACCTAACCTAACCCAGCCTAACCTGACTTCGGTGAAAATAATCATAAAAACAAAATTGGAAAAATATCAAGGAATTTATTTTCTTGAAATTTTACAAATGAAAAACCTAACCCAACCTAATCTAACCATAATTATTGTGCTTTAAGGTGGTAACAAGACAAGTTCTTACACATTTGCCACCATAAAGCAAACAAATGGGCTAGGTTTGGTTATGTTAGATTAGTTTAGGTGTTTTAAGTTGGACATCTTTTGCAAAAATTGTTCCAAAATTTGAAAGAAATGGAGTTTTTTTTTCTTCAAAAGCAGCTTATGTTCGATTAGGTTAAGTTGGGTTACGTTTTTTATTTTAAAAAAATATATCGCTTGAAATTTTTAAAACTTGATGTGTTGGTTTTGTTTTTCTCGAAAGGGAGGTTCGGCTAGGTTAGGTTAGGTTATGTTGCATTTCTTTTTCATAAAAAAAAATATTTTACCCTATGTCACCTAATTCAAAGCCTTTTTTTGGTGTTATTTTGCTCACAACCTGAAATGTAGGCATTTGTATAGAAAATGAGTGGTCCCATCATCTGAGTCACATTCATAAACATTGCATTGAAATGATACATTCCATGAATTCATAAAATACATTAAAATACAAATGTACCAAAATGAGCAGTAACATCATGTTCATCACATTCCTAAACATTGCATTAAAAAAAAATCAAGAAATCAGAACTTACCTTAAGTTGTAAATTTACCAAAAGGTGTGCCAGCCCTTGGACAGAAATGCAACACTAGATGCCCCGATCCTGGACAGAAAAAGCACTAAGAGCAGTGGAATGGAAATATTGATACAAGTAAACTAAAACAGCTCTTCTTGAAGACAAACATGGTAGTTATGTGGTATTAACATGGAAACCCTGAGCACAAATCAGAAAAAGGCATGGACTGGACTTGTTCGAGCTTACCTGCAAACTTCTTCAACTACTGTTCCTTTGGAAATTAAATATCAGCAAGCTATTTATTCACTATTTAAAATCATACCAATCTGCAGGTACATCAGAAGGTGCGAAGTACAAAAACGAATCAGTACGTCACATGAGATTGGCCTCCGGATTAAGCACTGCGCGCAATTGCACCACAAATGTCTCACCTCCGTCACATTTGTCGACCGCAACCGGAAATTTAGACTTTAGGCGCTGGGATTTCTGTAACTGGAATTTTTTTCTTTGGATGTTACGATTTTGGATGTTCTGAGGAACGCCCATCACGATTGATGGGCATTTAATACGCGCTAGTGTCTATCAAGTCTCTCCAGACACATTTGGTGATGGGATTTGACCTTATATAACTTACAAGCAGGTGTTTGTCACTTCTGCAGCCGCCATAGGCCCATATTTCTGAGCTGTGACGTCACGAGTGCGATTGCCAGGCTGCGCCGAATTTCTCCACCGAATTTGGAATATATCCGATTTCTGCTTGGGTGCGTCAGTAAATAAGCCTCAGTAAAGCGACGATAAACTATGTACAGCGTTGCCAAGGATTAAGGTTCCAGTTAGCGTGTTCAATATGTGTGATGGCACGCAGTAATGTTCCTACCGAATTTAAAAATGCAAATAATGCGGTTGAAAAAGCAAGCTTCTTGGAGAGATTCGAACCCGTGAACTCTGGATCTCGAGTTTGAGTTCATACCTCTGCGCCACACGGCTGGGCGTAACTGCCCCGAAGTTTGGGATGCGGGTTGGGCAGTGTGCAAGCAAACTTTGACGCTATATACCGCGATAGTTTCGATTGCTAGAGCAAAAGGGGTAGATAGATTGGTGAAAGCAAGCAAAGCGATCCCTCTTTCGGTGCCAGAATCATGCGAAATGGCGCAATATAATCCGATATATATTTTTTTCGGAAATCGCAGCAGCTCCCTGTACAGCATTGGAATCGGGCTACATCGAACTGGTGACGTCACGATCAATCAGTCCGAAGCGTTCAAATCATCTAGCAACTGTACCTGATTATATGGCCTTGCCTACAAGGTTCGCTTAGAAAGTCTTGTCAGCTACGGCCTAGTACCTACCTATTGCTTTCTTCAAGAATATCAATTATAATACAGTGTGCGTGCCAGACTTGTGCTCCACTCAAATTTTACGAGTCGAATCACATTTGACTCATAGATCTTGAGATACGATTCAACTCATGATTCAGAGCAGGTCAAAATTATTTGATTCGACTCAATTCAGACTCAGAGCGCACAAAGCATGATTCGACTCACGACTTAAACATCAATTTGAATCGATTCAGATCCGACTCAGTTGTATCACTCATGAGCCATATATATATATATATATATATATATATATATATATATATATATATATATATATATATATATATATATATATATATATATATATATATATATATATATATATACAGATGTATATATATATATATATATATACATACATATATATGTGCATATATATACATGTATGTATATACATATATATATATATATATATATATATATATATATATATATATATATATATATATATATATATATATATATATATATATATATATATATATATATTATGAATATATTATATATATATAATGTGATGTGAAAACAGTCACATTCCCAACAATTATATATATATAATGTAAAACCTACGGATGTTGGTACTCCAACATCCGTAGGTTTTAAGTAATCCCATATCAGTGCGTTTAAGTGATTCAACATCGGTAGGTTTCAGGCCGTCCAACATAAGTAGGCTAGGTTATGTTACATTAGTTTTTATTGATAATTGTATGTTATTTTTAATTATATACCACCGCATCCAAAACCCTTTCCCCACACTTTCCATATGGTGCTGGCAAGGGCGACGCCACCGGGGGGCGGGCAGGGGGGCAGTCGCCCCCCTGCCGTGAAACTGTGGGGGGGGCCCCCCCCCCCCCTGAAATTTGAGGAGGCCCCTATCCGCAAATGCACAGCAAAAAAGGTGAGCAAGGAGGCCGACGGGACAGAAGATCATGCTGACAATGAGGCCTCAAGACTGACGAGGCCCCCAGGAAATATAATTAGGTCTCTATAAGAGACGTAGAACAGAGATTGGAAGGAGGCCCCCAGAACGAAAAGGAGGTCCCATGACGAAAATGAGACCCCATGACGAAAACAAGGTCCCAAGACTCATAGAATAGAGATTGGGAGGAGGCCCCCAGGACGAAAAGGAGGCGCCCCGGGACGAAAAGGAGGCCCCAGGACGTAAAGGAGGCCCCAAGACGTAGAACAGAGATTGGGAGGGGCCCCCAGGACGAAAAGGAGGCCCCCAGGACGAAAAGGAGGCCCCCAGGACGAAAAGGAGATCCCAGAACGAAAAGGATACACCCAAGGACGAAAAGGAGGCCCCCAAGACGTAGAACAGAGATTGGGATGAGGTCCCCAGGACGAATAGGAGGCCCCCAGGACGAAAAGGAGGCCCCCAGGATGAAAAGGAGGCCCCTAAGATGTAGAACAAAGATTGGGAGGTGACCCCCATGACGAAAAGGAGGCCTCCAGGACGAAAAGGAGGCCCCCAGGACGAAAAGGAGACCCCTAAGACGTAGAACATAGATTGGGAGGTGGCCCCCAGGACGAAAGGGAGGCCCCCAGGACGAAAAGGATGCCCCCAGGACGCAAATGAGGCCCCCAAGACGTAGAACAGAGATTGGGAGGAGGCCCCCAGGAATAAAAGGAGGCCCCCAGGACTAAAAGGAGGCCCCCAGAACGAATAGGATGCACCCAAGGACGAAAAGGAGGCCCCACGACGTAGAACAGAGATTGGGAGGAGGCCCCCAGGACGAAAAGGAGGCCCCCAGGACGAAAGACGCAGTCGATGCGCCCCCAAACTCCAACAACCAACCAACCAACCCAAGGACGAAAAGGATGCACCAAAGGACGAAAAGGATGCCCCCAAGACGTAGAACAGAGATTGAGATGAGGTCCCCAGGACGAAAAGGAGGCCCCCAGAACGAAAAGGAGACCCCAGGACGAAAAGGATGCCACTAAGACGTATAACAGAGATTGTGAGGTGGCTCCCAGGACGAAAAGGAGGCCCACAGGACGAAAAGGAGGCCCCCAGGACGCAAATGAGGCCCCCAAGACGTAGAACAGAGGTTGGGAGGAAGCCCACTGGAATAAAAGGAGGCCCCCAGGACTAAAAGGAGGCCCACAGAACGAATAGGATGCACCGAAGGACGAAAAGGAGGCCCCACGACGTAGAACAGAGATTGGGCGGAGGCCCCCAAGACGAAAAGGAGGCCCCCAGGACGAAAGACGTAGTCGATGCGCCCCCAAACTCCAACAACCAACCAACCAACCGCAGGACGAAAAGGATGCACCAAAGGACGAAAAGGATGCCCCCAAGACGTAGAACAGAGATTGGGATGAGGTCCCCAGGACTAAAAGGAGGCCCCAGGACGAAAAGTAGGCCCCACGACGTAGAACAGAGATTGGGCGGAGGCCCCCAGAACGAAAAGGAGGCCCCCAGGACGAAAAGTATGCCCCTAAGACGTATAACAGAGATTGTGAGGTGGCCCACAGGACGAAAAGGAGGCCCACAGGACGAAAAGGAGGCCCCCAGGACGAAAAGAAGGCCCCAGAACGCAAAGAAAGCCCCCCAAGACGTAGAACAGAGATTGGGAGGAGGCCCCCAGGACAAAAAGGAGGCCCCAGGACGAAAAGGAGGCCCACAGGACGAAAAGGAGGCCCCCAGGACGAAAAGGAGGCCCCAGAACGCAAAGAAAGCCCCCCCAAGACGTAGAACAGAGATTGGGAGGAGGCCCCCAGGACTAAAAGAAGACCCCAGGACGAAAAGGAGGCCCCCATAACGAAAAGGATGCACCCAAGGACGAAAAGGAGGCCTCTTGGACGTAGAACAGAGATTGGAAGGTAGCCCCCAGGACGAAAAGGAGGCCTCTTGGACGTAGAACAGAGATTGGAAGGTAGCCCCCAGGACGAAAAGGAGGCCCCAGGACGAAAAGGAGACCCCAGCACGAAAAGGAGGCCCTCAGGACTGAAAGGATGACGGGCAAGAAGCCACCGAGACGGGCAAGAAGCCACCCACGTTAGACGAAAAGGCTTCCGATGGGTGGCAGGTTATTCTTAAGTTGGAAAACGAGGCCCCAAGACGGAAGAGGATGCCCCTGCAATATAAAATTATGACCTGATAGGTGATATTTCTCCGGACGCAATAGGGGCCCCACGACGGGTAAGAAGGTCTCCGCAGGAATGAGAGAAGGCCACCGAGACCAGCCAGATGAGGTCCATATTTTGGAAGAGGAGGAGCCTGGAAGAGAAGATCTAGGACTAGGACGCAAAAGCACCCTGCTAAGAGGGTAATGAGGCTTCAAACAGAGATAAGGAGGACCCTAATATGAAAAAGGAGTCACCTAGGAGAGGGTAGGAGTCCCCAGAAATCAAGAGAGCGTCAAAAATGGCACGGAGGAAATCAGGAATGCAAAGGACGCCCCAACACCGGAAAGGAGGCCCCAGAATATGAGAGGAGGCCCTAAGACGGAAAAGGAAGCCATTGGATATGAGATGAGGTTTCGGAGACGCAAAAGCAGGCCCCAAACTGGTGAGGTTCCACCGAGATAGAAAAGGATGATCCAGAGACGTGGCAGGAGGCACCTAATTCGGAAGAGAACGACACAAGATTGGAAATGAGACCACATGATGAACGAGGAGGCCACTAAAATAGGAGAGAAAGGCCATTGGATAAGAGAGATGGCTCCCAGGCGGAAAAGAAGGCTCGAAGACGGCTAAGAAGGGAAATAACAAGGCCACTAAGATAGGAAAGGTTGCCAGTAATTTGGCAGAGGAGGCGCCTGGGAGAGAAGAGGAGTCCACGAGGAGATAAGAGACCAACCCTAAGATGGGTAAAGATCGAATCCAGAGCGCAGAGCAGGAGAACGCACAGCAGGAGGCCCCCAAGACGTGAGAGGAGGCCCCTAATTTGAAAAAAAGAAGGCCTCTAGAAGAGACATGAGGCACCTGCCGGACTCGAGAGGAGTCCCTCAAGAAGGAGTAGGTCTCCAGGACCAAATGAGGCCCCGAAGACCGGAAAGAGTTCCCAGGAAATGAGAGAAGGCCCTTAAGATGGGAGTGGTAGCAGGTATGGAAGGAGGTGAGGTTTCCAAAATTGAAGATCCCTCAAGACGGGTAAGGTTTTTCCAGGATAAAGGAGGAGCCACACGAGGCGTGGCAGGAGGCCCCTAATTTGGCAGAGAATGCCCCTCGAAGGTGAGAGGAAGCCCCATGCCACGTTAAAGGGGCCCCAGAATGCAAGAGGAGCCTTCCAAGGCGGGAGAGGAGGACTATTGAATATGGAGGAGGGTAGGACACACAAGGAGACATCGAAAACCGGTAAAAAGGCTCTAGGAAATGAGACGAGACCCTTAAGACGCGACAGGAGGCCTATAATTTGCAAGAAGAAACCCCTAAGAAATAGTAAGAGTCGTGTTTGGGTATTTTAAAATCACGATATGGCCCCAAAAGATCCGGCCGGGGCCCCCGCAAATTACGCTGAGCCTGGGGTACCAAAAATTCACGCCCGGACCACGAAAATCATGCCAGGGGCACGACAGGTCGTACCGTGCCCCAACAGTCTCATTGGGACCAAACCAAATGAAGCCGGAGCAACGAAAAACAATCCGGACATGGATAATCACCCTGGGGGCCCAACAATGACGCAAAAAGCCTCCAAAACGCATTGGACCACCCAAAAGTGTCGAGGCCGCTACAGCTCGCGCTAGGGATCCAAGAAAATGACGTCGGGGCCCAAAAGATCACATTGGACTAAAAAAAAGTCGCGTCGCAGCCCTTGAAAATCACACTGGAGGCCCAGAAGGTCGCGCCGGGGCCCCAAAAGTTGCAGCTGCCCTAAAAATCAATCTTAACCGGAATGTCACTCTGGGACAAAAAAAAAGCTCCTTCAGTGGCCGCAGTGCTATATCAAAGGGGCAAATGCCCCCTCCATCCTGAGAGGGATAAGCTCCCAAGAATCGTGTCGGGGCCTCAAAAGTCGCGCTGGGGCCACCAAAATTCGCGTCGGTCCACCAGAATTCGCGTATGGGTCTCCAAATAAATACGGCGAGCCCCGGGAAACTCGCTCCGAGGCCCGAAAAATTGCGATAGGAACCGCCAAAATCGCGCTGGGGCCATAGATAAATACAACGCGTCGCACAAACTCGAACCGGGCCCCCCAAATATCGCGCTCGGGACCCACAATTCCCATCGGTAGTCACGTCGAGGCTCTAAAAAATTGCCGTCTAGGGCCACACGTAAGCACAGTGTGACCACAAACACCGGATCGGTATCCGAAAAAACTCAAGCTGGAGCCGTCCAAAATAAGGATGGATTCCAGCAACTAAAGCCCAGGTAAAAAAAAATTGCTCTGGAGCACCGAACATATTATCAGATGCCTTCACAAATTGCGTACGGCACCGAAAAACAACCCGGATCTCGAACAATCGAGGTGGGATACAAAAACATGGCGCGAAGGACTCGAGAAATCAGGCCGGGATTCGGACTTTTTAAAAAAAATCAGAAAAGTTTCACAAAATCGTATTGAGCCCAGAACACTGGGGTTGGGTCTCCGGAACCACGCGACTGGGCGCGATAAGCCGCTCTGGGACCTAGAAACATCGTACCGAAGCCCCAAAATTGTACTTGGGCCCCACAAGTGTGCGTCAGAAGCCCAAAATAAACACATCGGGACCCTAAGAGCACAGCGGGGGCCGAAAATACAACTGGCCCTCCAAAGCGCACAGTCTCACAAAAACGACAGGGCCTTAACACATGCGTTGCAGCCATAAATATATATACCGGGAGGTAAAAAAAATACACCGGAAGCTCTCAAGGCACATAGGGATCATGATAACGCACAATAGCCTGAAAAGGTGGCTGGGGCCGCAAAAGGCAACATGGTTCCAAAACAAACAAAAAGACCGGGCGCTAAATAAACACATCGGGATCTTCGAAAACGCCCCGACACGTCAAAAAAAATCATCGGTGCACAAAAATGCAACAAACCCTAAAACGAGCAGGGGGTTCGAAAATGCTTTAGGCCCCTAACAAAAATGGATTGGAGCCATAATGCACAATCATAGACCAAGAAAGTCGCAACGGGTTCAAAAAAGAACGCTGAGGCTTGGCCTCGGTTCGGTATCCAATCTGGGAGGATAGCAGCAAAGATATGAAGTGCATCAAAGCTCAGCGGAAACCGCTTTTCATAACTACCAGAAGATGTGAGAAGTAGGAAACTAATGATCGAATTTAATCAATCGACTCTTCGCAGCGAACGCCCATACGAATCATTCCATCACGCCAAATATGGCGCAAGTCTATCAGGTGGCAACAATTAGCAAAACGCAGAAGGCCGAGCAGAAACCATAGCATCGCACGAAGTGTGGCGAATGCACCGAATACGAAAAATGGGTGTGCACGTGCACTGACGTTGCCGTCGTGGCGACCGGGTGCTATGAAATGGAATGCCTGAAATTGTGAAGTTTTGTATTTTAAAGTGGTGGGTAATACATTTTACTTTGAAGTTATGGGCCTAATACATCTTCGAAACCCTGCTCGTTTTAGGGCTTTGTTGTTTTTTTTTGCACAGAGTATTTTTTTACGTGTCGGGGCGTTTTCGAAGATCCCGATGTGTTTCTTTAGCTCCCTGTCGTTTTGTACGTTTTGGAACCATGTTGCCTTTTGTGGCTCCAGCCTCTTTTCCAGGCCCTTGTGCGTTCTCATGGTTCCTGTGCGCCTTGCGAGCTTGCAGTGTATTTTTCTTAGAGCTCCCGGTATGTTTATTTAGGGCTGCAACGCATGTTTTAAGGCCCTATCACTTTTTGGGAGACTCTGTGCGCTTTGGAGGGTTAGTTGTATTTTCTGGCACCGTCGTACTCTTAGGGTCCCGCTGTGTATATTTGGGGCTTCTGACGCACATTTGTGGGGCCCCAGTATGATTTTTGGGCTTCGGTGCGATTTTTTCTGGGTCCCGGCGCGACTTATCGCGCCCGGGCGCGTGGTTCCGGAGACCCAACGCCAGCTTTCTGGGCTCAACGCGATTTTTGTGGATCTTTTCTGTTTTTTTTTTAAAAGTCCGAATCCCGGCGTGATTTTTCGAACCTCTGGCGTCATGTTTTTGTATCCCACCTCGATTTTTCGAGATCCGGTATGCTTTTCGGTGTCATACGCAATTTTACAAGGTATCTGGAAAAAATATTCGGTGCAGCAGAGCCATTTTCCTGACCCGGACATTTATTTGTTGGAATCTCTCCTCTTCTGGAGGGCTCCAGCTTGATTTTTTGGATACCGATCCGGTTTTGTGGTATAGGTGTAATTTCAGCAGTGTGAGGTAACTTATCAAGGGATACCAAAAGAATACCTAAGAACTGAGTGGTGGAGTTAGGGTTGAAATCCGACCAATCAGAAACCATAGTGGTAGATTAGGCCCCTCCACAGGACAATTTAGTTGATGACTAAGTATATTATTTCGAAATGTACCCTTTGACAAAATAGCGCTCGAAATCTAAGGACTTTTTAATGGGCGTAGGTGCCCCCCCCCTGCAAATCCGTTTGCCCCCTCCTGCTTGACGCAAATATAGGTACTCCACTGGTCCCTCAATAATTTGCCGAAACATACGCCGATGGGGAAACGCCAACATTGAGGGGACAAATTGCCCCTCATAAGCATACAATACAACATCCATGCTCCATATAAAATGGGATGAATGATGTTTTTAAATGCATTTTCTTCCAACAAACTTCTTTTCTGTTATTACAGCCTGCATGATTAGAGCTTCCCAGCTTCCATACCTTATCAACCTCATTTACAAAACGGTACAGCACAGCGAAAACGATGGGCGTGACGGCGTGGAATTTGAAGGCTTGGATTATGTATGTACTGACATTGTTGCATTGTTGCATTGTGATTTATGCATTGCTGTTCAATGCTTGTTCTTGCCGTGAATTTATTCGCTGAGGATATATTTTAGCTCGTGTGACAGTTGCCTTGCAGCCAGCACCAAATGTTATAAAAATAAATAAATTCCTAAGATGGCGCTTAGAAAATCAATGCAATCCACTTCTCGTTGTCACCTTTGCGAAATTGTCGTCCTTGGACTGAGAAATGGTCGTTCAAGCTTTGCTTATGACATCAAGCTGATGGGAATAAATAACAGTAGTGATGAATCTAGCTATATTCAGTTAGACTTGGATGACTTAAAAGTGGGTTTATCAATGGCAGATATCTGTAAGATATGCTTAGCGCCAGCCCCGCCAGCTCGCTGCAATCTAGAGGCCAGCGGGAAGATTCGAGAAAGCATTGAGACGATGGTTCGTTTTGGCACTGATGTATGTATCCAAATATTACTTATTTATACCCTGGTATGGCCCAGTTTTCAGCGAAAATGATTAGTGCTATTGCGTCTTGAGTAAATGATGCACCATGCCAAGAACAAAAAAAAACGAATATGAAATCATGTTCCCCATCCTCGAACCATAGTATAAGAGCCTAAAAACAATATGAGACCATAACACAATGGAGGCCCCCTTTCGGGGAACAGGAAGCCCCCTTTCGACCTTGCCCCCCCCCCCCCCTGGAAGGATTTCGTGGCGACGCCACTGGGTGCTGGTGGAACAGCATGTATCCGTAGTCAAATTATTTTCTTGGACTGATTTCTTAGATAGAAGTACTTGAACTTGGAGGGGACGAGTGGTCTAGGGGTAAGATGCTAGTCTCACAATCGAAAGGTTGTGGGTTCGAGTCTCACCTGTCGCTACTCTTCGCCCGCGACCAATCGGCGTGAGAGATTGGCGACGCTACATGACTCAATGGTCGACGTGTCGTAAAAACCAATAACCAACTTGAACTTGGAGTGCTTATATCTTGGGCATTTTTCATTTTCCAAATGAATGAGTGTCAAATTCGTTGAAATCACATCAGAAAACACCAGAAAAACAACATTTTGATCAAAAATGTTTCCCATTTTTACACAAATCCTGTAATTGTCGATGGAAAGAATCAACCCCAATATAGGCATAACTCACTTGTTATCTCATGATAACCTCTCCTTTATATATAAATTTGAGACATCACTTAAATTACACAGGTCAGGACTTCGAGCAATGGTGCTCCAATCACCTGAACAAAACCTATATAATGCCACACATTCCAAAATACTTGATATTTTCATCAATAAAGTTGAACATGTGTTCCTGTAACAAGAACAATGCTATTTTTCAACAAAAAAAGATCATGCTTGTATTCCAGACTAAGTTTTAAGAAATTACAGAAGACATATACAAACTGGTTAAAATATGTTATATCCAGTACACATTTGCTTCATATATAGGAGAAAAAAAGTCCTCTGCAACCAAATTGATGCCATATTAAAAAAATCTTCGGATGACGTCATGTGGGCTTGAAGGAAAACTTCGATCTTCCTTCTAGTAAAGGTACCTTGGTTTGTTATTTGTCAATGCGACAAATATCAAATCAACGCAATTTTATTCAGTGCAGGTGCCCACTGCAGTGCAGGGCAATTTCTGTTCCATATTCTTTTTCACAATTACAACCCATTGATGTGTTGTGCTCCTGGTACTAGGATTGACTTATGTATGATACTGATTGTGAATACTAAGCTTAACATTAATAATTATTTGTAGTTATTGTCATTGGTTTTTGGTAAATAACTTCAGTACCCTCCATTCTTTACTCACTGGCAGATGACAAGTTGACAATTGTATTGCTAGGCATGAATAATTATGCTGTGTTTCTACTCCCTACTTTGTGTCATGACATAATATTCACACAGATACATGCTTTATATCACTTGTTCATAACTTGCATTTGAGTCACAAGACTCAAATGACTCGTTGTGATTTGAATGATTGACTCATGATTCAACTCATTTATTTAAAAAAAAGATGTGATTCAACTCACGACTCAATATATGTTTTTGGGGAAAAGAATTGATTCAACTTTTTTTTTAAAAACATCTCAACTCATCCCAAAACTATTGATTCATGAGTCGATTCTCGATTCAACTCGAGTCGAGCATAAGTCTGGTGCGTGCAGCTTCTTGCTGACTTTTTTTTCATGATATCATAAGCTGGCAGATATTTGGTTCACAAGTTGATGTGGCTCTGGGTGCAGGTCGAGACTGGGGTGCTGCATATCAATATTGAATATATGCACATTGTCATTGGGATATAGGTGGGTACCTAGGTAAATATCAAGCTTATAGTACAATGGGTTGACTGCTGAAGATAAATATAGTTTGTATATCAACAATCTCAATGAAAACAGATTGTTGCTGACTGGATTGTGTGCAAGTTTGACGATTACTGGAAATTGAGTGGGATGAATCCAATTCAAGCTCCATATGCCTGTGCTTTTGCCATTGGTCATGTGTGCAAGCATCATTATGACAATGCAATTGTTGTCTAGTGGCTTTGCAGATTTTTCAAACAATCTGATTCAAAATGAATCAGCAGCTAATCTCGATATTTTATGATGTAAGTCGTGCTTGCGAAGGGGAAGGAAATCCAACTCCTTTGTTTTTTTGTCAACAAAATTTTCAGTTTTGCAGCAAAAGGTCAATCCACTATCCAATCCAAATCTGTTTCATTTCAGTACAAAATGTGCTGGTTGGGAACTGGCATCAACTAAGTTTTGTAAGTAGCATGGTGTTTTTTTTTCTTTTTTCCCCTTTAACTTCCTTCTCAGCATAAAAATAGCATACGTTATTTAGGGGGCCCAAATCAACATTGAGGGGGCCAAGACCAACATTGGTGGGGCCATGGCCCCCACAAAAGGATACAAATCGACGCCCCTGCCCGCCAGCAGTGTTTACCATCGGCCGTTCATGCTTGATGGCCTGTGTTTGACTTCGTGCTGCTGTGCACAGGTCTTGATTATTTGCACAGTCGTTCACGCTCAAAATCAGCATCGCCAGGGGAAGTCGTTCTGATACGTCACGTACGTTGCATGTAACCCAAAGGCGGTGGTCAGCTGGATGCACGGTGGGGGGGGGGATTTGTGACAAATTATTGGGAGGGAACATAGGATTTTCCTGTCATTCATTTCTGTCAACGCCCTAGGTTTCATGTTAAATCTTGGTAATATTGGTGCAGAGTGCTTCCTCAAAAAGGCATGGGCATTTGCATCCCTATTTAGATGCCACAGACTGAGGCTACGCGGTACGCAAATGCTTACATTTTACTTGCAACATGAAGCTAGTTAACGGAGCCACTGAATTTCAAGCGTCACTCCTCGTGCTGTATATTGGTTTGAAGTCATGTTTGTGTGTGTGTGTGTATTTATGTACTGATTAATCTACCAGTAGTATTGCAGCGTATCAACTGCAGCGTATCAACAGCGTATCAAGTACTGCAGCGTATCAACCAATGCATTGAGTGCCTTCGTAAATGGGCTACCACGTGGATGCGACCATGACAAAAAACAATAACCGACAAACGCCAAGGCCAATCATGGTGTTGTACATGTGTTGTACATGGTCACTGGCGGATCTAGCCCACCGGTTTGGGGGGGGCCAACTTTCTGTTTTCGACGTCAGCCCCCCCCTCCCCTCCCCCAGTGGCGTACCTAGGAATTGCATCAGGGGAGGGGTCGAACGGATTTGGAGGATGCCCATTCTCCCACTATTTTTTGTTAAAAGCACCGGATTTCGACCACTATTTGGCAAAGGGGCACATTTTTAAAATAATAATTAAAATTAAAATAAAATAAAAAGTAAAATAATAATTGACAACATAATTTCCTGTGTATGGGCCCCAGCCTACCTCCACCGTTTCTATGTTACCGGATTTTTGTTCTTGTTTACCAAAACGTTCACGTTCACGTTCAACGTCTTGTACCACGTCAACGTTCGTGCACGTGGACATTGGCGGATCCGATTTTGTCAACTCTTACTGTAAGCAGAACTTGATCAGCATGGAACCCTCGATGTGTGTCAGAATCTACTATGCTACTATACTGGCTTCCAAACAATTATATATAAAAAATCCTTTAAAATTGGAGATTCTTTCATCCAGACGCTATTTTTTAACCTCGGGAAAGGTTACTGCATTTTAATTTCGTTGACTTCTGTTGGTTTCGGGGGGTAAAAAGACACTATGGACCCCTTTTAAGCGCTTCGGGGGGGCGCATGGCCGGAATGGCCCCTCCCTTGATCCGCCAGTGCATGAGAGTATGTGTAAAACTTGTCTCGTAAATACCTTAAACTGCAATAATACCCTTAAACTTTGATAGCCCGGTCCTACCACCCGAATCTCCCCTACATGCAAACCCACCAGTTATCTCTTATTCAGGATATAAATACATATCTCCTCTTGCTATTCTTCTTGAAAAAATCCGTCAATGTAGCCTGTCTCTTCATCTTAGCAACCCCAACACCTATATGGCTATATGGCCTTGCCCCAACACCAACATACGAAACATGCTGCTCAACTGGGCTCAACTGGTCACTCGCACGAAACATCCTGTTCAAATTCCGCTTTCGAAATCTGGCTCACTGGGTCCGCTTGGCCGTTACTGGCGAAACAAACTTCATGAACCTATCTGACGAAAGAAGAATGAAACTGCTGATTTCGTCATCTCTTGCTGTAAGCAGAACTTCAACAGCATAGAACCCTCGATGTGTCAGAATCTACTATGCTACCATATAGTGCTTCCTAACAATTATAACAAAATACCTGTAAAATTGGAGATTATTTCACCCGGAACGCTATTTTTTAACCTCAGCAAAGGTTACCGTATTTTAATTTTGTTTACTTTTGTTGGTTTGGGGGGGGGGGGCAAAAGACACTATGGCCCCCCCCCCTTTGAAGCGCTTGGGGGGGGCCATGGCCGGAATGGCCCCCCCCGGATCCGCCAGTGTACATGGTGTACATGTGACCGTGTGACATCACGCGCCACAACGGTTCTGAAAACGTTAACAGGAAGGCAACTCTTGCAACACGGAGCACCGACCGGAAGTTGTGGGCACAGCGGTGCCGTACTCGACAGAACTTTAATCAGCAGTTTGCGCAAACAAAATTCAACAGGCAGTCGCAAAAATAGGCAGCTCCACCAGAATGGGGTTGTGCACACCTACCGCTGCGTGGCGGGCAGGCGGTCACTATCAGGTGCTCAGCGACATCAAGATGGCACATTGTGCAGGCGAAGGCGTGACCTCAAAATGGAACAAAGAAGGAAGACAATCGAACAAAAACGGACGCAAAATAGAGAAATATACACATTGCCAACAGGGGCATCCTAGCTACGTGCCAGAACATCAGCTCTGCATCATCTCCAGTCGAGAAACTGCTGGAACACGGCTGAGTCCAGTGGCGTAGCCAGGGGGGGGGGGCGAATCACGGCTGTGTCTGAGCTGTTCACGCACCCTGCGCTCTGAGTAAGATTGTACCGAGGCCTCTCGCCTCGGTGACCAAAGTTCATGGGAAGCAAATTCAGTCCTGTAAAGTGCTTTTCTGTTCCTCTGAACTCAGACATGATTACTAAATATATTCTGGATCGAACACTGAGCATAGTGCTCTATTTGTCAACGAAATGTTCAAGATTACGCAAGAGGAGAAAACGCATCGCTGGGACGAATCGGAGTCACATAACGGCATGTCCCTGTTTTATGTAGCTCAGCTACTCGAACTATTGTTCAATACCACTGCATTTTACGGAGTGGACATAATTGTTCGTAACGCTTCGTCTGCTGTCGTCAAACAGTGTCGTAACGTAGCTGGTAGAGACCTGACAGCGTCCAAACCTCGCGTCAGGTGATATCTGACGAGATGCTGGTAGAGACCTGACAGCGTCTAGTCCTCGCATCAGGTGGTAGCTGACGAGATAGAGCCCGCTGTGTGGCCGTGGAACTGGGCTGACTACGACAGACCACACATTTGTCGATATCTTCTCCTGGGAACTGGCGATAGATTATTGATTTCTTTTTAACGTGACCACCTTTGGCCAGGCCAATTCTCAGTAACTTAGAAGCCGCAAAATTGAGGACGAATAAGTGTGAAACCTCCGCGCACTGCGGCAGCCGTTTAGGCACATGAATCAAGCGTGTCATGCGTCGTGAAAACCCGGTTTCCATGATGGCTTTCCAGTGGAGCTTCCGGCGTTGCCGTTCAAACAAGCTCCAAACAAGCAATTCCAACATGCTCCACCCCAAACAGCTGCCATCAGCAGACAGCAGCTTGTGTTCAATTCGCGCATAAACGACGCAAACGAGACTAATGTGGTGTAATCGGTTGTTTAGTTTTAATTCGCCATTTGACGACTCATTTCAAGTGATGTAAAATATAAAAGCACATTTGAGACACTGGGGCGGTATATTTTTGCAACGAAGTTAATTTTCGACCACTCTTTTAAATGCATTTGAATCCCATGTATCCTGGGATCCGAGCTGCGAGCGGACTCCAGGCATTTGGTCGGCACCTGCCAGCGCGCTGAGTTTTGACGCGGCGGGCTGGGCAGTAAGGGGCCGGGCCGCGTTCTAATGTCAAGGTGGCAAATCCGGTCCGCGGGAGGGGAGGTGGTTGGTTATTGGTTTTACGACACGTCGACCGTTGAGTCATGCAGCGTCTCCAATCTCTCACGCCGATTGGTCGCGGGCGAAGAATAGCGACAGGTGAGACTCGAACCCACAACCTTTCGATTGTGTGACGAGCATCTTACCCCTAGACCACTCGTCCCCCGGGAGGGGAGGTGCAAACCGGGCAAAGCAAAACGACAACAGACTCAATTGCCACTAATTATTACGCAGACATTCGCTCCTTATGTTGCGTTCTGGAGCAGTCTGGAGCAGTCTGGAGCAGTCTGGAGCAGTCTGGAGCAGTCTGCCCGGCAGCACCCTTCCCTATCCCGTGACGAACGGTGGTGCCCACCCTCCCCCCCCCACTACGTGACGAACGGTGGTGCCCACCCTCCCTCCCCCACTATGTGACGAACGGTGGTGCCCACCCTCCCTCCCCCACTACGTGACGAACGGTGGTGCCCACCCTCCCTCCCCCCACTATGTGACGAACGGTGGTGCCCACCCTCCCTCCCCCCACTACGTGACGAACGGTGGTGCCCACCCTCCCTCCCCCACTACGTGACGAACGGTGGTGCCCACCCTCCCTCCCCCACTATGTGACGAACGGTGGTGCCCACCCTCCCTCCCCCACTATGTGACGAACGGTGGTGCCCACCCTCCCTCCCCCACTATGTGACGAACGGTGGTGCCCACCCTCCCTCCCCCACTACGTGACGAACGGTGGTGCCCACCCTCCCTCCCCCCACTATGTGACGAACGGTGGTGCCCACCCTCCCTCCCCCCACTATGTGACGAACGGTAGTGCCATCCCTCCCCTCCCCACCCCGTGACGAACGGTGATGCCCACCCTCCCTCCCCCACTATGTGACGAACGGTGGTGCCCTCCTTCCCCTACCCCACCCCGGGATTCATCATTGAAACACGGAAATTAATTATAGACACATACGTCAACATGTCTGAAATATTGTGGGCATGCTATTCTTTTTCAGCGGAATTTTCCTAGTTCATTTCATGCAACGCTATGTAATAAATACCACCCGTTGCCACATGTTTGGGGAGATGACTTGTCCCCTCAGCCACCTAGCGGTTACGCCTGTGTTTGTAGGCGTCCCATGTCAACACCCCAAGTCAAGACAGACAGTCAGGCAGGACATGGAGTTACACCGGCAACTGGGCGGAGATGCTGATCATCCGACCGACAATGCGTGTACTGAATGAGCCCCACCACCTCAGGACATGGGGCTGCACTGGCAAGTGTGTGGAGATGCTTACTATTCGGTCCCACCACCTCCGAACATGACGCATTGTAGCATCCGCGTACATGAATTCCGGAGATTGAATAAAGAGAGTACCTTTCTTGGCATAGTATGCACAATGATCATCATCCATTAAGAACTCGGCACCAGTGGCGCAGTCCTATCGCAGCTGAACGCTAGGCATCCGTTCGTCCAGCAGGTTATATCAAAGGAGCTCAAACCCGCCAGCACACCATCCAGGATATGTGGCAGGGTTACGTGTAAAATGCATCCGAAAGCAAACGGTCGCTAGTTTTGCACCAGTACGCCCAATGGAAAAAAAACAGCTCCACCATGGCACCGTTCTAACTGTCCATTGGAGTTGGAAGAGCTGGCAGTTGGCTGATGTGGCACGTCTTTATAATGTCGCACCACTGTCCCCACAATCAGGAAAAAGACATTGGAACACGGCCGCCGATACCAGCACACTCTTGTTGTCTGTTGACGGAAAGTGCAAGCACGTGTGCAAAATTTCACTGTGACACAGGGTATCTATTAAATAATTCTCACTGGGGGGCCGCGATCATTGGCGGTTGCAGGACACCATCAAAGCCAATCAGATTCCGCCCCCCCCCCGCCAGTAATGCTAAATCAATGGAGAAAGATCCGTGACTGTAGGCGTGAGGGGGCTGCAAACACCCGTCCCTAGCTAACGTATCAGAGGAAGCCCAAACGTGAGTGTGCTGCCAACTCCAGAAAATATGCGTTGCCTTTAGGAAGTGATCTTCTATGGCATGCGACAGACCGACAACTCCTTGCTCCTCTGGGTTATGATTGCACCTGGAACCGCGCGAGCTAGGGCGGTATGCACCACGCAGCCCCGCCCACCGCCACGCAGCCAGATGGCGCCGGGCCAAGGCATCGTGCCCAGTCTCGCGCACGCCGTTTGTGAGCATGCGGATGCGCTGAGTTGCGCGTGCACGCCTGCATGCCACCATCGCCCGCGGGGTCCGGTCGGGTTTTCCGAGGAACAGCAGCCGTGCTTTGCAGCTGCCGGGGGCTGGGAGATACGGTCACGTGCCGTTGGTCGATATGTCCGAGCCTCGCGGCAGTCCGTCAACGGAACACCGTGCGTCGCACCGTGGCCATTCACCTCAGCCGGTGTGGCTATGTCAGAGATGGGAAGGGCGAGAGAGCCAACAACGACACCGAAGGGGCCACGGCAAGTATAATTCACGGTTCACGGGGAGTTTCAATGGAGGAGAGTAAGTTTTTGTGTTGTCGAAATAGATACTCGGACTTGGGGTGTTCACGTGTCAAAGCTGGAGCAGGGGGAATTTTGTCGGAGTCGCATCAGCAATTCCAATGCGAGTGTAAGAACCTGGTTCAAATGAAGTAGCAGCATATTTATTTCTGTCATTGGCCTCCGGACGTGGAGCAGTTAGACAGGAAAAGTTTGGCGGGATGATTGTGCTGTGTTGTAGTCCTAAAGTGATATCCAACGAGTTGTAGTGTTCCGCGGTGTTAGAGACTAGGGCGATTAGCCTCGGCATGGAGGCTGGTGACAGGTGTGATGCGGTGTGCTCCGGTGATGAGGCGTGATGCGTGATTTTGCTTGCGTTCAATTAATGAAATGTGCGGTGTGGATATATGATCGAAGATAAACGCATTAAGTTATATGATTGAGCGAATCAGAACAATGTGGGTTTTGTTTAGAGTAGGCCGGTCTGCACAGGATCGGCCGGAGCTGTGGCATACATAGGATATCCAGGCGCTTAGCGCAGCGCTCTTTAATATATACATATATATATATATATATATATATATATATATATATATATATATATATATATATATATATACATATATATATTAAGGCACCTCATATTACCTATATGTAATATGGGGGCCGAAATAGTCCTTTGTTGTGGACGATTCTGAGGTATGTGGAAGTGGTTTGGTGGGGAATAATTTGGTCGCGGCAACGAAGCGATGGGGTGGGTACAATATATGTGGTAAGCAGAGAGAAAACCATTGTGAGATATTTAGTGGGGGAGATCTGCAGCCCCCAGAGGGAGCACCAATAATCAATGTCATTCGTGGCGAGTTGCATGAAATTGTTCGCGTTATCTGCAGGTGGGCGAGTGCACCAATTGGCCAAATCGTCTGTGTAAATGGAATATTCTAAACGGGGGGGGGAATCAGATGAAGTTGGTCCAAGGAGTCGTTCATCGTGATGAAAAAGATGGTGGGCGATAAAACGTTGCCTTGTGGGACGCCTTAATCGAGATTGTAGGGCCGGTAGTGGATTGTGCCGCATCGGACGGTGAATTAACGGTGAGCGAGAACGTGTGACAAAGGTGGCTATTCTGCCCCTCATACCAATTCGGAGGAATTTTATTCTAAGGGGCAAAACTGTGAACTTATTTAAACGCGGAACGTAGCTAGAGGAAAAGAGCTACGGCTTTATATTTCTTGATTGAATGGAATGGAATGGAATGGAATTTCTACATTGAATGGAATCCACAAGTTTCATCAGGTTTTCAGCGGTGCTGCGTCTGGGCATAAAAGCCGCTTTGGGGGGTCCGGAAGCAAGAGTGTTAAATATGCACTGAATTCTTCGCTATTTATGCCGAACTACTCGAAGATATTATCATATCCAGATACCTTGACCTTGACACCGTTCCAGCGTCATATGATATAGCCGTTTAGCCGTGATATGCTATAAGGGACCAAAGTTTCAAAAAAGAAGCAAATTCTAAGTGCATTGAATATAGCCTAAATATTGATGTTTAAAAAATTGCATACGAACATTCTACACCCAATTGAACTATATACGGCATTGGGAGCTTAGCTTTAGCGACTTTAGATTTTGAAGGACCATCGTAAGATATCTACATGTTTGTACAAAACGAAAACTTTTCTCCTTGGATTTTGGTCTCAATTCGTCGGTAATAAATATTACTTTATAGTTATTTGCTTATCTAATGCATTTGGTAAAAACCTTCAATCTTTGAGATAACATTTTTACATTGCAGGTAAATAGTTATTTATATTGGCGCTTGATGATGGAGAGCTTGGCAGTTCGTAAGTGTTTGTAATGTCCATGGATTTATATTTAGCTGCACGTGATGAAGTAAGGGAAACGGCCACAGTGCTGGGATGATGAAGCCCGGGAAACGGCTACAATGCTGGGATGACGAAGCTGCCATCAAGACCACAGTGCTGGGATGATGAAAGTAGCATCAAGGCGATGGGGGTGCGCAGCACATGTACCTCGAAGAGAGCGCATGACTACCTTAGAGAGCATCAAAGGTAAGAGAGCATCAAAGGTAAGAAAAGAAACACTGATAATTTACGTATGTAATACATACAATAATGTAGGCACAATATAGGCGTTGCATATCCAATGCAAGCACAGGAGTCCCCTAATCCTCATCCAGAATGTGGAGGAGGAAATATCTGGCTGTATATTTATTACAATGGAAATACATATGCATGCTCAAAATATCGTTCCCATCGTTCCCGTTCGGCTTGGTTCAGCTGAGTTTTCTGATAAACACCGGTGCACCCAGTTATGATATGCTTGTGCCCGGCCACCTCGGCGGAACAGTCGGCTAATGCGCCTGCTCAGGCCGAGCGAGCAGGCGCGGCTAATGCACCTGCTCGCTTGGCCTAAGTCTGACCTCGGGTTGACCCCTTTTCAGCCGGCTTCTGTACCTGTGCTCTCAACACCCTGCAACCTGATGAACTTGCTCCTACCTTGTAATCGTTCCTACGCCCTTGGTACGTACCACTTTCAATACCTCAGTTCCTGCACACACATGTTTTCCTCCCAAACCGAGATGCCTTTCGTCGTCATTGATGGTACTATGTTTTTGTACACTGAGCTTCTATTGTAATTCATAGAACAGGTGCCAATTTGAACTAAATGTGGACATTGCATTGGGTATGATACAAAATAAATGCCATGTTAGACATTGGGTCTATGCCTATCCCGACATATCCTGATCTCTATATTTGCCTATAAAAGTATCACACATGCACCATATTTATTGGAGTTATATTTCCCAGGTGACCTGTGCCGTCGATCCGCTGTATACCCAGCTGGGTGTCACAGCTATGGTTCCAGACAGACACTTTCCAGTCAAGTGGCAGTACAGCGACCGCCAGGAAGTGCAGCAGCCTTTCCCGGCGGCCGCTGTACCGGACATGGTTCCACTGACGAGAAACTGCGCCATCGTGTTTGACGAGCTTGTCGTCAGTTCACGGCTGAGCTACGACAGCAGCAGGACGTAGTGCGCGGACCTCACACGCAGCTGCAGGTCATCGTGGTGGGATTACATCAGAGCCACCGGTGACACGACAGCTTGTGTGGGTGTGTTTGTGTGGTGCACGCTGGCAATGGCTGCGTCCTCTGCTGCTTGAGCTCAGGGTGTTGGAACCGTTACATACTATTGCGTGCCTTTGGTGTTCGTGCGATGGTAAAATCCACTTGGCTGGGTAGAACTAGAGTTCTTGTGCTAAGGCCTGTTAGCACGTGACAAAATTCCGGCAGAATCTTTCCTCGGCAGACTCGACGTTCGCGACGTCGGCGGCAAAAATTGGCAGGCAGCGGCAGAAATTAGCAGGCAACGGCAGGAAGTAGCAGGCGGCGGCAGACTCTGACGTGACGCTTCATTCTGCCAACGTCACACTAGCCGGCTGACGTCATCTATCCAATGCGCCATGAAGCGTCTTGGTTGTTTATTTGCTGTTCAACAAATGATCCTCTGCAGTACAAATTGACTCAAGTGGTACTACTCTAAGACTTGAATAAGTGGTACCACTATTGACTAAGTGGTACTACTCATCCCAGTATTCAGATAGCATTATTATATATTTGGTACTAGCTCTTGCACGTCAATGGTAATGGTTCTCTATGGAGAACGGGGTAATGAGGTTACGATAACAGGGAAGCAGAGGAAAATATCTTCCTGTTAAAGAGCTGAGAAGGGTGCCGAAAACTGTTCATTCTTACCAGTATGAAGGACAAGGGCGCATGAACCGAACGTGGGTGGGGGTTAAGGGGGTAACGACCCCAACTTTGAACAAGTTGATCATTAACGAAATGGGTGTTGCATATAAAGAATCGACTTTCCAAAATGACATGTCTTGCCAAGCCAAACTTTGTGTTAATTCATTCCATGCAACAACAAAGGCCTAATGTTAAACTTGGCAGCTGGTGCTGCATCAGCAAAACCAAGAGTGCACCAAGTTCCACCCCTGAGCAGACTCCATTTGGTGACACGAGCCTCCTTCCTAAGAAAACACGTGAATTAGGCATACCATCATCATGCATTTATTTGGATTGCAGTGCCGGGCATATTGCAAAGGACAAGGTAAAGCACAAATTACTCACCAAAATGTCCATCCACAACACTCACGGTATTCAATTCTAACAAATGTAGCCACCGAAAGGCCAAACAGCAACCACAGAAACCTTCCGATACCCGCGTCCGACAGCAGAACGCGGCAGGCAACTTCAAATATTTCAAGTTGCCTGCCGTCGACGTCGCCGACGTCGACAAAGCTACTAAATCACAATCGCTATGGCTAATACATTGCGTGACGCCATCCATTTGTGCTGTGACGTCAGAGGCTCCGGACGTCGCCGATGTCGGGTTCTGCTCGATTCTGCTGGGTCTTGCTCAGTCCTGTCAACGTCACGATTTTGCCGGGTTTCTGCCGGGTTTCTGCCGCGTGTAAACAGGCCTTTAAGCTTTTGATAATTGGCAAAGGTCAGGTCCATCTGCGGCGGGGAGTTGAAGCAGCCAGTTTACCTGGAGTTGGATACACCGGTCACCGTCGAGCTGTTGCTGGGTCTGGTCCGCACGCTTGGGAACGTGGCAGAATGTGCGCATAAATAGCAGCGCAACAAGCGCGCTGCCCCGTGCGAGCCGTGGTGTCCGACATGAGCGCAAATAATTACATGATCCGCGCCTGTGGCGTGATCTCGGGATCTCCCACACCAGCCAGCTCAGCATGGCAAACTCGAGTCATTCTGAACGGCATGGCACCTGAATTAGATATGGTAGCATGGTACCACACGTTGGACTGCATACATTTGCAAGTGGCTCAGTGATGATGGTCTCAGCATCTTACGGTAATACGTGAGTTGCATCAGCTCATAATCTGAATGGTAGGTACTGCATATATAAATAGACTGCACTGTTGGTGGTTGCAGCAGAGAGAGGAATTTCGAAATAAAGATGTTGTAGTTGCAGTTCGTCAGAAATCCGGTGTGTTCAGGCTTTATCCAGTGCTCAGACCAGAATATGTGCGCTGTCATCGGCTGGGCAGCGCGTCGATCGACAATCTTCCGGCTGACCACAAACAGAATCCTTTATTTGTGCAAATGCTATTCCCTATCTCTATTGCCCTTGAAACACAACATAATGGAGTAATAAGGGTGGCATTCTACAGCCTACTTTTCCACGAACTTTGTTTGTGACCATGGGATTTGATTTTAATATGAAATTTGGCAGGCGTATCTGGTTTCTCGCTGGCGTGCCGCACTGTCTGAATAATTGCGAGACCGTCTGGATGACGGACTACGCGTCGGGGCACGTGCAACTGCAGCAAGCCGTCGCTGGGCGCCGAACGTCTTCTGCAGGTCCTCCACACCGTGACAGCCGACCAGTTCAAGATGTGTCCCAAGCTGATTCGTCTCCATCGCCAGGTGTGTTCAATACACTGATCCAAGTGTTTCCACGTTGAAAATTTTGTTTTCTGAAAATATTCAGCAATGTGCTTCAATCTAGTCTCGAAAATACGCACTTTCATGTTATTCACGGGTACAGCCACTTCCCAGTATACTTGATAGATTGACCTGATAGACTTGATGACACCATCAAGCCCAGCCAGGTTATATGGACGATGTGTCTTGATTATTATCAGTTTATAGCTGATGACATACTTCCTCCAAATTGTCTGGAATCCTTCTTATCTCCAGTGTAGTACTGATGTTGTCAGTGGAGGCGAATGGAGGGTTGGTTAGTGTTTGTCTCCAGTCATGATGTTGTCAGTGGAGGCCAATGGAGGGTTAGTTAGTGTTTGTCTCCAGTCATGATGTTGTCAGTGGAGGCCAATGGAGGGTTGGTTAGTGTTTGCGCGGCGCAGTAGTCGCAGTCAACTGAATCCTTTTCTCGGCAGCGCTAGTAAAATGTAGGCGCTAACGACATACTCTGCAACTGCGTGACATGCTAGTCTGGCGATGTCTTTACTGAGTCAGTAAGCCTCACGTAGCTGGACACGGGACAGTTCTCGTAACCATAATTGCTCCCTTTGGAGTACGCCACTATGCTTAAGAGTGCGATGGATGGTGTAGCCATTTTCCCTTCTTGCAACGATACATCATTCTGACACGCTTTTCACGTATATGTTGTTGAGTTTTGGTCATCATCAGGATTTATAGATAAGCATAAAGCATAATTGTAACTGACAATGCTACCTGCTTTGAGCGTCCGAAAGTCAACTCATTATGCAAACGGAACGGAGTGTGCCACCATACATCTCCACCATACTCGCCTCATTCAAATGGTCAAAAGGACCATGTGACCCAAAACGACATGAACGTCCATCTTCATTAAGCGGCGTTGTGTCAAGCACTCAGAAGCGCCATTTATGATATTTTTGAAGCAATGAGCTTGATAAGCTTCTGAGGAAAAATAAATCGACTACAATTATTAATAAATGGCTAATAAATATACAAATTTGATTAGAACCTGGACCCATAAAAACATGCTTCACCTTAGCATTTGCAGAGGTGAAACAACTTGTTTACTGGACTACCCGAGTAGGAGACAGAAAATGTGCAAAACAAAGTACTCAGGAGACAGTACAACGGGACGGCATAGTTACCACTCAAACCTCCTTTTCCATTCCGGACGACATATCCATGTTTCTATCGAATAATTGATGCAAGGATTAACACAACACAACATTATGTTTAATTTAATACTCGTTTCCTTGGCTGTAGGGAGACAGCCTCCAATTGGTAAAAGTTGCTACGTGGCGAGAAAAACTAAACCACCGTACGGTCTAGCTTACTTCAAATTCGATGGGATTTGAGCTCCTATTGCCTTACTCCTAAGAGTTGTCACCTGGTGAGAAAAACAAATAGCCGTACGGACTAGCTTAACACGCGCACTGGAGGGGGGGGGGGCGAAGTCCGCCCATCCCTCTGGTTTTTCGTAAATAACTCCCGATTTTGCTGGTCGATTTGCACTATCTTTTGCGTACCTGCTTAGAAATGTCCGGCGCGTCGTTTAAAGTAGGAATAACTGAAATCGGCCGGACACTTTTCGAGTCAGAAGCCGTTAAATTCAAAACATTTCGTAGCGCCAGACCACAAAAATCGGCGATGATGCGCTTCCCGTATATCGGCAAAAGGGAAGTGTTCTTGGCAACACTAGCGACTTGTTTGATGTATATCGTTATGCTATATAGTTTCAAGGTAATATTAGGTCACCGAGGTCAAGTCAAGTCAAGTTCATGACAAGTCAATTGAACCAAACTTGGTTAACTGAAATGATGTCATAAATGCAAATGACTGTCATGCGATTGATGTCATTTTCCATGCTATTCCCTACACATCCTGAAAACTACTGTTTGTGTCATTGTGTATCTAAGCGTTTCCATACTCCATTCATGTACTACAATCCTTTATTCGCGAAGCTGATTGCGCCGAGACCGCCCGACAGTCGGGCGGGCGGCCCGGTTCGGTAACTGGAACAGGCAACTGATCTGATAAAGTGCTGTTATATAGGTAACCTGAGGTCAAATGTCGGGTCTAGCATCTGTATTGCATCATTAGTCATGTCCAAAACATCATTGATGCCCATTTTGTAGCATTTAAACACAATCACAGCAATCCATAACAATGACAAGCCAAGCCACGTAAAACAAGCACATTGTGACATATGTAACCTCATCTGACATTGAAGATGTTGACCGAAGGTCGCGAAATTTGCACAAAATAGAGATCACTACCGTACCCATCTACCCTGAGAATTTTGTTACTGTAGCTTTAATAGGAGCCGAGATCTTATGGGGGGCGGAATCCGCCCCCCCCCCCCCATCTCTAGTGCACGTAATTGTCAGAGGCCCTCCAGGGCGCGTGTTAATTTGATTTGGATTGGATTTCAGCTCATATTGCCATACTCCTGATTTCTTCCTTTTTCAGCGTCATGGAAGGTGCGGCAACGGCTGACGTAATTGCGACGAAACTGGTTCATACGCGTGCAGTATCGATTGCAGCATGTTTAGGTGGTTTCCGTATTCGGCCTTGGGTGGTTTATAGCATTGATACTAGTCATAACATATTTTCAGCGAGCCTAATTACTGTGCCTTATGCTCTGTTCTGTTGCGGCCGCAGTTACCCGGGCTGCCACATACAATGCTGGATTGTGTGTGATCACGACGGACATCATGTTTTTGGCTCTGGGGATGGCCCCCAAATCTCCCTTTTTGGGGGAGACTTAAAAAAATTATTTGGAATCAGGAAAAGAAGACGAAATCGACCAGGGCGCTAAAAAAAAAATTTCACCCAAAGATCAAAACAAAATTTATCTCAAATTTCATATATTTTGAGTTTTCAATTTTCCTCAATTTTTCGTTTTTGTAATGGATAGAGTAGACCGCAAAACGTTGCTTTAAGTCAACTCTTCCGCATAAGAATGCTTACTTTAGCCAGAATCATAGATTTTAGCCCTAATTGATATATATATATATATATACAAAACTAATACATCATGAAAAACGGGAAAAGATCACAAATTCATCTTGTGCGTTTCGTTGCATCACTAAAGATAAGCAAACGCTGAAAGTCTCAGTAAAATGTCATTAACTTGATGATTGGTTGAACTTTTTTGGAGGTAACCTCACTTGACCTTGAATAACTCGTTGACCTCAGATGACCTGACTTCAAAATTTCCACACAACATGCCAAATTCATGTGGGAAAAGGTGTGCGAAATTTCGGCGCGCTGCCGCGACCGTTTTTCGTTTTCCGCGGAAGACCTCAGGGGTGGGCGTAAAAATGTACGTAATGTACACCAGACAAATGTACGTAAAGCAAATGTACCTATGGCAGATGTAAGTACGCAAATGTACGTATGCAAATGTACTTACGCAAATGTACGTACGCAAATGTACGTACGCCAATGTACGTACGCAAATGTACGTAAGCAAATGTACCTAAGCATAGATGTACGTATGCACAAATGTACGTAAGCGCAAAAGTAGGTATGCGCAAAAGTACGTAAGCACAAATGTACGTAAGCGCAAATGTATGAACGCGCAAAAGTACGTAAGCGCAAATGTACGTAAGCGCAAATGTACGTATGCGTAAATGTACGTAAGCACAAGTGTACATAAGCACAAAAGTACGCAAGCGCAAATGTACGTATGCGCAAAGGTACGCAGGCGCAAATGTATGTATGCCCAAATGTACGTAAGCACAAAAGTACGTAAGCGCGAAAGGACATAAGCGCAAATGTACGTAAACGAAAATGTACGTAAGCACAAAATGCACGTAAGCACAAAAGTACGTATGCGCAAATGTACGTAAGCGCAATTGTACGTATGCGCAAATGTACGATAGCGCAAAAGTACGTAAGCGCAAAAGTACGTAAGCGCAAAAATGCGTATGCGCAAATGTGCGTAAGCGCAAGTGTACATATGCACAAAATTACGTAAACGCAAATGTACGTAAGCGAAAATGTCCGTAAGCGCAAATGTACTTAAGCGCAAATGTACGTAGGCGCAAGTGTACGTATGCACACGAAAGTGCGTAAGCGCAAATGTACGCATGGCATAAAGACATAAAGACATAAAAGATCAGTGCAACTATGAGCCACAAGGGCCCTTCTTGGTTGCACTCTGTACACTGAACCAGTTGTCCACCAAATGTGTTGATCAACTCTCCCTGGAATACAGAAAAACAAGCCCCCTATTCTTATAATGATTGTCTATGCTGTTCTTAAAGATGTTCGGTGTGTTGCTACTGACAAGGGTTTTTGGCAGCTGGTTCCAGTGTTCTACTACCCTGTTGGTGAAGAAGGACTGTCTTAACCTTGTCCTGCTGTGATTAACTTTAATTTTGAATTGATGACCTCTAATTGAATCATTTCTGTTAAATTCAAACAGTTCCCTGAGATAACCCTGTTACTGACCATGAACAAATTTAAAGACCTCGATGAGATCTCCTCTCAGCCTTCTATATCTAAGTGAAAACATATTCAATTTCTTCAATCTTTCCTCATATGCCAGGTTGCCCATACCATTCACCATTTGTGTTGCCCTCTTTTGTACTCTCTCTAAAAGCCAACAATCTTTTTCATAACTAGGGGACCAAGCTTGGACACAATATTCCAGATGTGGCCTGACATATGCACAATAAAGCTTCCTGATGACTTCCTCACTTTTGTATGATACATTCCTATTTATTGCCCCAAGCATTCTTAGTGCCTTCTTCCTGGCTTCTTTGGTCTGTTCTGATGCCCCCAATTTTGTGTTCAAAATAACACCTAAGTCCTTCTCCTGCTGAGTCACAGATAGTACTTGGCCACCCATCAAGTATAGAGCCTTGATATGCTGCCTTCCTACATGCATGATTTTGCACTTATCAAAATTAAATTTAATTTGCCATTTTTCGGACCACTTCACAAGCTCGTCTAAGTCTTTCTGCAGCAAGACCTGCTCATTGTGCCTGTACCCAACCAAATGTACGTAAGCGCAAAGGTACGCATGCGTAAATATACGTACATTTGCGCATACGTACAATTGCACATACGTACATTTGCACTTATGTACTTTTGCGCATACGTACATTTGCGCTTACATACATTTGCGCATACGTACTTTTGCGCATACGTACATTTGTGCATACGTACTTTTGCGCATACGTACGTTTGCGCTTACGTACATTTGCGCATACGTACATTTGCCATACGTACATTTGCGCTTACGTACATTAGTCATACGTATATCTGCGCTTACGTGCAATTGCCATACGTACATCTGCGCTTACGTACATTTGCCTACGTACATTTGCTTACGTACATCTGCCATGCGTACATTTGTCCTAGAATCCGTAAAAGGACCCCCGATACGGGGTTAATACGTCTGAGCGCAATAAAACATAATTGCACAAAACCACAAGGTTTCACTGTAGCTGTCGTTTCACAAGTTATTAGTAGCCACTGAAGGCATGACATTTTGAGCTTTCGAAATTGCTGCCCTGCAGCTGACCAGATCTGTAATTTAAGGAAGCATAGTTATCGGCTGTAGACAATTTTGTAAAGGACTATAATGTCATGCGATTCAACTTACCATTGTTCTCCATAATCATATGCACGCTTCGGACTGCAATCACTGTGAAACTACGTCCCACCGTTAAAGTGTTAGGTTTCTTCCTCGACCAGCAGTTTAACTGTCTCAGATTTCTCTCACATTCTTACTGAACTGTCTCCAGCTGCCGATTGACACTCTCCGACAGTCTCGTCACGGTTGAAGACGGTTGGGCGGTGGCAGAGACCATACCTGTCGCAGGTTTCTCCTCCGTACCCCATGGGCTGTTCCAACATATCTGTTTGGGGATAAAGGAGGCCCAGAGAGCGGTGTGGAAAACAACGGGCAAAGAAGATGCGTTCTACCTGAACTTGCTTTCAGCGTAAGTCCTTGGAGCTCCCGGCGTCTCCTTTATGCCTGGGCAGGTGAATAGTATGCCCAGGCATATGTTCAATTCCAGGATTGTTGTCTGCGAGCAGTGGCGCACCGGAGGGGGGCAGGGGGCCCGGCCCCCCCCCCATGAGACCAAAGTGCCCTCTTGGCCAAAAGTGCCCTTTTGACCGAAAAGTGCCCTATTGGCCGGAATGTCCCAAATTTATCCCAAAAATCACCTGCCTTATCATAAAGCAGGTGATTTTCGGGCTAAATTTGGGACATTCCGGCCAAAAAATCATTTTGTCTAGCAATTTTAAAACAAATTGCTTGCCACCCTCCCCCCCCCGGTCAACAAACCTTCCAGTGTGGCCCGGGCCGCAAAGTGCCCTTTTGGAGCCGGTCAAGTGCCCTTTTGAAGCCGGCCAAGTGCCCTTTTCGGTCCGGGCCCCCCCCCCCATGGAAAAATCCTGGGTGCGCGCCTGTCTGCGAGTAATGTAGCGAATATGCAAACGGCGATGATATTTAATGCAAAAGCATGCATGTGTCTAGCGTAATTTTTGGGAATACATTTGGCAAATAAACGGAATCTTGTGGTGCTCATAGCTCCTCTTCAATGACTTCGCTGGCCATCGTCAGGGCATCATCCTCTGAGGCAGCGATGAGCGGCATGTGTGGCAGATGACGCCGGCGATAAGTGTGCGGCTATCTAGAGCTGTACATTAAAAGCATGCCATGTGACACTAGGAAAAGACAACTGTGCATATGTCCTGTTTTAGCTGCGATACCAAAATACAACTTATATTTAAGCCTGAAACAGGTTTCATATGAGAACAGCGAGGGACAATTTACCAAGATCCATTCTCAGTTGAGGAACGTATTGGTCAAATTAAAATTGAAGCTGGTTTTATTTGAGTAATAGCTTCGAATGTTGAAACCAATAGTTTCTATTATCAAGTGAACTGGCTTCAGCGAGAACAAAAATATGCTTGTTCAGACTTTGAAGTGGTTTTACACGAGTACATTTGCGACCCACGAAGAGTCAGAGTGACACTTGGGACTGGTCTCAATTGAGCATAGATGTATAAAATGAGACCAGTTGCTATTCTCAGTCTGAATGGTTTCACTTAAGAACAATACATATTTTCCTTCCTGAGTCTTGAAAGTGGTTTCACATAAGTATATTTGTAAGTCTCAACGCACTGGCATTCTCGTCTGAGAATGGTGTTTTCAGCATATCGCGAACAGAGTGCTCGTTTTGTGTGGTCTGATTTGAGTACGGAAAATGAGAACGTCTGGTATTCTCAGAGAATATATACGCTTCTCACATTGTTCTCAGTGCGCGAGGGTTGTTCAGGGAACGATTTATCTCGGTTGCTAAAGTGGCGTTCGATAAGATATCTTTCACCGCAAACCATCCAGGAGTCTCAAGCCAAGCGGAAGAAACGAAAGGCCTGAGAAGCGTGTCAGCGGCAATAATTGCTCCCAGGGAAGCCCTATCCGGTCAGAAGGAAATCTTGTCCGCTGCGGTAATGTGATGTTGGCCTTTCTCGTTATGTCACAGCCTGAGCCAACCATAATTATTTGATATTAGTTTGGATATTTTAGCTATGTATTGCATGGGTCAGAGTTATTTTAAGGCGTTGTGCTTTCTTCCTTAACCAGCTTTCTTCCTTCTGCCGGGAAATAACCGAGTTGAGATGTATTCACACGGCTACACGAGCCTCTAGAGCCACACAGTTGGGATATTCACGCTCGGAGCCCGGCTAACATTATCTAGTGGATTACTTTGCTGCATGAGGCTCTAGAGTCGCACAATGGGGAGTTCCACGATCGGAATCCGGCTACCATTATCTAGCCTATTACTTTTCATCGGATGACAGCCATTCGTTTATAAGATTGGCCCGAACATTTGACTGGTTACTGGAATTGAGGGGCGCGTCGACCGGGCCCGGAAGTTATCTCACGTCAAACTTGCCAACGACATGAAGGATTTTCTAACATACGAGGAAACTTGTCCACATTATTCCTGCTGCCGCACCAGTTTCACTACAATGCAGGTTCGTTGAGTCACAGAACAAGTTCAATTGAAATGGATGCCTTGTTCTTGCCATATATTTGTGCGGGCTGCTGATCAGGTGGTGGGATGTCTTCGCGCAACAAATCGCGTCTGCAAACACTCCATTTTGGTCCCTTAGCACTAGCACAACTAGGGGGGGGGGGGGTGCACCAGGATCGTGGGCTACCAGGACTTACCTGTTTGTTTTTGTCGCGAATGCATTCCTAATATTTTATCTTAATTTAAATCAGTCGAATTACCTTAAGATATCTTGCGTTTCAGTTGAATTATAATTTTCAAGAATTTTTCAAATATCCTTATTAACATCTCACCATAGATCCAATTGTGAGACCCGACATGACGAGCATTCGGGCCCTCCCAATCGAAAAATCCCGGTCGCGCACATCCAGGTGCCATGGTGGCATGGTGATGGCATCGGCTGATATTGCCTATCTACACTGACGTCCCCATTTTGTGTCCCACGAATTCACTGCCACGCAGGCATCAAGAGAGCCGGGTATAAGCATCTAGGTGTGATTTATGTCGGTAGAGCCGGTTTTAAGCACCCAGACGTGATTTGCGTCGGTAGAGCCTAAGCACCCAGGCGTGATTTGTGGTGGTACGCAGGAGACGCGGCTTGACGAGCTTGTTTGGCTGCTCCCGGCCGGCGCGAGGGTGACCCGGCCGACCACAGGCGTGACTGCGTCACCGCGGGGTTCGTGTCGTGCGGAGAGGACGAGCCATTCGACGAGACAGGCCACGGCAGCGCCGTAATATCTGGCTTTGTTGTCGTCTCCAGCTAACGCCGTACTATGCAAATCAGTGGCTCTGACGAAGGCGTGCAACGATACGGAGAACGAGTCGATTCCGTGCAGACAAGATTTTCTGAAACCGATTGTATTTCCTTGGCAGTTCAACCACATGATGTCAAGAAATGAACTTTCATCCACACAGGTCAGCTACCGTCACATGATTATATATCTGTCCTTACTGACGTGGGATGCTTTTTAGGCTTTCCGCTAAAAGCTTTTCCTCTCTCCAAGTGCCTGTGCCTCTGATTGATTTGTGCGGGTTGTTAAAGCTCCGATGGTAGTTATCCCCACGCAGTAAATCACGCCTGCAAAAACAAGCCCCTTTGGGCTGGAGCTCAGGGCTGTCTCAGACAATGCAGATGCACATGACTTTGGATGACATCACATCCGAAAATACACCGGCAGGAAAGGTCGTCTTTATAGTCCTAGGCCTGGTCGTAGAGAAAAGCGCCATTCTAATTCGATTATGTGTGCAACAACATTGTTTAGTTAAGATTGCCAAACAGTTCCGAGGGATATTATAATCTACACACCCCCGCACTCATCAGCTCATGTCACAGTTTTACTGGTTAGACATACGTCACTGAGGTTCTGACTGTTTCAGATGGATATACAGACCATGATGGTGTCACCAGTATCGCTTTGCATCCTTTAGGCAGGAACATGTACCGGCTCAATGTCGAATTCCTCCCATCCAAAGCTAAATTGCTGCTACCCAAAGTTGAGTTGGAAAAAATGTCTGAGCACAACTACCTCTCCCTCGCACTAGATTACCCTCGAGCAGCGTGAGCATGGTCTTCTAATACGCCGACTCAGTCTTGTTTCGCAAATGAATGTGATGAGCCCACCTATCTTAAAGTCATTTTCACAAAGCGACGTTAATGAATAGTACAAATGTCACATGTATGAATGCAAAGCTCCCCGAAAGTCATCGTTGCCATGGGCTTCGCCACGGACGTGGGCAGATGGTTGGTAGTTATTTGCTTTACAAGTCGACTGTTGGGTCATATGGCGTCGCCAATCTCACGCCGCTTGGCCGCAGGCGAAGAGCAGCGACAGGTGGGACTCGAACCCACAATCTTTCGATTGTAAGACGGGTTATTTACCCCTAGACTAATCGCCCCTTTCAGGCTTGGGCAGGGAGGGACGAGAGGATCAGGTCGAATTTTTCCATGCAACGCAATAGGCGTGGCGGCAAAGTTCACGAAGAATGGGAGTGGACAAATCCATGTCCACCAGCGGGGCGACACCCATGACTGCTGCCATTTGAAGATGATCATAATAAGCACAATCAGACACGTCTGATAGTTATCTGGCTAAGTCATTTATATTTCCGTGGAGGGTGAGAGACTTCAGGGCGTATTAACTGCATCTGCCATGCAACGATCATCACCCATACTCATACACAGACGTGAGCAGGTGGGGTTTATAGACAATGTTGGTTGGTTGGTTATTGGTTTTACGGCACGTCGACCGTTGAGTCATGTAGCGTCGCCAATCTCTCACGCCGATTGGTCGCGGGCGAAGAGTAGCGACAGGTGAGACTCGAACCCACAACCATTCGATTGTGAGACGAGCATCTCACCCCTAGACCACTCGTCCCCATATATAGACAATGTGATGAGCTTATCGTAGCAGAGACAAATGTTCCCATCTGACTAGATCAACAGTCGTGCATACAATGGCACATGGGCCTGGTTTGATGCCGGTGACACGGTGCTGTCATACTTACTGTGCAATCGGAGGAGGCCGAATTAGGTTTGCATTGCGAATTGTTTACCATCGATGGTGACGAATGCCACGCATGAAATGTTTCATACATCCAACATGCATCACCCGATCGTACCACATCAGGTCAAAGTCAAGGTCTAGGGTCGGCAATAACTGCGACACAGCTGTTTGTACAGTACATGGTCTGGCTGACCCGTTCTCCCTCCATCAGTGTCCAGTTGACTTGAGGACCAAGTTCGAAGCGCCCGACGCCGCCAAAACTAGCTTTTCATCGTCCATATTTATATGCAACTGCCCAGTCCAATCAGGCTCAGGCCACTTTAATAGATAGCATGTTTAGGCCGCGTATAACGGTCATGCAGTCTTCAGCAGCGAATAATCTCACGCAACCAAGACAGGTAGTATTTCTACAGTGTTCTAACGTATAATTCTTGGTCGAGCCACCTTACTTACAGTTTGTAATGAGTCACCGTTTCATTACGCCCGAATAAGCATCGTGTGTTGGGATGGCTCTTGGAGCTGGTGGTGACTGAGCACTGGAACTTCAGGTCAGAACCGACTACAGCGACCACGTGACGGCTACATTTACATTGTAAGCGTACATTGCAACAGTTCAATGATTGCGAGTCAATATCCTTCTGGCTGACAGGCGAGATTTTTCGGTTTTGGAAGAGGGAGTTATTTTTAGCGGCGTGCCGGACCATCAAGGTCATTTGCACCGCGTTAAAAGAGTTAGTTTTGTCCCTCAGTTTTGCAAGCAAAACTAAGGCAAGTGTACATTTACGTTAAGGGAGTTTTACGTTATAGTGCATGTGATGTTAAGGTGCTGAAGGCGGGACTGGGCGGGGGACATCTCCCGGATATATAAAAGATGTTAGTTTTACTTTACTTGTCCGCAATAAAATGTATCGCTGGGGTGAGCAGTGCTTTTGAGAGTGACGAGAAAGTTGGTTTTGCAAGGGTATCGGCATTAGCCTACTCTTGTCGAAGAACACCGAAGGGCTACCTTGCGGACAAGGAGGTAATTGTCCACGCCGCCTATCACGCCGGCCGCCGAATGTTAGTTGTTAGTAGTGGGTTAGTCGAAGCATCACATGCAGGACTGTCAGCGAGTGAGCACGATGTTTGGTAATTCAGCTCATCTACGTCCGCTGTACTGGGTAGCCGTTTTACGTCACAAATTGCAAGGTAAATCTGCTCATTGGCTTCCGATGACTCCTCTGGGTAGTCGTTTTACGCTATGCCAAGTTTTTAGAGCAAGTCAGCTCATCTACATCCGACGGCACCGCTGGGTAACCATTTATTTCGAATGGGAAAGCAAATCGGCTCTCCATTTGGGGATGGTTATGTACGTTATTCCTACCACAAGTGTATCGCCGGCATGCATTCCGTGTTGAAGTGAGTATTGGTGGTGTGTTGCCTACAATGCTTCCGCTAGTTATGTGGCGTGCATATATTCTAAGCAGCAATGGAAGAAGCTCTGTGTGCTTGTCATCTCGAAGCGATGGAAGCGACAGGGTGAAGCCCACTTTTTGGCAGGTCTTAAGTGGTTGTCTTTGAGCGTTGAAGCTTCTACAGTCTAACAGGATATGGCCTATGCTTAATGTGGTATTGCAGGTGTCGCAGTGAGGTGTTGCATAATGGTCAACCTTTAGTTGAGACTGTGTTAGTTTAGTGCAACCAGTTCTAAGTCTAGTGAGGATGACTTCCTTTTGACGGTGTGATTGATTTGATGTGTTCCATGTGCCTACCGGTGGTTTGATGTTGTGGGTGTGGCTTGTTTGTTAGTTTGTTATTTGGGCTTTCGGGCGCCTCGACTGCTATGGTCATATTGCGCCCATAACTCATGGGTGTGGTTTAATTTGAGTTGTGAAGAGTTGTGTAGTGTCCATGTGTTCTGGCGGTGCATGTGGATGTGGCGTTGTAGGAGTGCTTTGCAATAGTCGACCGAATATTCTATGCCGGGGTGAGTATTCAATGTTCAGGCTGTCTTTGCCAGCCGATCTGCTTTCTTTGCTAGCCGATCTGCTTCCTTGTTTCCTGGGATGTTGGCGTCGCCCGGTATCCGGAGGAAGAAGAACTTGCTCTCTTCCGGAAAACGTTGGCTTCCTAACGTGCAAAATCGGCTGCTTTCAATTGTCGCAGAAATGAAGATACCAACCATCAGCTACATTAATTCTTTCCTGCTTGGCACCTGTTCCGTCGGCAACTACGACAGCTACCAGAACGCTTTATTTAACTGTCACCCGACCGGGGGCTGACATCCCCCCCTCTCGTGGATTTTCCACAAGTGAGGAAAAACGGACTCGTGGTAGCGCGACGGTGCGCCCAAACGCGACATCTTTTCCTACATCGATTTGGTGTGCTTTAAAGAAAAAAACTTAGGGGTCAGGTCACATAAGTTCACTGACCTGCGACCGGTCAAGTAAGTTACCTCCAAAATTAGCTAAGATGCTGTACGTTCCCGAATGCAGGTCAGGGATTAGTGATATCGACAGAATTAACAAAACTTCTATCTCGGATGTTTTATGTCTTTTAGATTCCATTTTTAACCATTTAACCTTTAGGGGAAGCAACGCAAATTCCGCGAAGCCATGCACCGTTCTATTTAACTAAGTTCACTTAAAGTACCATCTCTAGTTGTGGTATGCGCCTCTGAAAAACAAGTTGCAAAAACGTACAACATTACAATGAGCGCAATATCTAAAAATAGAAAATGTGAGCAAACAGAGAGTTCAATTATACTAAGGGGTAGTTCAAAGAACCCCTTTTTCTGCAAACTCCCTAATCTTAAGAAATCTTTAAAAACCGTGTGTGGTTCATTTCTTGAGACCTTCGCGGAAAACGTGACGCCAAACGTGACGACATAAGTGCTCGTAGTAAAAGAAGAACTTAGGTCTCTTTTGCGACACCTTCGACTACCACGCATTTAGTGTTGCTAACCTTGCATGCCGATTGGTAGCGGGCAGATTCGGTAATCCCGCTGGATTCGAGCCCACGATACTACGATGAAGAGTGGAATTCCCTACCGACTGAGGTGCAGCGACCAAGTGCCAGTAGTGACTTCATTTTCGTACAAATAAAAAAATGTCCTTTAATTCTTCCGGAATCACCATGGGCTATCGGACTGTATTCTTTCTGTGGGTATCACAGCTTCCGATACCATGGGGTGGAGGGTAGAAATCCGCCAGCCGGCCTCCACCTCCCGGCCGCACGAAGGGACGGTTCGAGACCCGGCCGGATGCAGGTTGACTGTATTTTGATTCATTGCACTGTAAATGTCAATCCATATCACCAAATGCGGCCGAAACGCCGCCATGTCAGAAATTGTAAGCTCTTTGTGTGATACTCTGAGTAACTTGAGAATATGGGGATTTCACATCACAACACGAACAGGCAGACTGCCAGCCGCTTCTGTCAAGAGCGTCTCCTGGTGGTGTGTCGAAAGCGTCTCCTGGTGGCGTGTCGAGAGCTTCACCTGGGTGTGTCAAGAGCGTCACCTGGGTGTGTCGAGAGCTTCACCTGGGTGTGTCGAGAGCGTCATCTGGGTGTGTCGAGAGCGTCACCTGATGGTGTATCTAGAGATTCACCTGGGTGTGTCGAGAGCGTCACCTGGGTGTGTCGAGAGCGTCATCTGGGTGTGTCGAGAGCGTCACCTGATGGTGTATCTAGAGATTCACCTGGGTGTGTCGAGAGCGTCACCTGGGTGTGTCGAGAGCGTCATCTGGGCGTGTCGAGAGCGTCATCTGGGTGTGTCGAGAGCGTCACCTGATGGTGTGTCGAGAGCTTCACCTGGGTGTGTCGAGAGCGTCACCTGGGTGTGTCGAGAGCGTCACCTGGGTGTGTCGAGAGCGTCATCTGGGTGTGTCGAGAGCGTCATCTGGGTGTGTCGAGAGCGTCATCTGAGTTTGCCGAAAACGTTTCCTGATGTTGCGTAGAGTTACCCGAGGCGTTCTCAGCGAGTTCAATGCCGTCACCAAGCTCTCTTGGGTCGCCCTTCATCGCACCGCCTCTGTCCGGCCGGCCGAGGCTGTTATCAATCAAAAGCCAATCCAGATAGCAGTGGATAAGGTAAGCGGCCGGCCCTCAGCTGCTAATTGTGGTGGTCGCCGACCACTGGTCGGCTCACGTGACCGCGTCTTCGAACGTGTCTGTCAGCTGTGGACGCAGATACTCCGCTGTGTGGGGCGTCAGCGGGTACCGGAGATGTAGACTCCGCTGTGTGGGACGTCAGCGGGTACCAGAGATGTAGACTCCGCAGTGTGGGACGTCAGCGGGTACCGGAGATGTAGACTTCGCTATGTGGGGCGTCAGCGGGTACCAGAGATGTAGACTACTCTGTGTGGGGCGTCAGCAGGTACCGGAGATGTAGACTACTCTATGTGGGGCGTCAGCGAGTACCAGAGATGTAGACTCCCCTGTGTGGGGCGTCAGCGGGTACCATAGATGTAGACTCCGCTGTGTGGGATGTCAGCGAGTACCAGAGATGTAGACTCCGCTGTGTGGGACGTCAGCGGGTACCAGAAATGTAGACTCCGCTGTGTGGGATGTCATTGGGTACCAGAGATGTAGACTCCGCTGTGTGGGGCCTCAGCGGGTACCAGAGATGTAGACGCGTGACGGCATTGGGAACCACGGCCTTTACCAACTTTTGTGTCAGTTGAAGCAACATGAAAATTGCTAACAGATGCATCAAATAAGGGATAACAGCAGCTGGTCATTCCGAATATTTTCTTGAAGTTTGAATGCTGGTGATATATTTATCTAGGTATCTTCGAAAGATTTGAGGGGCAAATTAAATTTCACAGAACTAAAAGGGGCTATATCATAACATCCGAGGTTTATTTAGTACCAAAATTCATAACGTCCAAAGTTCACAACATCCAAAGATCATAACGTCCAAAATGCGTGAAAAAAAGTCAAAAACGTCCAAAATGTATAGGATAGGGTGCGTTCATAAAGTCCAAAGTTCATAACGTTTCTCAGTTGTCCGCTAGAAGAGCCAGCGAAGCACTGGCGGTGAAATCGTGCGACTGTGTCTCCGTTATCTGTCAACAGGTGGCAGTGGCAAACGTGGCGTGAGGTGCACATTATCGTTCCGTCCACCCCTTCCCTTGCTGAAGCCTGCCTTCTCCATCGCACACCCCGGTACGTCCGATTTGGTATGTGCGTTATCTATCGCTGATAACCCACACCCCACCGATAAGCGCGCCGGGGAAGCGTCTCTGGTCGGCCGGCCGGCTAGCCGCAAAAAGGCCGCGGACTGGCCAACCGGCCGACCGGCCGGGTCCATGCAGAGGACCGGCCGCGTAGCCATTGTTACCAGTTTGATATGATGAGCAAATTTGCGCAGCCTATTCCTCAGCCTAACCTCAATATTGTTCACGAATATTATAATGTGGCACACCAATCAGAATTATTCCATTCAGATTGATATCCATTTCATACTACCTTTTGTTTCCTTCCCCTTAGCACTGTTTCAATCCAGCAAAGAACTTTTCCATATGCCCCGTGCTGCTGATGAATGAGGTAGAATACTCTGTTTGGAAACCTGCATGGATAGTTTTCTGGGGTTGAAAATACGATGAAAGCCATGATGACAACTGTTTTAACCACCAGGAACTGCATAATTAGATAAACACGGAGATTGATCAATCGATTTCAAGGGCCGATCCGCTAGATGCCGATTGGCTATGTATTCCATGAAGTCATGTGTGCGTTCCGACGGTGACGGCTAGGTATAGCCGGATATAACGAGTGATTTAATAGGCACGAAACTCGGTTATTTATAGCATTGCATTGAGAAAGACTATGTCAGATGATTGCCTGAGCGGCTGCTATGTCATTGGTTGATATGCTGGACTGATACCTATGGTGGATTCCTGACCTCGAACCAACCGCAATGACACGTAACTGTAAACCGGAGGCTCAGGTCTCGGGATCTGTTTATTAACATCGCTGGCAGAGGAATCGAGGATCGGCGAGGTAGGCAGGGGCATCATGACGGAACGTACTTAACACAACCAACCTGAATTGAAATCACAACAGGAACGAGGAGAGAAATAGTGTTTTGCACCAGTGTGTCACAATGCGTCCATGTAAAATCCACTCAAGATCTTCTTGAGTGGGCTCTTTAAACCAAACAGAAAGAAATTTGTCAAGACCGCTATAAGAGAATATGCGGACAATCCGATGTCCACTGCATACGGCTGCAGATCCGGGTGGGTTGTGATGGTCCAGACCTCCTGGTTGGTGCCCTGCTTGTCATTTCAATTTGTCAATTTGCAATTTCCAGTTTTCAATCTGAAAATATTCGGACCAGAACACCTTTAGTACTTATGCACTGTATGAGAGAGCACTTATGAATTAAAGTATGAGCACGAGAAGTGTGCAATATCAACAGCAATAACACAAGAAATCGTATAAATGTCTTCCACCATTATTGCAAGCCGTTTCCACTTGCAACATCAAAACCTGTGCTGTTCAGAAAGAGCGGGCAATGTTTTGAGAAACTAGCCTCATTCACCTATAATGGACGGTATGTACCAGTGACACCAGTGAACTCACAACAATCCACTGCATCTTTTGGCTATTTCACAATTTTCGTTTACGGGCTATTTGAAACGTGACATCGTGACCTGAGGTTACGTGACCTACTTTAACTTTCGGAACAGTCACAATGAGATTTTTTAAAAGTGCAGAACTGAAGTTCGATATTTTATTTTTCGAAGCAATAAATTCGAAAAAATAGGGTTTTTCCCCTAAAGTTCTACATATCCGCTCTAAGTTAGGCATGCTTGGTTATTTTTGAGCCGTCGTGACAAGTTGTGTCTAAAACGGCATATCACTGAAATATAAGCCTGCTCAAGTTCAAGGCACGTGCTGGGATGAGAATGTTGGTCATCTGAGCCTGAGTGTTGTGTTTCAGAAATATTCGAACTCGTGATGGCAAAGGCTAAAAAGAAATGGCAAAATTTCTCCAAATTGTGGTAATAGACGAATTGTAAATTATACCTGTGAAGCAAGGCAATTTCTGAGGGTGTCGGACGCAGACAAGGTGAAAGGAAAGCTATTTTATGAGTCTGACCAGATCAGCCGCATGCGTCTCGGCAAGGCCGATTGTGTCACGGTGCGACAGGCTGATGGAACCAAAAGCAGAGTTCAGAAAAGGCTTGTTTTGAGAAGCTTGTGTGGGATATATGAGCTATACAATCAGAACCCTGAAAACCGTCGCACCGGCTTCTTAACCTTTGCTGCCCTTCGTCCGAAGCATTGCGTCTTGGCAGGTAGCAGTGGGACGCACTCGGTGTGCGTGTGCACTTATCATCAAAACCCGAAACTGCTCATCTCCGCTCCCGACCTTCCTGGTCTCAAAGACGGTGACCTCCTCGACCACGCTGTATGTGGCACGGAAAACCGTGATTGCATGATGCACAACCGTGAGGACTGCCCTGGTGAAGACGGGGTGATGAACTTTCTAAGGATTATCCTCACGGGCAAATCAGGAGAAGAGAGTGAAGGTGATTTAACACCAGATGATGACATGGATAATACGATTAGGTACAAACAGTGGATGAGCATGCATCGCTGTACACTGGTAGAAATAGCTAGGCCAAAGAGGAAAGCATGACACGACAGCAATCCGTGCACGACACCCTTGTTAGATAACATATCGAAATGGCCCAGGCTATAACTCCTTGACCGTTGATCTGTTCTTTCTAAGAATGGCACAGCTGGATTCGGCGCATCAGATAACCCCACACAATTATTTTCATCAAGATATAAAATATTGGGTATTATTTTGGCTCTTTCACTTGTCGATTTGTCGTTGAATGGGCCAGCAGGTTTCTTGGAGACACCTCGGGATATTTTTTTTGCACTTCGCGGACAGGGCAGGAACGGTTCCAGACCAAAAAGGAAGTCATGCTCTTAAAATGAGCATACAAAACTAAGTAACCATGAAGCCGTTGTTGCATAGATGCATTTCATGCAATCAACATTTTTATGTCGCTAAATGGCGGAAATACGACACAACGACGAGGGGTCGAGATATATGCACGGCTGTTTCTTGCGAATACGGTCAGATAAAAGACATCTTCTGTATCATATGCGTCCCACCCTACAGCCTGGATCCGCCCATGGCAATAAGGCTCTACCAGAGTAAACAAGAACCATTTCAAGCAGTTTCTAGTCGTGCATTCACCACATCCGGCCGAAATGATTCCCGTTTTGCTTTTGCTATTTGAACGTTAGCTCCTGTATTGCCATGTTCCTTGCAACGCACATGACAATTTATGCGCATTTTCTCCTTAGCCGTGAGGTTATCTATTGTGAATAACTTGAGGAAAATAAGAATACGCCAAGAAAATGGATTTCCTACCTTTCCTACCTCAATAATATATCCCTGGATTTCAATGCAAAGTATCGCCCATTCCATTTTGCTATGTGTTCACTAAGCTGAACTGTATCCATTCAAACCTATGCCCCACAGCTTGTTACGATGCCCGGCCCGACGCGTCGGTGAGTCGCACCCCTCTTGGTCAAAGTCCAGAGTTTCGGCATTGGGGGACCGTCCATGTAGCTGACAAGAACTGATAAGCAGCGACGTCCCGATGCATTCCCCAACATCCCACGGCAGTCTTTACCCCCGCTCCCCAGAGTAAGGTGGCCCCGCTCCGACCGGGAAAGATCCTCCCCACCCCTTTGAAACGGATTTTCCAGCCAAAGGCGCTCTTTTCGGAAGAAAAAGGTGCCACCTCAGTATTCTCGAGAGCAGCCCCTGCACCCGCTCAACGAATTTTCCCACCGTAGGCGACCCTCTGAGGAAATGTGTTCATCCCCTGGAGGAACTGGATACAATTTCAGAATACACATCTCATGAAACCACCAGACCACATTTGGCAGCACTTTCACGAGGTGCCATGCGACAATAACCGCACACTCCTGCCACCTGTTGAGAGCAAGCGGAGACACAGCCGCACGATTTCACCGCCAGGGTTCCGCCGGCTCCTCTAGCGGACAACTGAAGAACTATTTTTGGACGTTATGAACTTTGATACTAAATGAACCTTGGCCGTTATGGACGCTCCCTCTGAAGCCAGTTTTGGAGGCTGTGATCGTTGGCCGTTATGAACTTTGGACATCGTGAACGCATCCTGTCCAAGACATTTTGGACTTTTTGGGACATTATTTCGCATTTTGGACGTTATGATCCTTCGACGTTGTGAGCTTTGGACGTTATGAACTTAGATACTGAATGAACCTTCGACGTTATGAATGCTCCCCAACTAAAACCATGAAGTTGATATTATGATCTACTTATAATATTATCACAATATATGGGAAACCACAAAGCCGAACATCCCGCATTGGCGGATCTATAAAGGTATTGGGGGTGGGGGGCACTCGTTCATGGTACGCTCCATCTCCGGAATGGCAACACTTAACAGAACACTTGAATCTCAGGATGTGGTGATAATTTCTCGCCTTTCTCGGGCCACTTTTCGTTTACATTTTCGGTGGAGTGGCGTACTGGGGTCTACCAGAGGGGCACCCTCAGTGCAAAATTTGAGAGGGGGATTGGGCCTTCCAGAGTTGGCGCAATTTTTCATTCAGAGGGATCGTTCTCCGATATAGGTATACAAGATAGATACAGGTATACAGAGTAATGCATTTGCGCGCTGAAGGATATTTTTGTAGGTACAACACAGCAGTGTTTTGAATGTTTTTATACAAACAAGGTTCTTGAGCGGGTGAACCAACAAACTGTTGGACAAACTGTTCAGCGAGATGTCTCTGGATACATAATTTGGTTGTTTCTATATTGGTGCATGCCAGATTAAAAAAGTGCGTGAGGTAGTCAGTTCTGACAACTTTATACTAGTCGACGGTGTTAGACAAGGTGGGAACATATTCCCCTACACCTTTGGTGTACATGTGAATGATCTCAGCATCTTGATGAATAGCCGAACTAATGATACCAATGATAGGGAATGCTGAAGGTCATCATCTCATGCATCAGCATGACTTGACTGCATATCTCTGCGTGCTGCTGGTCTGCAGAAGTTGCTGCATGATTGTGCTGATTGTGGTGATAACACGACACTAAGTACGATGTAGATAAGAGTGATTTGATGATACGCAAATCCAGGCCGTTGCGACAGACTACCAGGCCTGAGGTAACGCCCGGGACAGGACTTAAAGACGCATCTAGTGCAACGTGCCGTAAGCATACGCTTACTGCCAATATGTATAATGTCAGTAATATCACTTGGTTGAAATGCAATTACACTGATGCTGCTCCGCAATTTCTACATGTGCAGCTTAAAAGTCAAGACGAAGCTATTTCAGACCTACTGCTCTGCATTCTATCGTGCACACTTATGGTCGAAATATTCTGGGGCGTCACTGAATTGTTTTAAGTGTATATTACACTACACTACACTACATATTACAGTATGTACATACTACACCATATATTACAGGTCGATGAAAAAGGTTGCTGTTGTTTCAAAATGTTGCAACACAAGCATGTATGATGTTTTGCATACTTTTCAGCGGCCAGATCCCCTCAATGTTGGCTTCCCCAATAATTCCGATTTTTAACATGGGATCCTATGGAGTGTGCACCCCGAATCCATTTGGGACCGTCCATTGCTTCCATGTATTGTGCCCACCCCAAATAATTTTCAGATATAAACGCTTCTGAGCACAAGTGTAAGTTCTACCTTGCAGATACGCGCAAGGGTAACATGTATGTATCTGCACGGTAGAGTTGCGGTAGAGCTGGTTACAACTCTATCCTGCATAGCGCAATGATGTAAGCTCTACCCTGCAGATACGCGCAGGTGTAGACTCTACCCTGTAGAAAAGGAAAAGTGCAACTTGTGCGCATCTGCAGGGTAGAGTTGCGGTAACATCATGAGGCAAAAGATGATCAATTTTGCGTAAAAATAAGATATGTCTGAGAACGTCGTTGCCCATGTCATTCGCAACTCTGATGAGTTGAACTACCCCAAGCTGCGCAAGCACTGGTCGAGCAAGTTGCGAACTTCAGCATACAACACTGCTTACTCAAACTCATATGTATTGCTCTTCTTCAATATTGATCTCCTCAAACCATAATACTCTTCCCTCTCAAGAATTAGAGGTGGATGGGGTGATATTTATGCCAGTAGCTGGGTGGGTGCGTAAGATGTTGGTCGACAGCTTCTTTTGAATTAAGGATACAGTATTGGTTAGGATGTTGAGTATCATTTTGTCCAGGCTTATATTATATTCCGTTTGCATGCTCACCCAGATGGGCACCTGTGGCTCTTATTAAGTCTGAACCGTTTATGACTTTAGGACTTAACCTAGACGATTTCAGAAAAGGGTTCTGTCACCTCCCAATTCTTTATACGTCCATGGTTGTATTTAGTGCTCTGTCCCGCTAGGATATGTGGACATCACGAAATATCAAAATTAAGCTCCAAAAGCAATTACGTGCAGCGAATGATCAATTGCAAAGAACATAGCGAAACATTATGTACACATATTATATATATATATATATATATATATATATATATATATATATATATATATATATATATATATATATGTATATATACATATGCATATAAATATGTCAGAGACATATTAAAGGGTTTTAAGAATGATATTAATATTTCTGGGATGACCCTTTTGTAAAACAATTCATGAGCTTTCGGAGCTCTAGGCGGCTCCGTCGTCAGAGGGTATATTACAAGACAAGCAAATTAAAGTTTTCCATAACATTTCAAACACAGGACACGAGCAGTGAGGAATGCGGCACTTCAATGCAGTAAAACATGGCAGAGATTGCAAAACAACACACTTGAAACTTCCACGTAGTAAAAAACGGTAGACTATAAAATACATCACAATTGACATCCCTAATTCTCCCCACCCCTATAGTCCAAGACTACTGCTCGTCAATATTAGCCACTCTCCATATGGTCGACCATTCTAAACCCGATTCAGCTCTGGTCGCGACTTACAAATATGGTAATATTCTAACAGCTTCCTTCTCCTAAACTGTGTTTCACGTCCCAGAATCTCCACGTCGTTCCAATGGATATCGTGCAGAGTATCTACGGCGTGTTCAACAACTGCGGACTTTTCTGGTTGGGCTTTGGAGAGTCTTTGTGTTTTCGTGCAGCAGACGGAGACCGAAAAATGAAAACGGATAACAGGGTGAGATCTATTTCAGTTCCATATTACCAGGGCATTGGAGAGCGCCTGGAACGCCGCCTGAGGCCTCTGGGAGTTGTCATCGCTCATGCGTCTGGTCAATCCTAAAAAAAATAGACTGCCAACGTCTCAAAGACCGAAGAGATCGGGGGCAAAACTCGGGAACCATCTACCGCCTAACATGCGAATGCAACGCAACGTACATTGGCGATAGTGGTCGGCCGCTGAACAAGCGCCTGAAGGAACACCGGAACGCTCTCTCCAAAGCCCAACCAGAAAAGTCCGCAGTTGCTGAACACGCTGTAGATACTCGGCACGATATCCATTGGAACGACGTGGATATTCTGAGACGTGAAACACAGTTTAGGAGAAGGAAGCTGTTAGAATCTTACCATATTAGAAAGTCGCGACCAGAGCTGAATCGGGATAGGGGTTTAGAATGGTCGACCATATGGAGAGTGACTAATATTGACGAGCAATAGTCTTGGGGGAGGGGTGGGGGAGAATTAGGGATGTCAATTGTCATGTATTTTTATAGTCTACCTTTTTTTTACTACGTGGAAGTTTCAAGTGTGTTGTTTTACAGTCTCTGCCATGTTTTCCTGCATGTTGTACTGCATTCCTCACTGCTCGTGTCCTGTGTTTGAAATTTTGTGGAAAACCTTAATTGTCTTCTCTTTTAATATCCCATCTGACGACGGAGCCGCTAAGAGCTCCGAAAGCTCATGAATTGTTTTAAAAAAAGGGTCATCCCGGAAATATTATTATCATATACATATACACATACATACACATATACATATACATATACATATAAATATACACACACATACACATACATATACATATATATATATATATGCGAATAAGTATTATTAACTTTTGCTTACATGATTATATTTCCATTCTACAGTCATTGCTTCAGTCGGTTACAAACATATCCGCTCTTCTTAGAAATACAATGGATCTAGTGCAAACTAGCCATCGGTGTAACCTCTACAGCACCTGCTATCGGGAAATCCTGATATAATCATTGAGCCGTGAGGCGGCACGTTTTGCCATTATCGTTAATGTACATTTCACAGAGAGCCAAATGCTACTTGAAGCAGTGACATCTGCCACCACCATTTCACATGAACTGTAACAGAAAACACCATTAAAACTTGATATCCGAGCCCTAGAGCATATGTCCACCATCAAGATTTCTGCTAACAAACACTTTATAATTATCATTGGTCAGGATATAGTTCTCACGATGCGTATTCACGGTCGCAAAACATTGCAAATGGATGCAACGCATACAGTTCGAAGTAACGAGTCCCCAGACGCGCGTTTCTAATGGAGCACAATAGTAACAACTAGCGCACCGACCCAACAGGAACGAGCGTCGGCAGTGATTTGGCGAGCAGCAGTGACGTGTTTCGGGTCAGTTGCGGGTAGTGTAGATGCGCACGGCCGGAACGAGAGTCTCAGACGGGCGCGTGACCGTGCACCTCAAGTCCCAGCTGACTCTCGGCTCAAGCCGCAGCAACAGACGACCGCAGATTCAGCGGCTTCAGCAACAAAGGTCTCCAGAGATTCAGCGGCTTCAGCAACAAAGGCTTCCAGAGATTCAGCGACTTCATCATGGTCAATTTTCACCGAACCACTGAATCATGTGACGCACACACTGGATCGTCACACAAACACACACACACACATCCACACGCACGCACGCACGCACGCACGCACGCACGCACGCACGCACGCACGCACGCACGCACGCACGCACGCACGCACGCACGCACGCACGCACGCACGCACGCACGCACGCACACACGCACACACACACACACATAAACATAGCAAAGCATCGCCGGCAGACTGCTAGCTACCGATATCTATGCGCCGGCCGAACCGAGCTCGAACCAACGCGCTGACCTTGACCGCGTGACCCACCGACCATTGGGTCCGCCGTCGATGTCGGCGGTGCCACTATCTGGCGCGGCGGGGTTCTCGTGAGTGGCTGCAGGAGGCTTGCCAGGTCATTGGCTGTTGGCACGGTGCCTTTGGCGCACTACAGCAACAGTCAGGCCACAGCAGTCCCGGGGTGCTCCCGCAGTGGCTTGGCCACAGCAGTCCCGGGGTGCTCCCGCAGTGGCTTGGCCACAGCAGTCCCGGGGTGCTCCCGCAGTGGCTTGGCCACAGCAGTCCCCGGGCGCGCCGGCCCACCGTGGCTAGGCCACAGCAGTCCCGGGGCGCACCGACACACAGTGGCCAAGCCACAACAGCCCCAGCGCACATCCTGCAGGAATGTGCGCAGTTGATGTAGCACCAGCGAACGGCCGTGGTGCATATTAATCGGCATATTTCAGGCCTGCACAACAGGCAGGTTATGTAGGGTCACTAGGCAAGCCGGTTGGCGGCAGAGCCACCAATTGGGCACAACTAGCGGACGTCAAACATTGGACATTTCTATTTGCTATTTTCTATTTTTGGCTCACGCTAATGGAGAAGGTCTCAGGGCTGACAGCGGGCCTCAGGCCGATAAAGAGATCCCGAACTTCGGAGACGATCCGAGCTGAAGCGGAGGGTTTCCGGTGCTACGTAAAGGGCTCCTAGTCCCATGGAGGGGCCCGGGCTGCTACGCAGTAGTGGCGTTTCCATGGGGTGAAGGGGTACCCGCTCCCCGTCGAGTCCAATGGAGCACTCCAGGCGACCACCACGAGGGGCAGAAATATAACCGAAGAAACGTTTACGTACATTTAATAGCTTGTGTGGAAAGTGCCCTTCACACGTGAAGAGGTCCACCCTGAGGGCTAGCAAGGGCCGTGAAGACAAGAGAGGACCCGCCCGAGAGCTGGGGTGCCTATACCAGCTGGAAAGAGCAGTATCAGCTGGAATTAACCCCTAACGGCTGAAGAATGAACAGGACGTGAGGGTCTGAGAAGGCTGGGATGCTCTTTGGGTCTGAAAGGGCACCTGAGGGATCAACAGGACCCATGCGAGCTGAAGAGGACTAGTGAGGGCCCATCTCAGATCTGAAATTCCCGAGATGAGAGCTAGACAGGACTATTGGGAACTGTGATGAGCCCTACAAGCAGGAGGGCCTTGAGTGATGCAGAGGATCTCCTTAAGTCAGAGAGGACTGGACTGGGATTCTTATGATGTTGAGGCGGCCCCTAATGGATGAACAGAGCCACCGAGGGGAAAAACTCCCTGTTGGCTGGCAATTGAGGTGAGGAATACCGAGGGCCAGCCTCAGAACTAGAATGCTCTTGAAACCACGACAGCTGTCGATAACTAGGAAAGATCCCCAGCAGCATGGGAAGGCCCTTGAGGGCGAATAGAGTTCCTTGAGAGCTAAGAGAGTCCCTAGGTCAATGATTGTGAGGAATACTGAGGGCCAATGTCAGAGCTAGAAAGCCCTTGAAGCTATAAAAACTGTCAAGGACAGGGAAGGGTCATAACAGCTGGAGAGGACCCCTGATGATTGGAAATGGTCACTGAGCGCTAGAGGGGACTGGACTGGAATTCCCAAGAGGCTTGGAAGGGGTCCCTATGAACCGAACAGGGGCCCCTGAGATCTAAAGATTCCCTAAGGGCTAGCGATCGTTGTGAGGAACACTGAGAGCCAATTCTGACTGTGGTGGACTGGACTGTGATGCTTCTGAGGCTTCGGAGGAACACTGGGGGATGAACAGAGCCACCTAAGAGCTAAGGGGAGTTCAGAGAGCTGGCGATGTTTGCGAGAAATTGTGAGGCCTGTCTCAGAGCTGCTTTGTCACGAAGGAAGAGGTGGAGAAGGTCACTGCGATCCTCGCAGGTCGCTTTACGAAAGCTCTCGCCGTCAAGGGAACACAAACATTTTACAAGTTCTCGCCTGCTGATGTTACGACTGCTTTGGTACATGTTTGTCAAACGGCGAGGGACGTGCCGTGAAAGTGTCACGATAGGTGGACAAAGACAAGCTAGACACGAGACAGAAACAATTGGTGCACATATGAAACGTGGTTTGTTACCGCAGCCACTTGCAGCTTTGTGTGTTGGGTCTTTGGGCATATAAAAAACTTTGGATCGTTTCCATGTCCTCAAATATGCAAACAATACTTCGATGCACTTCTGACGGGGCATGGCTGTGACGTGATGTACCCCCTTATTTCTTAGTTGGATACATGTTTGTTCTAAACATACAATGGTTGTGCAACCATGGTGTATACATTGCCCTCATGAATCCCTACGTGTTTTCTGTGAGAATACAAGCATTAACAGATGTCAGGAAGTGTTCTCGGCGAACTAAATTGAGACGCATTTACTCAGCGAAATAATTGGATATACCAAACACAGGCTACTGGTGCCGACCACAGTTCAGTTGAGGCCAGTGGCCACTTCTGACGTCAGTAGGCGTCTTTTATCTTGTATAGATAACTGGATATTGGAGGTAAATAAGTACATTAGAAGACATAAATTCACACAATGCCAGAGAACACGTTGCTACGTGTTATCAAACCGCATCTCGAGTTTGGTTTGGACGGAGAGACGGCCGAGTTAGTAGCTCAATCTTCGAAAGACTTCATATATGGTAAAGTTTGCGCTCTCCAAATAAGAATTTATAGAAAAACACCTTTTGTTGCTATATATCAAGCCAAAACATTGTCCTTCCATTCTGTCAATTAAAAAAACAAAGATTTGATGGACATCGAGGTCACCGGAGGTCACGTGACCTGTGTGTGTGTGTGTGTGTGTGTGTTGAATTTTGCCAGCCTGCCACCGTGTGGTGATGTCGGCTGTTTCCGTGTTTGGTCGTTGTATTTGCATTAGGAGGTAAGAAGGGTGAAGAGTATGGTAGGAGGCTTAGTCGGCGGGTGGAAAAGGGGATTGATTTGTTGAGCGGTGCCGAGGTAGATTTGTAGGCGTCTTGAAGCTTGGAGTGAGCTGAGTAGAGCTGAGTTGAGCAGAGGTACAGTAGAGCTGGACGAAGGCCGAAGATGATGTTGTTGAGAAGAGTTGCCAGTCCGGACGGTGCCAAGTTGGGGTATGGGGTGTAGTGGGGGGGTTTGGGGTTGGGTCATCGCCATAGTTGATTAATATTGCAAAAACACATTCAGTCTTTGGGTATATTGTATTCTTTTCTTTTTTAAACGTATCATATTTTCCTTTCCTTTTCATGTTTGGGTATTTTGTTCCTTTTTCCCATTTTGTAACATATCTTTTTCCTTTTATTTCATTTTTTTCCTTTTTCCCCCGATCCTTTATTTTCCTTGTTTTTATCACAGTTGTTCGAGTATGCGTGTGATAGCGAGAAAGTGGAAGACATGTTCGTGTAGTGCTGGATGTTCGTCGTTGAGAAGAGTAGTGATGTTTAGTGGAATGTTGTGTGTGGCGCAGTAGTTAGTGATATGTTGCCTTTGGTGGTTGTATTTGGTGCAGTAGATGAGAATGTGTTTGATAGTAAGTGTTCGGTGACATGTTGTGCATTGTGGTCGCTGTTGTCGTAGGAGGAGGTATGAATGTGTAAGTGCTGTGTGTCCTGTTCGTATTCGTGTTAGTGTACGTTCTTTGAATCTGGTGTGTTGGTGATGGAGTGCCATTGTTCGTGTTTGGGGTGTATTTCGTGGAGTTGTGTTATTGTTGTGTCCCAGGTTTGTTGTATGTGTTTGTTGAGGGCTTGGCGTATTGTGGGGTAGTAGTCTGATTGTGAGCAAGGGCAGTGCGTGGTCTGCTGTAGTGTCGTGGCTAGGTTTGCTTCTGTGTCTGCGTGTTTGTAACCTGAGGTCATTGGGTCTCTTTTATTATTCATCACATATTACAAATATTGTCAGAATTGGAATCCTTCAATCTTTGCGAGTTCGAAAATGTTTGGATATTTATATTTTGACTGTTAATTCACTTAATTATTGGCCGCCGAACATAACCTTGCAGGGCGACCTTCCAGAAATGCCCGAGGCTATAACTCCTGAACCGTTGACCTGATCGAAGTAAAATTTGCACAAGTGGATTCGGGGAATAAGATAATCATATGCACCAATCTTGCTCAAAATCTGAGATGTGAGGGTGCCGGGTCCTGGTCGATATGTCGTGGAATGCCCCAGCTGGGGGTAGCTGGCTTGCGACTCATGATGGGCGCCTTTGACGGCAACTGAACAATGCAGGCGACTGGCAGCAGAACCCACATGGTTACTGGTCAAATCTGCCGTCGAATGCGCTAACCAAGTCACAGTCCATCTTTTAAAAAAAATATGTGAAAAACCAAACAAAGCTTAACCTTTCAAACACGTGCTCGATTTTATATCATGTTGCTGCTTGCCTCCATTCCAGAGCTATGGAGAAAGAGGAAGAACTGGTCAAACAACTTGAGTGAATAGGCTGTACATCAGCTTGCCAGGAGTTTTCCCAGCCACCCGGGCAGTGGGAGCCACCTGGCGTCTCATTCTCTCTGGGATTTCCTAGTCTATCGTTGGTGACTCACCAGAGTGTCCTCGAATCCCATCGCCCGCTGGTCATCTTCGTCCGACTCTATATCGTCCTCTGACCGAGCAGCAGGCTGCGCCGGCTCCGACTCGCCGTCGGCACCGGCGCCGCCGCGCATCGCCGCCCGCCACATCGCTCCCGTCACAGCCGGCCCGCGCCGACTCCGGTGCCGCGCCGCCCTGCCGAGCCACCTGCAGCGGGTCCATATCACAAGTACCAAAGGTCATAAGTACCAAGATTCATAAGTTCCAAAGCTGCCAGATAACTTCAAAAATATCCGCAGGCAGGGTGGATTCACAAGTACCAAAAGTCATAAGTACCAAGATTCATAAGTACCAAAAATAGTTCCGAATTCTACCGCTAGATGACACCGTAAACGCCCAACGGCACCTGAGTTTACTTACGTGCCGACAGATGGCAGGCTGTATTGCTCCAAAAAGGCTACCAAATTCATCAGCCTGTGAATTATCAACAAATTATAGTGCTTTTGTGTGTGGAAAAACCTTAAAATCCAAGCGGCGTCACACAGTAAAGCTGCCAGTTCAGCTCCTCCCTCAGTTGTATGGTGGACGAATGCAGGGGTGGTCCCGCTTTAGGATTACCATATTTTAATTTGGCAGTGAGGTAATAAATTGTAATTAGGAAGCATTCGCCATTTTCCGTATTGAGTATTGAGTATTGAGAGTACCGTGGGTGTGGTGTTAGACGGTATTGGGAGTTCATGTCCCATGTCCAGCTCCCACAGTTGTGAAAAACACCTAATTTGTTCCTCATTCATGGTCAGGTTAGGTTTGCATACAGATGGGTCTGCTGAAAAAATAACAACCATCTGTGTCGGTAGCTTGATATTGAATATACCGCCTCCTGAACACTCGGTTGGCTCCTTTTAAAGGAAGAACATCCCATTGCTTATGGAGTCTTAGTGTCTCCCTTTGAACAGTATCTTATGTATGAGTATCAAGCTCATGTTCTTTATTAGGGATGGTGATACAAAACCTTTTTGGGTAAATTTGTTTTAAAAGGTGTTTGCCATTGTGTGATACATTTTATTGCAACTCACTTCACTCTGTCGTATGGGAAAGCAGGTCTCATTCTGCTGGATTCCAGCACATGTTGATGAAGGAAACTGTGGAAATGAGCTGGTAGATCAGGCTGCAGGCATGCTGCACACTCCCCATGTCACTGGTCAGTTTTACAGCAGCAATTTCCTCTCCCGTCTAGTTGCTTTTGATCCTTCCAAGTCATCCTTTCTTCAACTAAACATTCCAGACATGAACTAAAAAAGTACATCAAAGAACATTTATTACTAACAAGAATTTATTTCACTCAAATTTTCTCAGCTTTTTCATTGACAGAACTTGTTTCTTGCTGGTGAGAATAAAACAATTTTAGCCTGCTTGGTTTAGTATAATTTCCTTAAACCATTTTATATTCTGAAACCTATATCCCAGTATGTGGCAGGCAACAAATCAGTGTGCATGAGTGTCCTACTAATAGGGTGTGTTGTGAATATTTATTAGTTGTGTGGTGTGGGAATGTCGGCAGTATCAGGTATGGATTTATAAACTTGGTTGACATCGTTTAAGTGTACTTTTGTTATCATTTTCTCTACAGTTGCTTAGGAAGTTGGCTTATAACAGCATCATTTGCTAATTTAACCACAGTGCCAATTTGTCATCTGGCAGTCATCTGTCGGCTGCCAGATACAGTAGAGCTGAGTGCAGTCTCGACGTAAATTAGAAAGCATATTGCAATTTGCTGATATTTGTAAGTTTAATTCTCCTTATTACAGCAGCATCAATACTAGAACCTATTTCGTTATTAAAACTGATGTGAGAATTGGAATTGGTGGTTGCTTTTAATTTATGCAGATCACTGCCAGGTCTTCTCCCTCTATCTTGTTCCTGAGACCATGTGACATGGAAGCAAATTTCTGCTGTAAAACTGACTATAGTGTGCTTCCACTTCCTGCTAGTGACCACTACCCAACTATATCATCATTTCTTTTCAGGCAGTGACAGGAAAGCTGGGACCAAATAGAACAAGGCAAATTAAAATGAATAAAACCACACTTGGTGCTCTGGCCCTTATTCAGTCAAACTAGAAGGGATGAAGTGGTCATTTGTTGCCTCAGAATTTGTCACATGCTAGCAACACAGATACTTACTGTGCAGGGATGAGAAACTGGAATGTGTGAAGTGTAATGCTGTGCTAACTGCACCATGTGCTGGTGGCGTGCCCAGCATATGCAGAAGAACGCAGTCTGCACTTCGTATATGAAGCACATACTCTGTGATTAGTGAATTACTTGGAAACGATTCCCACTTGATGTATAACTGAGCAGTTTTGGCCTTCCTTGCAGAGATAAGATTTCAAGTGATATGTGCACCTGCCTAGGTGATATCTTACTCCCCAGACATCTTGTATTCGAACGTGACAATCTGATGCATGTCTAAGCAAGTTTGTTATGGGTGCAATCTAACCGGCATGGGTTGACACACCCTAAAACCCCAATAATCACCATCATCTTAAAATGTGTTTGCAACACAACTTCATGTAAAGGAATTATCTATGGTATTTGTGTTTTTAAGGTGTTTCAGAAATTGTACAATTTTCCTTCAGAACACTATGTTAGTTAGCATGCTTCAGAAGATGTAACCACTTGTTTTTGCACCTTGTGCTTACCTCTCAGTTGATTTAATTGAATTGGAAATATTTTTGACATCTCATCCCAAGTGAAAAAAATACTTAAAACACTGATACACAACCATATTACCTGTCCAAGTATACATATTAAGAAGGCATATGAACAGAAACAGAATTGAACAACAATGCACCTAAGCATGCATCCACAAGCACAGATTGTGTATGAATGACATGTTCCAAGAAAGGAAGTAAATTTGTTTTGTGGGGATTTTTTAAATTTGTGGATGTTTTCATGACTATCATGTTCATGAACATAATTTTGAAGATCTCATCACTTGCTTCCAGAACTGATACTTGCTTTTTAGTTGGAGACAGCAAACATACCAATACTGCATTGTCCAACTTGCACTGCTGTGTGTGTTAAATGGGGCCAATGGGCACCAAACAACCTTGTAGTGTGCATGCCCTTAACCCAGAATAATCAGCACTGCTGTTCACTGTCCCATAATTTATTCATAATTACCATCCTCCATCATCTGGCATTTATCAGAGGTGATGAAGAATAAATTCAGCACTCCATTTAGTAAACTCAAGATTCCTTTATGTCAAAAATGTTTAGTTTCCAGCCTCATCCCACACACATTGCCCACATGTAACAGTATGCAGTTTGACATTGACAATTTGCTCTCCCACTTTAGATCCTCCCAAGTCATTCTTGGCTTCAACTAGAACATTTTGAATATGGACTAAAAATATATACAGTATTTAATATTAATGAGAATTGGTTTCAATCAATTTTGCAGCTTTCATTCACACCAATTGTTGCCTGGTGGTGATAAGAAAATGATGGCAAATTGACTGTTTTTAGTATAATTTGAACTAAACCATTTTTGCTTCCAAAACCAATACCCCTATATGCAGTAAGAGATGAATCAGTTGGTGCACAAGCATCCTACTTGTGAGTGGTGCTGTGAATATTTATATGGGTGAGGTGTGAGCATGCCATGGAGTCAGTTATGGATGTATCGACTTGTTTGACATCAATGAAGTATACTTTTGTGATTGTTTTGTTTGTTTATGATTGTTTGTTTATCTACTGTTGCTCAGGAAATTGGCTCATAACCACATCCTTCACTAATTTAACTATAGCTCCAATTTGTCATCTGGCACTGGCAGTCATTCATTGGCTGCCAGTTACATTAGAGCTGAGTGCAATCTCCAAGTAAATTAGAAAGCATGTTGTTATTTGTTGTTCATAGGTTTATTTCTACTTATTTTAGGAGAGTAAATGTTAGAAACTATTTTTTTCAAATCAAATAGTTTCTGTTCACATCAAATAGTTATATTCACATCAAAACTGATGTGAATATATTTGGTTATTGCTTCTAATGGACAAGTTTCACACAATGGGTTCTTGGTTGCAAGAATATGGTAATAATACTTTGTAGACAAAACTGAAATACTTTTCTCACAGGAGAAGCATTTGCAGCATGATTTAATAAGTTCATGTATGAGTTGCCATTGATTTAAAAACCTTGTAGCAATGACATCATGTGTGGTATCTCATAGCAGCCAAGCCTGAAATGCATGGGGAACCATATGTTTGATTGTTTCATGCCAAGTTTTTCAGCCAACTCATGTCATGGATACCAAGGCAAGGGCTTATGATACTGAAATGTTGCCAATTTTTCTGAAAATGTGAAGCTTAGAATGGAGGTAATCTATTATGGTGGCAATACAGCAACTAACATTTATATTTCAAATCCAGCACAATGTGGTGCATGCAAACAGCAAAAGTTTGTACTATATGGGTAAAATGAGTAAAATAATGGAAAACACAATGACATGTATGTTATGTCTTTATGTCTTTATGACATACATTGTGTGGCTTAACTGAACAAACATCATGGCTCCCCCCCCAGCAAAACAGAATCTGTATGTACCTAGTTCCATAATTGGCATTCCATAGTGGGGTAAACTTCAAGCTGCATCTCAATGCGACAATTGCTTGAGTTTTGTGCACTTTTTCAATTCTTCATAGGTTATGTTAGGTTAGGATATGCTACTACACGTTTTTTCCATTATTTTTCTGCTATATTACCCATCTCCAAGCCCACTTTTGGTGTTATTTTGCAGCCAACCGAAAATTATGCATTTCCAGAGGAAACCAGTGGACACATCATGTTGACCAAATTCATGAGTATTGCACTGGAAAAAGAAATTCCAATAATTCCGTCGGGATACAATTTTCGGGTTGGTTTCGGACCCAACTCGTCGAGCACATTCCGATGACACCACTTTCGTTTTTATGCAATGCTTAGTGTGTAAGTTAGGGCGTTGGTATAAAGGACCCCTGCCCAAGATGGGGTGTGATGATCTGACCAGAAAGATGAGAAGAGGAGAAGGAAAGGGTGGGTTAATAGCATAGCTAATCCATCGCAAGCCATATAATAAACTATCATAATCACATGCTTGTCTCCTCCCAGTATTCCTACAGACCATGCCATTCGATAGAGGATGCCCTGGTCGACACTGTCGAGTGGATCACACGTGGTGTCGACCCTGGTCATATCTTCGGACATCTCCATCGACCTGAGCAAAGCATTCAGCAGTGTCGACCATGGTGTCCTCATGCAAAAGCTGCAGTGGTATGGAGTCGACACAAGGTGGTTCCATAGCTACCTCTGACCAGCAGCAAGTGGTAAGGGGAGGCTCTTTATCCCTTCCTGCTATCCCATGGTGTTCCTCAGGAGTCACTGACCGGTCCCTTGCTCTTTAGCATCTTTGCAAATGACTTTCCAGCATACCTTCCATATGGACGTCTAGCATCATATTCCGATGGCACCCAGCTGCTAGACTGCACATCCTGATGATTTGGCCATTCTTAAATCCCAGCAGAACAGCATTCTTGTTATTCAGTCCTACTTCACATCCAACTCCCTGAAGATGAACCCCACTAAGGCTACCCTACTCCCTGTCCGCATGGTATAATACCTCAAGAAAGCCATATCCTATCAACTGCGACGGTGGTTGGGGCGCTGGAGCCACTGCCTTTCTGCCTCAGCATGTCATGCAAGCTCTTTCCCTGCATTATCTTGTATTGGCTTTGGCCAATTTTAATTGCATCCAAAGCAGTGACGTACACAGGCAGTGTATGTCTCCCTTGGACACAGGTAGTCATTTGTGCTGCTCCAAACTTTGTATAGCTTTGGTGAATTTTAACTGCATATGAAACAAAGTGTTGTGCATATTAACATTTAATTCATACAACAACAAAAAAATCAGTAAATGAACCATGTGTGTTGGTTGCAGTGCCTAGCTCCTTTGTAGCCATATCAGAATATGAATGCGTTGGAACTGACACAGCAAGTTTATACCCAAACATGCTGTTTGATTACATATAAAACATGGTACAAAACACTTGCAACCCCAGTAGCTCAGTTGGATAGAGCGCTGGCCTGCGTTAGTTTCCCCTGTCTTGGCAAGACATGATTCGAGTCGCTTCACGTGCTCGCCTTTATAGCCTGCGGGTGGGATGGCCAGATGGCAACTGACACAAAAACCGGGAACGCGGCACCGGGGTGGCCGTGTCGGTGCATTCACGGCATGTAAAACTCACGGTAAAAATATTGTTGAAGTGGCATTTGTATATCCAGTGGTGGGGCTACGGTTCACACAAAAAGCTCTGCTTATCAGAGGACCCTAGTCTCAGGCCCACCCCAGCAGGAATTCAGACGAAAATTATATTTTGAAAGTATTGACTTTAAATCAATTAAATTACCTACTCCCAATGCTCATGCAGTTTTTTACGATTTTTCCTATATGTAAGATGTGTTTACTGCTTGCTCTCAAACTCACTTTCTAAACCTCTCTTGTAAAAAAAACTTTTGTGGTTGGAAAAAGCTACTATTCTGGGAGATTTTAATTGACCAATGGTACACTTGGCAGGTGATGTGGCTGGTAATCTGGTTACTCCTTCCCCAGACAGATCTTTTGTTGATTGCTTCCATTGGCCTGCTTTAATCGGGACATCAGTCTACCTTTGTAGGTTCAGGAAATAACCTCGACTAAATTATAACATTTCAAGCAGATTTGAATGGGCTGGTGGTGAATATTTCCACCTCTTCTGCCTTAAGACAGTAAGGCATTTGTGTCGCACTGTGTCTGTGCTGTGTCTGTCTGTACGTATATTTGTGTTAAAGCCGGTGCTAGGAATGTGGCAGTCCTCACACCGGATCTCGCGACGGGAGGAAGTAACGCTCTGCCGATTGAGGATTGGCCATACATTCGCGACACACAGCTATATACTGACCGGTGATGACCAACCTTTATGCCCACGCTGTTCGGCACCGCCTACCGTATATCACGTTTTAGTAGGTTGTGCACTGCTGGACCCTCTCCGACGCCAGATTTTAGGACGGGTAAACATCGACACTTTACGAATGCTGCTAAGCAATGACTGGGGTTGTACCGTCTGGAGACGTTTTTACTTTCCTTCAACAAGCCCATTTTGATGTTGTATATCGTCGCCCCTGAAGACTATTAACTACTGACTACTATAGGAGCATAGTAGATTAGCTATCAACACAGTTATGGGCGCAAAATGACCTTTGCAGTCGATGCGCCCCTAAACACCAATCCACCACTATATATATTTGTGTTTGTGCATATGTCTGTACATGTGTTTGTGTCTGTGTGTATGCCTGTTTGTGTGTATGTCTGTGGGTGTGTCTGTGACTGAGTGCGCTCTCTTGCCTGTCCTCAGTTTGGATTACGGTTATGATGGTGAAACCCACCTCTCGACGTTCATCTGATCGTCGCAGCCTAATGTTGTGCCTGACTAATTTACATTTGTAAATCAGGACTGAAAAATTCCATCGACATGTTCGTGGTGTCTTCAGTGGCGATGTATGCTTCCCCAAGCAGTGTACGTTGTTCGGTGAGGTAGTCATTGCAATACCACTGCATCTTTCCATTTGGGCTGGTACCCATCCCTATCATCAACTGTCATCCCTATATCAACATGCACAACCACAACACTAGAGGTCCGGTGGTGTCTTAAATCCTGTAGTAATCCTGTAATAAATAAAAGGACCTTTCTTGTGGTTAAGACCATTGGTACCATTTAACATTTTTATCGGCGCGGTATGACCAACGCAATCGATGCGCCCCTAAGCCCTAATAACCAACCAACCAACCTGTATTGTGGCAGCATAGCTTTATGCTTCCATCATGTTTCCTGTGATGGTTGAGAGGCCTCATGTGACAGTCATGGAACCTGTCAATCTCACTCCATTAGCGTTGCACGTTTGACCAAAAGGCTCGGTTGTAATGCAGGATTTCTTGGCTTCTCGTCACAATACAACACAATGCCATGTACATATGGCATTGCACAACACGGTGGCAAACAAGGTGCCATGTACCCCGGCAAAACCGTTGGCTGGCCGGTGACGGTGATGGTCCTGATCAGCCGTTCTCCGGGAAGCATGGCGGCCCCTATAACGGCCAGAATCCCAGTGATAAAATATTCGTCAAATAGGGTGGAATATGCCACTGTCTGAACACTGAATCGACATTCCTTCCAACGAAGTACGGACATCGTGCTTCGTGATGTCTTTATGAAGCCTTCATATCTAATTTCTAACAGTAGCTTGTTGATACGCATCACATATACATATCATTGCGGATTGCAATGCATGAAAATCTCTTAGCCAATTTCATGTGAGAGGATTACCAAGGATGTGGTCTGCTATACAGTATCGGTTGAATGGGCGCTAGATGATCACGCTTTGGTCGAAGCGCCCTTAAACTCAAATAACTAACAGTATCGGTTGATGGGGATAGGTATTTTTCGTCGTTATCGATAAAGTAGTTATCCCTAAATAAGGCGTCTCAAAACAAATGGAAAAGGTGCACATATGAGTAAGCAGTTTGATCAAAATAGTATTGGAAGACCTTATAAGTTATGCTATGCGACATCGTTTCCACGGTGAATTTCGACATCCTACTGTTATCGTTTCGACATCTCACTCACGCCTGACGGAAAACTATTATTTGAGCACTGCAGAATCCCGTCATCCCTTGTAGCAGTGATACTGTGATAAAATATTCAAGAACTAGGGTGGAATACACCACTTAATGAACTCACAGTCGACATCCTTCTCAAAGAAGGACCAACAACATGCTGATGGCTCGATTTATCGTTTCTAACAGTATCTCGCTTATAGGTGTCATGCTCATGTTCACCATAAGGGATCGTGAAACACGAACATGTCCAAACGCAATTTCAGGTTAGGGGATTACCTATGATGTGATCTAGTAGCAATGCCAGTTTATAGCATTCTTGCTATCCTGAATATAGCCCTTCCTATATGAGGTATTGCAAAGCAAACACAAAGGTGCGGTTGTAAGTACACTATTAGCTCCAAGGTGAGCTGGAAGGACATAAAAAGTATTTAAAATGACACTAATTTCATGGCAAATTTCGACATCCTGTTGTACTCATTTCGACATCGCACACCTAACGGAAAACTATTATTGTAACACTGCACAGCACTGCCACATTGTTGGAAGCTCAGAAGAGAATGTGCCTTTGTCGTATAGCATACGACAAACCCGATAGTTTGACCTTATTTCGGCCGTTGTCTCGAGTTCGATCGTCGGGGCTAGTACTTTTCTTGGATCTCCCTGACACCGAATTATAAAAAATATACATTGAAACAGTGACTAATTGAACTAAATGCATTCCCAACTGTTTACCTGACAAGTATAGTATTGCGCTGGGCGTATTTATCAGCTGCCAGTGAGCAAAGAATGAGTGGTACTAAAGTTATTTACCAAAAACGGATAACAATAACTACAAATAAGTATTAATGTTAAGCTTGGTATTCACAATCAATATCATGCATGAGTCAATCCTAGTGCCAGGAACACAACACAGAAATTGGATGTGATTATGAAAAAGAATATGGAACCGAAACGGCCCTGCACTGCTACAGGCATCTGCACTGAATAAAATTGTGTTGGTTTGTGTGACAGATAATACATTTGTGCGTGTGACATAACAAACCCACGTTACCTTTACTAGAAGGTAGATCGAAGTCCTTCAAGCCCGCATGACGTCATTTAATTTTTTTTAATATGATATCAACTTGGTTGCAGACTTTTCTCAAATCCTACTCAATGGTCACTTTAATTTGCTTCGTAGCAAATATATTTCTCTTCTGCTAACCGGGTGAGTTATAATCTTGTCCCATTCTTTCCAGTGAGCATTTGTTCTGACACATTTTATTCTCATGCATAGACAAGGTCGGATTTGTGCATTGTAATCCGGCATGTGGAGAGGAATATTTTGTAGTCATCCAGTGTGGATAATATTTTTATTCAAACCTTATGCATGGTAACTCAATTTGCACCCGTTTCAGTTAATTTTGAGCACTTTTACTTGAGCACAGCAGTTCGTTGTCAAAAGTTAATAACTTAGGAAATTCAACTTCCAGATAAAAAACAACAAATAATTTTCTGGAAAGGATAATGTTCGGGATTCCCAAAATCTAGGATCAGACTATTTTGTCAAACATGTACCTACCTACCTACATTGACATACAGCAATTGTTGAAATCAGTTTTTTTTTTCTAGGCTAGCTGGACACAGGGCATGATGCATTCTTCCTTGATGAATCTTGCATGGATTGTTGATGATACATGCATAATTGAACATTTATGTACAACACCAGTGTGATCTAGGAATGTCTTCCTGAAACTTGCAACTCTACTGAAACTCTCCTGCCACTGGGGAGCTATGGCGCACATAGCGCCCCGCTGACTGTCCTTTCTTCCGCTCTTGAACGAGGGTTACAACTTTACCATGTAAAATGGATGGTAGAGGGAGCCTACCAATATCAAACAAGCCCATCCTAATAACTAACTAACTAACTTGGAGGCACTTGATGGTGAGCCTGCCGGAAATGGCAGGTTGTTAGGCAGGACGATTATTACTGGATCATTTAGGATACCCTTTGCTGAAGCTAAATAATAAGTTTTTCAATTAGAATATGTCAAAGTACCCTATATTGATGCTATATAAGATGCTCGTCTCACAATCGAAAGGTTGTGAGTTCGAGTCTCACCTGTCGCTACTCGTCTGGTCGCGCATAAAGCGAATATCTGGCCGATACTCCTCGACTCCACAGCCGGTATTACAGATACGTGGCGAAGCCCTCATTAACCCTTACGAAGTCGCCAACGAAATCGGAAAAGCCCTTTCAGACCGCAGCAAAGGCGGAAACTGCGATCCCGATTTCCTACGGCATCGTGCCCGCAGCGAAAAAAAACATGGTGGACTTTTCCACCTCAGAACACATGGCATATAATGAACGATTCACCAAGGCTGAGTTAGCCTCAGCTATTCGCTCTCTCAAGAATGTGTCCGAGGGTCCAGACCTGGTCCACAATCAAATGATTGAACACCTTCCACCATGTGCACAAGATGTCTTACTGACTGTTTATAACTCTTTGTGGGAGAGCGGCGAATTTCCAGAGGCCTGGCGGGAAGCCATAGTTGTACCTATCCTGAAACCTGGAAAGAGTGGACTCGATCCACTGCACTACCGCCCCATATCTCTCACTTCATCGATGTGTAAGCTGATGGAGCGAATGGTAAATGTTCGGCTATGTTGGTATCTAGAGGACATGAATATTTTATCAAATGCACAGTGTGGTTTTAGGAAAAACCGAAGCACGATTGATCACTTGGTCACACTTGACACCGCAATTCGAGCAGCTTTCGCACAGCATCGTCATGTCGGAGCCGTGTTTTTCGATATAGAAGCTGCTTTTGATACAACATGGCGGCATGGAATCCTTATGAAGCTACACGAATACGGCCTGCGAGGATGTATGGCTGTCTTCCTGCAAAATTTCCTAGCAAACCGTCGTTTTCGGGTCCGTGTTGGTGAGCGACTCTCCCGATGGTTCAACCAGGTGAACGGCATTCCCCAAGGCAGTGTGCTTAGTGTCGCCCTGTTCGCCATTGTCATCAACGACATCGGATCAGTTATATCGCCGTCGATATCCCGCTCACTGTTCGTGGACGATTTTACGATCTGGACGACCAGCACTTCATCACCAACATTGCAGCTCGCTGTCGCCAGGCTGGAGCGCTGGACGAAAGCGAACGGGTTTCGTTTCTCGACGGCAAAAACGGTCGCCGTGCACTTCTGCCGGCGGCGAAACTGTCAGGATATGAAAATTAGACTATATGGTTCAGAGATTCCAACGGAGCCCACTGTTAAATTCCTCGGCGTCGTTCTGGACAACCGACTTACGTACAGGCATCACTTTAGGTTGCTTAGAGATAGGTGTTTTAAGTCTATGAATGTTCTGAAAGTGGTTGCGCGTACGTCGTATGGGGCCGATAGACCAACCCTGCTGCAGCTTTATCGCTCCCTGATTCGGTCAAAATTAGACTACGCATGTTTTGTCTACGACGGCGCAGCTCGTACCACCAAACGAACATTAGACACGGTACACCACTCAGCACTCCGTATCTGCACCGGCGCCTTTCGCACCACACCGATTTCTAGTCTATTGGTAGAGTCTAACGAGCCAGCGCTTCCTATGCGTCGGGAACTGCTCGGTATGCGTTATGCTTGCAAGCTGCGTCAGTTCCCTAATCACCCAACGTACCGTTCCGTGTTTTCGCGAAGCGTTCTGGCTCTCTTCAGAAGACGACGGCCTATGAGCTCTGTTCCCTTCTGTGTCAGGATTCGCACACTATTCGAGGACAGCGGAATAAAATTACGCGGAGTGATGCGCGTCAGAACGATAAAATTCCCTCCCTGGACACTGGCATCTCCAGAAATTGACACTTCGCTGTCATATCTCAAAAAGTGCGAAGTCGTTCCAGAAGAATTCAGACTAAGGGCACTAGAGTTAATGGCATCTTACAGTCATTTTACAGGCACCTACACAGATGGATCCAAGACCGAGTCAGGAGTTGGCTGTGCGTTTGTGATGGGCACAGTCGTCAGGACGTTTTCGCTTCCGCCTCATGCATCTGTATATACGTCTGAGTTGGTTGCCCTAGACAAGGCACTCAGTTTCATTGAAACATGTGATGACACGCGGTATATAATCTACACCGATTCTCTTAGCAGTCTCATGACTATAAAAGCGTTTTATCCGTCGAACCCACTTGCACAAGATATTTTACGTAGGCTTACACTGCTGACCTGCGCTGGAAAAACGGTTATTCTATGTTGGATTCCGAGCCATGTGGGAATCTGTGGGAACGAGGCAGCGGATGCTGCGGCGAAGCGAGGTGCACGGGCCCCGTGCACGCGTTCCCTCCCGCTACCTGCCAGGGACTTCTACTCATCTATCAAAGGTTATATTTCGGGCAAGTGGCAGGCAAACTGGAACTCTCTAACAAACAACAAGTTGAAGACTGTAAAGCCCTATATTGGTGAGTGGGCTTCATCATCACACCGAAACAGAGGCCACGAGGTGTCCCTGTGTCGCCTGCGTTTGGGACATACTTATGCGACACACCGGTATCTGCTCAGCGGTGACGAGACACCATGGTGCCCGAGATGCGCCGCGCCAATGTCAGTTCGACACATTTTAGTATCGTGTCCCCGGCTTGCCCACGAGCGGAGGCGTCACTTTGGACGTGCCTCTGTCTCGCTTCGGGAAGTATTGGGGGACGAGTCGGTCAGTGTTCAATCAGGAGAGCTTTTTAAATTCCTCTTGAAAGTTGGGTTTTGCGTGATTTACACCGGTCATTAACTTGCTCACCAGTTGTATTATGAACAGATTCGACATCGTCGTATAACTCGTTATCCGAACTGATGTTCACTCGCTCTTATGTTTAAATGACTAAGTTATGGGCGCGAAATGACCTATGCAGTCGATGCGCCCCTAAACCACAATAACTAACCTGTCGCTACTCTTCTCCCGCGACCAATCGGCGTGAGAGGTTGGCGGCGCTGCATGACTCAATGGTCGACTTGTCGTAAAACCAATAACCAACCAAAGTACCCTATATTTCCATAAAATATGCAAGATAGCGTAGAGAAAGTCGGTAAAATTGTGTGTAAGCGAATGGTGAGGGGAAACCTTCAAGCCCGCTACCAAGCCAACTTCGTGGGGGCAACAAACCAACACAATTTCATACTGTGAATATACCTATTGCAGTGCAGCACCTGGGTGCTATGTTGAAGTTAGGTGGTGTGTCAGGTATATATGATTCAGGTTGTGCATCATACTGATGTGGATTGAAGTATTATGCACTCTGCTTTGCATATGCATTGACAACCATTCATCTCCTTAATGTGGTTGAGTCAATTACTTTATGCACATGCACTTGCATTTATCTGCATATTTATCCTATATATCAACCATTACAGTGCATGACGAATGATAAATAATGTGAGGTGAAAACTAAGTTATAGCAAGAATAATATATTCAACAGATGTTTCGATGTTGGATCATCTTCGTTAGTGTGTAAATAAATACTGATTCCCTTCTTTAATTAGACACATATGAAGATGCGTTGACATCAAACTGTCTATCGAATAATTTGTTTTGGCTATAACTTTGTTTTCACCTCACATTACATATATATATATATATATATATATATATATATATATATATATATATATATATATAGTGTGTGGGCAGTGCACAACAAATCATATGGCTTATGAGTCTGATTCCATTGAGTCGGATCTGAATCGATTCAAATTTATGTTTGAGTCGTGAGTTGAATCGGATCTCTGTGAGCTCTGAGTCTGAATTGAGTCGAATCAAATAATTTTGACCTGCTGTGAATCATGAGTTGAATCGGATCTCAAGATCTATGAGTCAAATGTGAGTCGACTAAAAAAAATGAGTCGAGCATAAATCTGATGACCAGTCGATTTGTTGTAGAAAGCGTTCATTCCCCAGTGGGAATGAACGCTTTCGCTTGGTTCCATAGTCGCAGTTTCCGGTCCGTTTCCAAATCAGTACATTGAATCCTTTCCAATTGTTGCATTATAAAATAAATACATTTTTTGTTTGTTATTGCGAGGAGCAGTTTCACAGACAACATACTAACATGAAGAAAAGCTTAAATAAAGTGAAAAGGAGACATTTGTGAAATCATACCCTTGAAAAAATTGTCATGCGGTCACAGGGTAAAGCACTGATTACAAACCACCTCTTATATGGCATATTTTAAATTACCGTTGTTTTTCCAATTTAACCACACACGATTTATTGTTTTTCTTTCAAAATAAACCGAGTATATTTCATATAATTTCCAATGTTGCAAGCTATGACCACAAACGGTCAGTTACTTGCATCTCCTTATCCTTTGGCCTGATTGACTCAAGACTCGCAGAATGTGGGCCATGACAACCACATCTAGTGAATTGCATCAAAATCTGAGATTCCATGGTTCCCCTTATGGTTCGTCGTGGAACGCCCCCGACAAAACTATGCTAATCCCCAAGGTCGCCACGGCTATGTGTGGCCTCATCGTATGTTTGGCTGCCTCCAAGAAAGAGGAGAGGGTCCTCTGCCCGGCTTGCATTTCGGCTGCCAGCCCTCGCAGGCGTCCGTGCACACTAGGGTGGTTCAGATTGTAACCTTTGTGGAAAAGTACAGTTGCTCAGGGCTAACCTGGTTCTCTGAATCATGGCGAGTTCAATGGTGCCATTTTTATCCATATTTGAGTTGGTCTAGGGGTTCCGCAAAGGGCTTAAAGTTTTGGATATTTTTACCCATTTTGGCCCCGGGGAACACTATACGCATGGTACTCCGGTGGACGTTATTGTCGTTTCTTAAATATTATTTTACGTCCTTTGCTTATACTACGGCTGAAAATGGTGCTTACTGGGAGGGGGGGGGGAATTTGATATGCTGAAACCCATGTGGTGATGGGTATCAAACAACTCCATTTCCTGAAACGCATTCATTTTCATGTGTCAAAAGTTTATATTGCCTCATCTGATATCATCTAATCCAACTATGATTAGTTGTCTGGTCTAAGTAAAAAGTTTCCGTTTCCATAATATGGTATCCCATACGGAAGCGTAACGTAATGACAATTATGGCTCCCTGGTTAAAATAATGACCCATGTATTCCTATTAAAAGGTAACAAATGTTCAGTTCATGCATTGAGCCACTGCCCAATAGTTCACCAATGAGTTGTATTCTAATTTGACCTCCCTTTTACAGACTAAGATATGCAGTTGATTGCTCAAGATGAGTGATAGTAATAATGTGAAAGTTGCTTCTTCCGTGCCAGTTTTAAGAAATATAACTGAGTATTTCTTGGTTGGCCAGCCTGCTCACTCTATCTCCGGATCGAAGCTACCCACCGCAAGAGCTGTGCTGAGGTACTTCTTTCACATCAAGGAGCAGTGCCCGGATCGATATGAGGCGTTTAAGACAACAGTGGACAACGTCCTGTGCTTCTGGGCTATGGCGCGAATCCCGACGATACTGCCGCGCAACTGTGTTCGGAAGTTGCAGGGACTGTGGCGTGAGTGGAATGAATTATCAAAGAGCAAAGGAAGGAAGAACGATGTTAGCGGTCGCCGGTAACAATTAGCAGCAAACATGGACAAGCTGTGGGACATTGGGGCCGAGGACGCCATCGGAGAAATCCTGTTGAGCCGTCTCCTAGGCAAGAAGGAGAAGGTGGAGGATGTGAAGTTTTACGTGGCCCAGCGCGCGGATCGGATTGGAACGATGTCCGGCAACGACAAGAAGTTCGCAGGAAGAGTCGAGCAACAGCAATGGCGGCACCAGCGGGCTCAGCGCATGGCGGAGTCGGAGTCAGAGGCGAGTCAACCTTCGACGTCCCAGGCGCCAGCTGTAGCGACTGAAGACACCACCAAGGGCAGCGCAGGTGGCAGCACCGAGGACGGCCCAGACGCGTCGGACACCTTTGAGCCAGCGCCCTACCAACCGCCAGCCAAGCGACAGAGACAAGCGAGCACCGTGGAGCTGGCGCTTCCTCGCGACATCATGAACTCTCCTGCGATCCTTGATCCTTGAACATATCCTAGGCATTTGGTATGCATCTGATGTTCCATTCTGCTAGTTTTCCAAATCGTTTTTTCATGATTGCAATGCTTCATCGTTATCATAATTAGTTCATCATTTAAACGACTCCAACCATACGTACGATCTCCCAATCCTTGTTGTACATATAATTTTCCTAGTTTTACAATCCAAAATATCCATCATCATGATAGTCCTGAACTCTTCTCCAAAGGTCACCGCCTTGGTCAGCGCAGTGCTGCGGTCGGCGCAGCCACCAGTGGACATCAACACGTTCTGCATCTCCAAGGCAACTTCAGGCCGCCGACGGCAGGCCCACCACCTTGAGGTCGCGGAGACGATCCGGTCAACCTTCGTCCCCCGAAACACGCCATCGTCCACTGGGACGGCAAAATGATCAAGGTGACAATATGTCTTGTAATTTTGTCTTCTTTTGAAAAGTAATTATAATTCGTGTTCCTCACAAAAGTCTTTCAATCTACCATTCTCAAACAATTGCTAATCATAGCCTGTCGTGATAAATTTAACCGCAGTGCACATTTGACGCACGAATCACGCCCACGTCCTCCGCTTCTCAGGATGAGTTGGGAACACCAGAACATCGCCTGGCCATCCTGATCTCCGGTGGTCAAGACCACGTCAGTGGCAAGCGGCTGTCGGTGCCGACCATTCCGGACGGGACAGGTCTGTCGCAGACTCTGGCAACGATGGACGCGCTTCGAGAGTGGAGCTGCGTCGACAACATCGTCGGGCTTTGCTATGACACCACAAGTAGTAACACTGGCCGGCACCGAGGCGCCGTAGCCATGCTCGAGGACATGTTGGAGAAGAAGGTGCTTCACCTGGAGTGTCGCCACCATGTTCTGGAGTTGGTTGTTGGGGGCGTGGCGACCGCGCTCTTCGGCAAAACAACCGGCCCGTCTGACACCAGATTCGAACAGTTGAAGCATAGGTAAACTTTGGTATTACATACTTAAACCCTAAATTCCAGGTGTTAGAAACACTGGCAATCACTCATAAATTATTGTCACCACTTTCTTGAATATTTTTATTTTTGTGTCCATTTTCAATATAACAGAATGTAATGGATGTCAGGTGGGAGGACATCAACAAGTCGGACTTCGAGACCCTACCCGTCAGCCACTCGTGGCTGCAGGACGAGGTGGTACAGCATCTGCAGGCGCTGCTCGCGGGGACGACCACCTTCCTGAGGGACGACTACCGCGAGGTGGCGCAGCTCACCCTGGTGTTGCTAGGTGCCGCGCCGTCCCAGTCCCGGTTCCGCCGCCCGGGCGCCTACAGCAACGCCCGGTGGATGGCGAAGGTACGATGTTGCGGCCGAAATTACACGGCATTGCTGCTAAAACTAATGATAGAAACGTGCCAAGGAATACGCATAACCACGCTTTTTGCCTAACTTTTATAGGGCCAAATATCACACAAACTTTAATTTCAACCTAACAAGTCGACTGTTTAATATGGTACGATCAAAGAAGCTTTTGTCACTATACACAGGATTGCTAACAAAATTGGCTTAAATTCACAGGTCATCTACTGTAGCAAGATGAGGATTTTCGCCAGTCAGCTGGAGTACAGCCCGGAAGAGACTGAGAAGCTGCAGAGGGTCTGCCGCTTCATCAGCCTGCTGTATGTTCCGGCCTGGCTGGCGGCTCCGCTAGCGGCCGACGCTGCGGACAACGACCTCCGCCTATATCACAACCTGCTGCGCTTCAGAGAGATTGACGAGGTCGTGGCCGAGGCGGCCCTGGACAAGATGCGCCGCCACATGTCGTACCTGAAGCCAGAGACGGTGGTGTTTTGTCTCGCGTCCGAGGCAGTCAGCGCCGACGAGCGGGCTGATATCGCCGCGACACTGCTGCGACATCCTGACGATCCAGAGGCACCAGACGAGGATGTCGACCCTGTCGCACCTGTCGTCGACCAGCGCACCCGACTGCTACACTTGGTAGATGAACGTTCCTGGCTTGTCTTCCAGCTCCTGAAGATCGACCCGAGCCGCTGGCTTGAGCAGCCGGTGACCAAGTGGGAGGAGGACGCAGGGTTCCGGGCATACCAGCGGCTCATCAAGGACCTAAGGGTCACGAACGATGCTGCTGAAATGAACGATGAACGATGCTGCTGTTGAAAATGAAAATGCTGCTGTTGAAAAAATGAATGATGCTGCTGTTATGCTTATCCAGCGCTTCGCCCATGCCGCAAGAAACGACCAGGAGCTTCAGTGGCTGCTCCAAGCGGTAGAGGACCATCGTAGTAGAATCACTGCTTTCGACAAGCGCACGCTGGGATAACTGTTGAAAGGGTGACTGTTCTGGTGACTAGAACAGATGACTTGTGACTGTGACTGTACTGATTGATTGTATGTTGGTGCTGCATTGACGTAGTTGCCACAAGTCATCTATTGCAAAGAGCCGACTCCATATTGGTGGCAATTTAAATATGTACGAGTTTACGAAACAGTTGTGGCAGAAGCAGTACGACCTCGTCAATTATTGTCACCCTTGTTGACAAAGAATATAAAATTAGTTTGATGAGGAAATTGAATGTCTGGCTGGACACATGAAAACGAATTCGCTTCATGAAATGGAGTTGTTTGATACCCATCATGACATGGTTTTCAGCATATCAAATTCCACCACCCCCTCCCCCACCCCTCCCAGTAAGCACCCCCCAACCCCCAACCCCCACCCCCACTGGGACAAACGCCCGTCCTAAATTACAGTAACGCCCATTTTCAGCCGTAGTATAAACCAAGGACGTACAATAATATTTAAGAAACGACGATAACGTCCACCGGGGTACCATGCGTATAGTGTTCCCCGGGACCAAAATGGGTAAAAATATCCGAAACTTTAAGCCCTTTGCGGAACCCCTTGACCAACTCAAATATGGATAAAAATGGCACCATTGAACTCGCCATGATTCAGAGAACCAGGTTAGCCCTGAGTAACTATACTTTTCCATAAAGGTTGCAATCTGAACCACCCTAGTGCACACGCTCCCTCTCGGGTGTCGCTTGCCACGTGGGCTGTAGCAAGCCCATCCCCGCCGAGCGGGCGTCGCTGGCCGCCGTGTCCATAGCCTGTAATGGTTGCATGCTTATGCAACCACGTATGTAGTGATTTTGATTAGGATAGTGAAAAATAGATGGTGTGAACAACAAACACGCACACACACACACATATATATATACATACATACATGCAAATATTGCTTACTGTTTCATGATAAGCGCTAACTCACAACGCCTGCTCGCAACTGTGTGAAAGGCAGCTCAGAGACCCTGATAACATGTTAGCTGCGGCGGAAATTGTCCCTCGCAGTCGCTGACTCCTCCCCAGTAAGTACTTGAATCACATGTGATATATCTCCAAATGGGATAACAAATTAACGTTAAAACATTTTAGATGCCAAGATTGATGTGCCTTCGAACAATTGTGACGGCGCATAGGTATTCACACCAATTTTTGTCAGCAGTTGGCTTGCTGATGTTCCGTTGAATGTTGACCATTTTTGAAGGTTGCTATGATTCCTTGAGGTATATGGTTTTTTCTTCAGTTCAGCGAACATTTTCGCGAGTATGAAGTTGCCACAAGTAGTAAATATAATTTCAGAGGTTCGAAGAGAAGTGTTTTCCATTGATCAGGTGAGTGGTTCGAATCGCTTCTCCGGTCCAAATTCCTCATTGGAGTCCTTGAGATGCCTGGTGACATTTACATCATGCAAAAAAACGTGCTATGTGCCAGAAAAAACGGCCATTGATATACCGTTAATGAGAGCGAGGTGTTCACCCAGACACTTTATCTTCCAAAAGCAAACGACCTATGCGGTTGTTACATTTTGTCGGAGAGATCCCATAGGTTCTCTTACGCTTCAGGTCATCCCCACGTACCTCCGCAAACATTTGGTCCTTTTGGCGCCATTACATATGCCGGCAAGCCCAAAAACTCCCGACAGTGTCGTCGAAAACATCCAATTTTTGCGGACGTGTTTATCTACCCTATTATCCTCACCACGTTGGCTTTCGCCACGAACTGCCAGAAGGCAGGATGGGCAGCCGGGAAGCCAGCGCCGAAGACAGCGAAGAAACTCTCGCTGTTGTTTGTTCGGCGCTGGCTCTCGTGGACGCTCAGCATCTCACCATATATGCACATTATAATAGACATATCGCATTCCACACTCGATCTACTTCCTAGCCCACAAATTGTGGACCGTTGCCGAGCAGCCCACTGACAAGTTGAGAAGGTGATTTTATGCCGGAAGTATATATATACATGTATACACCTGTGTATATGTATATATATACATACATATATCGATATATACATATATTATATACCTTTGATATATATGTATGTTTACATATATATATATATATATATAGATATGTATGGATATTTGTGTAGTTTGTAGGCACATTGTTTAACATGTATTGCTGGTTAACAGGCAACTGCGGCTTTGCTGTTTATTAGTTTCTTTGATATGGCTTCGATTCTTAGTATTATGGTTTTGTGTTCGCATTGGTGTTGACTCAAAATGGTACCAAAGCCCATAATGAGTAAAGCTATCTGGCTTAAAGAACGCATAGTATATTTCCTCCATGTCGACGTTTCGTCATTTCAAATGACATCATCAGGAACAAGCGCGGATTGTTAACGAAATCACACAGGTAATGCGTTTAAGTTTCACTGATCATAGTGAGATGCAAGAGTCAAAATTACGTATATATAGAAATCGAATGCGAGTGTCGTCTAGTATGCGGAAGCGCTCACTCGCAATAATTAGGTTACCACAGTACATATCGGTCAGTTAATTTTCCAACACACTGGGAAATAAGCGTGCGAAGCATGTTCGAGTTACATCACGCAGCAGAAAAAATAGCCACAATGTTGGTCGCTATTCACAAGGCCAAGTCAAACATACTCCATATTTTGACATTAGGGTCACAATCGTTCACCTTGATCCCAAGCGATGATCCGTCATACAGGGACAGAGTACCTCGCGCATTGACCTGCCGGTTTATAGCCGGGTCTCTTTCGCGTATGTATATGGCCTATAGTATGTTAAGGCGTCTTGGCTCGTGTGATCTTGCGATGATAACGGTATTGTCAACCATTTGTTGTCTCGTGAGGCGTGTGTGGTGGTGTATGTTCCTATGCGTTTGTGGGCCACCGCTCTGCAAGTGCATGGTGATACGCCTGCTGAGTGAAGTTGTCATTCCAATGTAATTGGAAAGACAACTTCATCTGAACGGAGCGCACAGTCTCCAATTGTGCATTTGTATTGATAGATTACAATGGGCTTACAACGGACACTAGTTGCGAATAATCCACTACTACCGTCGATGGGCACATTAAAAAAAAACTTATCTTGTCTTCAATGGTCAACTCCATAGTGAAGTATAGACCAGAAACTTCTTCTAGCCTTGACTTGAGCTCTGACAAGAGCTGTATGTCCCGCACATCTGGCAAATATCGTCAACATATCGACAGTAGAGTGCGGGGCTCTATACGCCAGGTGCCTGCAGCACTACCTGCATAATAAGAAGAATCGAAGCCATGTCAAAGAAACTAATAAACAGCAAAGCCGCAGTGGCCTGTAATCAGCGATATACACACACACATATATATATATATATATATATATATATATATATATATATATATATATATATATATATATATGTATGTATATATGTGTATATTTATATACATATATGTATTTATATATGTATATATATTTATAGGGGATGAGTGGTCTAGGGGTAAGATGCTCGTCTCACAATCAAAAGGTTGTGGGTTCGAGTCTCACCTGTCGCTACTCTTCGCCCGCGACCAATCGGCGTGAGAGATTGGCGACGCTACATGACTCAACGGTCGACGTGTCGTAAAAACCAATAACCAGAAGCCCTGGATCGTTCGCTCCCAATCGGACATAAATCCGACGGGTGCGGGAATGCTCCTTGCGACCTCTCTCTCTCGCAGCACGCCCCCGTACAGGGCACGGGAGCGCGACGTCATTAGCGCCATGCAGGAGGGGAGGACGGCGCCGTTTGTTGTTGCGAACACTACCAACAGTTGGCCGATATGCCGTGGCACGATCCGGAAGGTGGCGTCGGCTTGAATTTCGGTCGGCTGGTCTGCCGCGCAGGCGACCACCTCCTACGATGAATCCGATAGCTACCTGACAAAACAGTACGCTGGTCAATGCACGTTGTCCTTTATTGTGTGATTGTGACACTTTATACTATGACTGCAATACGGTTGAGGTCCGAAGCAATGCATGCCTGCAATGCAAGCATTCTACTCTATGACATTACTCTACAAGATGGTCGCCTCTGAGACGGTTCTTGTAGGTAGGAATAGATTATAGCCACACCTAGTTTCTGCCATGGACGGGTTGTGCGACATTTTCAGAAATGCCGCTTTGTGGAATGATGGACGCAGTGGATCAGCAAGTGGATGCGCCCTTAAGCCCAAATAACTAACTAACTAACTTTGGTTCAGCATATGATGTCTTGAATGTATTATGTAGTTTGAAAATTAGAGCATTATTTGATAGCAATGCCCGATGATTCAGTATTAACACAATTATTTCTCGTTAGATGTGAGATGTCGAAACGAGTACAGCAGGATGTCTAAAACGCCATGGAAATAATGATAATACGGAATTTCTTAAGTCCTGCGAACCTAGTTTTGAGGCAACTGTGTACTGTTCCCGCTTTGCGTGTTTTGAGAGGCACTTAATTTTTTGACACTTATCAACGATAACGATGCAAACACATGCTATAAACTGGCATTGTATAACATAGCACATCATAGGTGATCCCTTCACCTGGAATTGCGCTACGGAATGTTCGTTATCACCATCCCGGATCCGTTAGTGTGAGCCATACACAGCCATACCATAAACATAGTACTTGTAAATGGGGCACAGTTTGAAACGAGGAATGAATGATTCACAAATACGCACCAAGAAGCACGATGTCGATACTCCTTTAGGCAGGATGTCGATTCAGTGTTTAGTAAGAGGTATATTCCACCCCATTTCGCGAATAATTTATCACTGCAACGATTATACATACAGTACTGACATCGTTAGTTGATTTAGGAGCAGGGCAGATGTGAGATGATATTGCGTTGATCATGTTACGTTTATTCCTTGGCTGTTTGCCAGTCTCATAACTGTTTGCACTTGGTCGGTGCGTATAACGGTTTTGCAATATTTCAGGAACGGCGGCTGCGTTTCGTTGAATATAATGGCATCGTGCGAGCAACAAATTTGCAGCATGTGCATCCTGTCGCTGCGTCCACACGCCTATATACAACATAATCAACTAACTCCATCACTGGTATAAATCGTCACAGAAGTAGGTAGCATACCACTTGCACGTACATTTGACACGTATTGGCGTGCATTCATTCAAGTACTAGCGTGGTGTTTTCAGTTAAATAAGTTAGTCGAAAGGAATGCATTCATTGTGTGGTATGTTACATCATGTTCCACCCACTTTGCGCATGCGGTTAAGAAGGGGTTCAGAAATTAACGTGTTTGTCGACAATTTAATGGAAATTCGCGCAAAAAAGCGGTATAGCCACAACGCGATAAAACATGACATGTTCAGTTTTAGGGCCACGGGACGATGGATGCCAGATGTCGGAAAGTCATAAGGCAGCGTCTCGATGCCGGTCAGGCAGAATACAAATGAATAAACACTTATCAGATGCGTCAGTTATTTCGTTCAGCAGCCTAAGCGGACAACGAGCAGTGGTTATTACGTTACCAGCCGTTGCTGGCTGATGGCTGATTGGAAGCGTGGCAGTCGACACCTAAGTCACAGTAGTACTACAAGCTATGTTCAGCTGGTGAGGCCCTCGTGAAGAAGAACATCATCATTGGCATGCTCGTATGTTCAATTTGTTTAATGGACTTCGTTCGAATGCTTTGTTGAGGTGTATTTATGGATCCGAGCTAAACAGCATGCGACTCGTGGCTCTACCAGTCGATGTGCAATTCCAGTTCAGCGGCGCGATCCCCATTGACGACACCCAGTCGAACGTGTCATTGCAACGGCACAGCCACCCTGACCGCGGTTCCGGCCAGTTATCAGCCGGAGACCATGAATACCAGAGCGTTAAACGACTCGAACCCAACTTTGCCAGTGCGAAGGGGGTGGTAGGCCGGCGCCCTAGCCAGCTGACCTATCGGGACGGCTCAATATTGCATCGCCATGTAAACTACGACAAGAATGTTAGCTCGCCATCATATTAATCGTTGCACTTTCCAATTACTTTGTAATGGCGCAGGAGAACCACGAGGTTCCCAGGGTGTTGTCACCGTGCTAGGTTTGGGGTAGCGAAGATGGTTTACAAATCGTGCAACTTGTAATGGTTCCAACTGATCCAATACCATTCCCTCGTTCGATGTTCTGTCATCCAGCGACATACCTCGCCAGTTCCCAGGTCGATGTTGAAGCTGTGGTGTCGGCGCAAGGCCGGGCTGGCTGCTGCCAGAGCTCCAACTGCTGCTGTTGCCGTGTCGGGAGTGGGCGGGTGCAGCAAACTACGAGACAGCGACATCATTTGGCTCGCAGCACTCCAATTGGTGGCGGCGCTGGCGTGTCCCACGGCAACCTGATTGTATATCTGGCGGTTGGGCGTATATCTGGCGCCGTGCGGATGTGGCGGATCTGAAACAGGGTCAATTAAGCTTCGCGTGATAACAGTTGTCCATTCCAGGCAGTTGCCACAATAGGTCGTGCGTACACTACATGTTTTGTTTACCATCGATTTTTTCCGGTTTTTCGATCGATTGTGTCATCAGAGTAATGTTAAATTCAACGAAGTTTGAAGGGGGTTCCCATCCCCCGATAGCGCCGCCCATGAACATCGCAACTCTGATATTTCTTCCTAATCCTTCACCAGCACTCCACGACAGTGCTGAGCCGGCCGCTGGTGTTCCCCATCAGTGTGGCTTTTTGTTCTTTAGCGGAGGAAAGATTACCATCTACTAGGGAAGTTACGTAAAGGAACTTAACGTCCGAAATTCGCCTCTGGCTGGAAAATTCGAGGGTTCACTCAAACACACTGAAGGCGGTCTTTTCCTTCCAGAAGCGCTTTTGGCGGAATAATTCGAGAGGATGCACTCAAGCACACCTAAAGGGCCCCTTTTACTCTGAGAGGGCCGCCTCTAACTGAACAATTCGATGTGGATTCACTCGAACTTTCCCGGAGTGGGACCTTTTCCTGGCCGAAGGGTCGCCAATTTCCATGGGGCATGTGCATTCAGTACCACCCCTGTGTCCACCCTTGCCTCCAAGTACTTTCGCAGTGGCGGCCCTCCGAAGAAGTGGCGCCCCTTCAGACAAGTTCCCCATGATAATTCCTATATCCGCCCCTGGGGTGAGTCTCCGGCGTTGGCAGGACCTCCGCACCGCGGACGTAAGAATGTTGAGTTTTGAAAATAACCTGTGTTCACATCCTCGTCCTTTTCCCGGTGCTACAGCATGGTGAATGACCCAATGCCCGATATCTTCATAATGGGGAATACATTGTTTTCTGGTATATCTTATGTGTGATAAAATACCTTCTTTTATATTGTCCGTGGCGTGCAATATGGCGGCTACTTTCCAATTTCGCAGGCACGTACCTACTTGGGGGGGGGGGCGACGCATACATATTTTACCATGTAAGATATATAGAACATATAAAACGGAGACATCAGTAATGGATACAGGCTTGCCGATGACAACAAACACAAAGCACTCGTATTCACGGATGGGTCGACACACGAGACTCAGGTAGGCATCGGAATCACTGGACCAGGCCTTTGGCTTTCCAAACATCTACCGGATAACATGTCCATCTACTCCTCTGAAGCAATGGCCATTTCGGCCACTATCTCCATCTTAATGAGACGTAGGGCTAGAGACGTAGTATTTTGATCAGACTCCAAACCCGTCCTCCAGTCAATTAGCAACACCCACGAATGTCCGCATCAAGTCATTGACAGATTTTTAAAAATCGCAAACATGAACTTTTCCTTCCTCTGGATTCCGGGCTACGCCAACATCCCAGGTAACGAAGAATTAGACCTGCTTGCAAAACAAGCCTTAGCATTGAACACCTACCCAGCATGGAATATTCGGTAGAAGATTGCAAAGGACTCCTATAACGCCGCGTTCGCCAACATCACCGGAGCGCATGGATACAACACAACTCAACAGAACACAAATCCAACCACACCAAGGACGTCAAACCAACATGGAATGGAATGGAACACATCAAATCAATCTCGCCGACAAAAAGAGGTGATCCTCACTAGACTTAGAACTGGTTGCACAAAACTAGCACAGCCTCAACTAGAGGATGACCGATATACAGCACCTTACTGCGACACCTGCAACACTACATTAAGCATAGGCCACAGCCTGCTAGACTAGTAGTTTTAACTCTCAAAGATAACCACTTAAGGGCTTCTGCCAAAAAGCGGGCATCACCCTGTCGCTTCCAACGCTTCTCGGTGACAAGCACCCATAACTCCTTCAATTATTATTTGAATATCTGTAGGCCACACAAAAATACAGCACTGTAAACACAACATCACGAACACTCACTTCGCCACGCAATGCGTGCCTGCGAAACACTCAGAAAACACGTAAATAGCCATCCCCAAATGGCGTTGGACGTACATGAGCCGATTCGCCTTCTAATTAGAAATAAGCAAGCGCCTCCGGCCCTTGCTCCGCTGCGGCTAGAACTTTGGCGTTGGTTTCATGCGAATCGGCCTAATGGTTCGGCGGCTATGCCCATTTGAACGTAACGTTGATACATCCCTGCTGCAGAATATTTTTCTAAAGAAATCTCTCCGGCGGAGGTGTCCCCGCCGCGAATGCCCGCGCCGGCTCGGTATTTTTCAATTGTTCAGGCGATAGCGTGTGACTCGGCGCCGAGGAAACTCACGTGTTGAAGCGAAAATTGCCGGCGAAAAATGTCGCCTGGTAATGGTTGCGGGCATCGACGATTGCAACCAAACTATTTGCGATGGGGAAAATCCGAAAGAACCGTAGGCATCACAAAGCTTGGGGCTATCTGCGCATGCAACTTTTTCCGCGAAATCTCATCGGACAGCGATGTGGGGACAGTGTAAAGCGGAAGCTTTTTTCACGGACCAAAAAACACGTGCAGCCCGTGTGACGATGACGGCGCGCGCACACACTGCAGCCCAGGATAGCCTATGGGAGAATTGTAACCGGTAATTAGCACAGCATAAATCGACTACCCAGAGCAAGAGGAGCCATCGGACGTAGATGAGCCGATTTACCCTGCAACTCATAATGTAAAACGGCTACCCAGTGGTACAGTGGACGTAGATGAGCCGAATTGCAAAAGACCGTACTAACCCAACTTACTCAATGGCATACTTAGACTAACCCTCCACTTACAACTAACGCGGCAGCCGGCGTGATAGGCGGTGTGGACAATTACCATCTTGTTCGCACGGTAAGGATCCCTCGGCGCTCTTCCAGAAAAATAGGCTAAAGCTGGCGCCCTGACAAAATAATATTTCGTGTCACCCAAAACACCTCCACCTCCCATCCCCACCTATATTCCAGCTACAAATTATCTTGCGGCGGGGTAAAGTAAAACTAAAGTAATTTAGATGTCGGGGAGATGTCTCCAACCTAGCCACCGTTAGCAGTACCTGAAACATCACACACGCTATAAAGTACACACCCTTAGGGTAAACGTACACTTGCCTGCGCTTTGATTGCAAAACACACTCGCTTTAAAGACAGACATGTAACGCACTCGCTTCAAAGCCGGCGCAAATTACCTTTATGGTCCGGCACGCCTGAAAAAATACACTCCCCGGAAATGGATGATTCTTAAAACAGCTACGGAGAACCGCAAAGTAGTACAGAAACAACAGAATATTGCATATTCAGTGCATTTAGTATACGACAACTTAAAACCATCTTAATTCCGTGATATCAGCGAATCGGACAGCCAGACAGAGAGTGGTTCACATTTGATGCCCTGTACTGCACTTCCCTTCTGTTATTCCGGCCTTACAGCAAAAACAAGTAATGGACAAGTACTGCCTCGATCGGCTCCAAGCCAGCTCAAATCTGACAGCCATCCATTCACTCTAGCTACCAAAGCATACCTACAAGAAGGCATCATATATTTGAAGAACAGGAGCATAGTTCTAGAAACTCGTTTGAGTCACTCCAATCTCCCATGGCACATGGAAGAGCGCTAGCTGTGGAATCATGCAGGCACAGAAAACGACTGAGAAAAGCTAGAGCGCTTTTGTCCTCATGGCATCTGGAAGCAGGAAGGTGACCCGGGTTTAATTACAAACCTTTCTTGTCGCACCCTAACCGACACAGCGACGGAGGCTCTGTCATTGGGTCTGAAATTTGACATAGGAAGAGCCAATAAAAGCTACATGGATTTCATAATCTGACCAAATATTTAATTATAGCGACATTGGCAAGGGCTTCAAACAGGGACTAATTGCATGTCTCGCAGCAATGGCCAATTCACAACACCCTGCAGTACCAAGAAGATATGTCAATGCGCTGAAGAAGCTGAGCAATGACATACTGGTGCGAAGTGCTGATGGAGGTGGAGGAGTGGTAGTTATTGATAAGTCTGAATACATGACAAAAATGGGCACTGTGTTGGCTGACACGTCCATCGATAAAACCATCTTTACCAGAACCTAAAAACGCGAATCGGAGAAATTCAATAAAGAAGCGAGAAGTCTGCTCAGTCCTTCAGAAAAGGCAAAAAGCTGGTTCATCTCCTAGAAGAGAAACCAAACGCACCGTCCATGACAGGCATGCCAAAAATCCGCAAACAGGATGTATCTATGCGTCCTATAACGTCTGGGATCGGCAGCGCCCCACATCGTCTGGAAAAACGCATCGCGAAGCTGCTGTCAGGGGCACTGAGCAAGATGAGTTCGGCACACCTGAAAAATTCACCTGACTTACAAAGACTGAGTCAGACTGACTGTTCAGACGAAAAAAAACTAATGAGTTTCGACGTTAAGTCGTTATTTATAAACGCCCCTGTCAGTGGCGCAATATCTGCTGCAAAAAGAGCACTCAATCTGATTAAGCAATATGCCCTTGACCCATGAAGACTTCACATAACTGGTGAGGCTGTCATTGATTTCGGGTGCTTCAAATTTAATGCCAACGAATTTGTATCGGCCAATGCTCTTGCAATGGGCTTACCCTTGAGCGCGGTCCTGGCAAACTTATACATGGAAACATTAGAAGACGACTATACTATAAAGCTATCATAGGTAGTGACTCGACATGGATGCGGTACGTCGACGACAATTAGCGATGGTTTAGTTACATGGATGCGCAGTCGTGCCGGAATCTACCAGCCTGATGCAAGTCCTTTCAAAATTAAACGCCGTTCATCAAGCAATACAATTCGCCAATGAAGAAGAGCAGAATGGAAAACTCCTTTTCCTGGAGGTAATGATCTGGCGTTATAAACAAGTTCACTACGATTTTCGGTTCACAGGAAGCCGACAAACAAAAACGACTTGATACATTTCTATTCAGCACACAGCCCCATAACAAAGTCTGGCGTGGTCACTGGTTATTTAACTGATTCTGGCCAGTAAGTAAAAACCAGGGGCCATGGATCGGCTCACATGAGTTTCTTCAAGAACAGCTGAACCATGTACAAGCCACATTCAGAAAACTAAAATTCCCTCTGGTAATGCTAGTCTCCCTAGAAAGAAAAGGACGCCAAATATTGAAAAACAGAAATAATTCAGAAGCGGTTGACGGAACAACATGACTCATTGTGCCAGTCGTTCCCAACTAGAAGTCCAGAATAAAATCCAGAATAAGTCATAAGTGAAGGACAGACAGTGTTGTATAAAAGGTACCGTGCAAAGCGTGCCAGAAGGCTTACTTTGGTGAGACAGGTAGAAGGTTGCCAAAGTGATTAAGCGAACACAGAGCTGATCTTAGGTTACACTGGGCGTCAAGCGCCCTAGTAGTGCATGCAGATAGGGAAGGACACCTTCCAAACTGGAAGCTGGCTGCCCCTTTGCACGACAACCTGACAGAAATTCAAGGGCATGCTGTTGAAGCGGCCTATGTCGCTACAGAGTCGACAACAAATACCTCTACGGGGTTTTTCAAGATAGCCACAATAACAGCCAGGATTATTTTTAAATGGCACTACACCGGTGAGGAGCAAACACTCGTGGTAGGCTCTCTTTCCGCCCTGTCCTTTCCTCCCCCGTTCTCTCCCACTCATTCTATCTATATCTATAAATATATATATATCTTCTTTCCCTCCCCCTCTCTCTCTCTCTCTCTCTCTCTCTCTCTCTCTCTCTCTCTCTCTCTCTCTCTCTCTCTCTCTCTCTCTCTCTCTCTCCCTCTCTCTTCTTGCAATCAGCGCACTGGATGACATTGTAGACAGCACTTCCGTGCTCTTCGGTAAAAATGCATTCGTACGTCAGTACAGTACGCGGGCCGCTAGTACGTCGAGTTAGTCGTTTGCGCGCCAGCCGTTATATTGCGCGCCAAGCTACCAATTCGAACGCGCGACTGGCTGGCACGACGGCCTGTATAATTCGCTTGCACAGTGGGTGGGCAGTGATTGGATTGTCTGGTGCGGGTAGCTACTCCAGAATGCATTTTCGTAACTAACTGATTACCACGCATGACATGACTTTCTATTGGTCCCCGGAAGATAATGGGAGTGGCATCAATTTGCTTGTCTGTTATAAAGTTATTGCACTTGTGCATTGGCTTCGCCATCGCTGAGTCCTGGGGCCCGAACTCTCCTGGCATGACAAACTTCGGGAAAATATGCTGTCTTCCTGCAGTTTCCAAGCTTCTGCATCAGGCGACATCTGAATTTTGTGGGTGAATTCGTCCGGCAGTGTCGTCATGGGTCCGCCGTGTCAGTGCTACTGTGGCCCGCGGCGTCTCGGACGAGTGGACCAGTCTGCCCGCCGGCTGAGAGTTGGCTTGGTGTCGGCTGCATTCTGGGATGGGCGAACATTCCATCCCCAGCCGATAGCGAGCTACTGTCGGCATGTTCACTGGATATATAGCAACATGCTCGAGCCGACATGTAGCCGACGTGGGGCCGATGACGGGATGCTGATGGGACGCCAGCGGCCCGCCGTCGGCTGTGTAGTGAAATTTCAGGCAGCGTGTCGATATCGGCATATATGTATATATATATACCTATATTTATATATATATATGTGTGTGCATATCTATATATTTATACATACATATATAAATATAGGTATATAGCTTATATAAATATATTTTATATAAATATAAATATACCTATATATATATAGGTATATATGAATATATATATACATATATATGTATATATATACATATATATACCTATATATATACACATATATATATATATATATATATATCTATATATAAATATAGATATATATATATATATAAATACATGTATGCCGATATCGACACGCTACCTGAAATTTCACTGCACAGCCGACGGTGGGCCGCTGGCGTCCCATCAGCATCCCGTCATCGGCCCCACGTCGGCTACATGTCGGCTCGAGCATGTTGCTATATATCCAGTGAACGTGCCGACAGTGGCTCGCTATCGGCTGGGACAGTGGCTCGCTATCGCTATCGCTAACATGCCGACAGTGGCTCGCTTTAATATCCGCCATGCAATGCGCTATCTTCTACCCCTCTTAAAGTCAACAAAAATCGAACTGATGCCACTTTGGCTCTGCAACCCAAAAATTATTGCTCGTGAGTTAGCGTTCGTCGTGTATAAAAAGAAGGTAATGCTTGGTGCCCCGTACGCATGAATTGCTGGTCGTGTGTGTAACTCGGTAACACCACCGGCCGAAACAAGCTGACAACCTTGTTGGAGACTTTCGGTGTTGCAGAATGGCCTTGCAAAGCTCCTTGCAAACGATATTTGTTACTGTATGAACTAATTCTCCATGTGACCTCAAAGGCTAGCATAATTTGCATTCGGATGTCTGAAGGCCCTTTACTTTGCAAAATTACTGAGCATCCTGCGTGATATTCGGTTGGCTTGGCTGAAAACGGAGTTGCATTTAAATTTTAACTAAATCGGCCATGTGATGAAATAAGACGGATACGGTTGGTCTGACATCCGAAGCCGAGATGGGCCCTTTAAACTGCGCAGATACCGTGTATAGCTTGTTAGTTAGTTATTTGCCCTGTCCCAGGAGTGCCACTTTGCATACATAGATGGGCACTGCCCTCCCCCAATCATTAGTTTGCCGTCCCCATTCATTGACTTTCCCCTCCCCCAATCAGACATATTCTTAACTACGGCTATGGAGACGACCATTCAGAAAGCTCGAATGTACCCCCTCCCCCGCTCAACGATATTTTTTTAGCCGATCCGGAGACATATGCCACCAGAAATGTCATTTGGCACCTGAGCCAATGTCGCAAAGTGACACCCATACCCCGTCCGAAAGATTATATCCTGTTAGCCTGGAGCTGTTCGGACGACCAATAATATATCGGACACCCGATATATTTATTCTCCCGAATGGCCAAAGAAATATTCTTCCGGACGCGCAGAATATTTTAATATTTAAGTATTGAACATTTCAAGGTACGTGATCGATCGTTGCAATCATTGCGCTTATCGTTTTCATCAGGCGCATGCTTCAAGGAAGCGTCGCATGGAATTCGATCAGCGTGGCGGTTACAGGGATACTGTAGGGAAAAGTCAAGGCAGAAAGACGTTTTTTTTAGCGTCGTAGTCACATAACTTATATGTATATATTTGCCGCGAATTTTACACACCAGCACCTAAGCTGACGCACGGACAAAACATGGTTGACGCTCTCAGAACGCGTGGATAATGATTCTGTCGGACGTCTGGTAGATTTCGGCCACCTATTTTCGCCCGGTTGGCCTGGAACGCACGCCTTATCTCGTTTTCGGGACGGAGAATCGACCATAATTACTGTTCACGGCGTCGGAGCGGTACCCGTAAACGGTACAGGTGGAAGCCCTTGGATGTTACCACGACTTTGGTTTATTGTAATACGGTTTATTTATGGTACATGGTAAGGGTTTCATCCGTCTACCCGTTTGCGAATTTGTATGATGATGCACGCGCAATAATTGAATATCAATATAACATGACCAGTGGCGGATATGGGATTTGGCCAAGGGGGGGGGAGTATCGATAGCTTCGGTGCCCTTCTGGACTTAGTGCCCATTATGTACGTGAGAGTGCCGCTATAATGGAAATATGTTCTTGAGCGGGGGGTGGGGTGAGCTTCGAAAATTGTGTGTTGTATTATTTTGGGTGGCCTAGCACCATAGCTGGTATTAGTCTTCGTGGCTTTTATTCAGGTAGTTTGCAGCGCATATCTTCGAAGACTGAGGAGGGTTCATCTTGTTTCCTTTCACAATAATGATATATAATTTGTCACATAGGCCACCATGTGGGAATGTTTTGTGACCCTACATGTGGGTCCAGGGATTCTTACGTTGGTTCGAGGCCCCTCATGTCGGCCTGGGGGCCCTCATGTCGACCTGGGGGCCCTCATGTCGGCCTAGGGGCCCCACATGTCGGCCTAGGGGACCATATGTCGACCTAGGGCCCCTTATATCGGCCCAGTGTCCCTTCATATTGGTCCAGAGGCACTTTACATCCGCCCAGTGGCCCTTCATAACGGCCCAGGGCCCCTTCACATCGGCTCTGGTCCCTCACTGGTTGGCCGGAGGTACCGTGGATCGCCAAATTTATTGTGTGCTACGTCACGGCCCATGTCTAAACATGTGTTCAACGCTTGAACCCTTCAGAGGCTAAAGGGAAGGCGTATGCCCCCTTCTGGATCCGCCACTGAACATGATGTGCAGACTGATATTCGTTTTGATCACTGTACATTGGGTATGTACCCCGAATGTGTGACGAAGTTCAGACTCAAATAACTTAGCTGTTTATAAACGCCATTGTTAGCTGTTGCTTATGCTGATCTGCACGGCAAGGACTGCCCGTGTGCCAACTTTGAAGAAAATATAAATAGTCTGATCTCAGTGAACCTGACCGTTGACCTTGTATGGTTATGATTCGTCAGCGATCAGCGCGTCAAGTGTGTCAATTTTGAAGACACAATTGAAGGCGCACAATGCGTGCCAATTTTGAAGGAAATCTGAGTAGTCCCCTCTTCAGCGACGTGCAATGAATATGAAATTAATGTCAATATGCACATGTTGCTAACTTGACGGAAGTCCACCGAAGATGCTTGGGCCATATTCATGTTTCCCCAAGACTTACGTAACATTTTTATCTGCAGATAAGTAGACGTGAAACAATTTCAATCCGCTCTTCGTATTTTTAACATTGTTTTAGCGGCCTCACATTACCTATGCATGTAGGTGCGTGAATTCACGAATAAGCATAGGTACATAACACGCTTACGCATCTTATTGCGCAATAAGACAACTATGGACCAAAATACCATGCTAAAACTGCCATAATGGCAGTAGTGTACCCAGGAATGGGATATTGAAATATGAAGAGAAAAGTTTTTGTCACTTTTTCCGATCGCGAAAATAGGAATCCCAGCCGAAATCCCAGTTCCTACGGTTGTTCCACCCCCAATCCCACCACGCCACCATTGAGGAAATATTGGCTATACCTGCAGGTCAGACCCTGGGCCCGACTTACTCATTTCATAAAACGACATCCCTAGTCTAAAGTAGAGGGACCGCTTTAAGTTGAAGCGAGCCTGTATTAAGTCGGAGGTGAAGAGGCGGGGCGTCGGAGGTTGAAAAGCGAACGTCTAAGGCAACGTATTCCTCGACTGTGTGGGACAATCCCCACAGGAAAATGACTAGAGGACGCTCCGCACATATCCATCACGATGGCCCTGTCGTTGGATTTAGCGATGAATGGTGTGGTAGAATGTCAACCAACAAGTCTCGCGTATCGAATGTGCCATCAAGAGACCCTTGAAATGCGAAATAAAGAACATGCCTGCGTAGTACTGGTATTTGCCTACCGCAATGACATTTATTATCTGGCATTCGATGTGTCGTAGTCAAGTAATGCGCCTTATAATCAACACGCTTTAACATTTTCCGTGTTTATGTGTTCAGTGTGTTTGCGAGGAACCCGTCCATATCTTCGGACACTTGAGCCATCCCAATCATTTTCATAAAGCGACACACCCGGTAGCAGGTCAAAACTTATTTTTGTTTGTTTGTGTAGATGTCCAGCTTCATTAGCCTGGCACATGGCATATATGATAGCAATACGAAGCATAACAAGTTGGTGACAATAGCAAGGTATCGTGACGTGCAACACACTAATATTTGTTACATGTCCCCCTTGGTTTTAAAGCGATGCGGTGTTGCAGCTCACCATATATGCACAAATACGGCGAAATGCCGTGGCCGCGCGACGGTTACGGCAACATTCCATCATTACTAGTACAGATATATATATATATATATATATATATATATATATATATATATATATATATATATATATATATATATATATAATATATATATGGGAGCACAATTTTATTAACAGCGTTTCGGCTCACGCCTTTCTCAAGCTGACACCCGGATGATTTTCATCATCATCTGGGAGTTAGCTTGAGAAAGGCGTGAGCAGAAACGTTAATACAATTATGCTCCAATTGCTGTGTTCACACACACACACACACATATACATAATGTGTGTGTTTGTGTGTGAACTGAAGCTGCCGCTGGACACGCAGATATTCCCTTCCAAAGAAGCTGATCAATACGTCACAATTTATTTGTGATGAGAACACTTGCCGTTCAAGGGTACGGTACATCACGCACAAAATAAATGAAATATATTGACAAGGTAATCATTTGATTTCGCAATAGGCGTGCTCTGTGGTAGGCGAAACCACTATCGTATTTTACGCCACAGGTAACCCTCGCTCAGCATGTGCGATCATGTTCACCGTGTTTGTTCCATATGACGGGTCGATCGCGATCAGCCACGTGGTCATGTTCCACAATGCTGCGACTTTACAGCGGATCTCCCTGATGCTACCCCCCATGTGACTTGCACTCCATGACGCCGCGATTACTTGAAGGTTTCTGACGCTACGGTTTATACATCCGCTGACGCTGCGGGTACAGCGTCCCCGTTCGCTTACTGATGTTGCAACCGTATAACGATGGCCTCTGCCACTGGCCCTGCAATGGTGTTCCACAACGCTTCCGTCGTCAGGTGGCGTGCGATCACGGAGACATTTGCCGTGCGACGTGTACTCCCAATCGATTCGGTCCTAGGGCTCGCTCACATCGACGCTGCAGTCAGAAGACGCTCCGTGGCACTACCGACCGTTTGACATATCCTCAGTGACGATGCACCCGCATCATGTCGACTAACTGACTGTGCGGACGATAAGCGTACGCCCTACGACGCTGCTTGTGGGATGTCAGCGCAATGCTGGTGCCGCCGTGTGATTTCCGCTCACTGGAGATATGTCTATGCCATGCGTTCACTGAAGCTGGACATGCGTTCACTGAAGCTGGCATCATATGATGGTGCCAAATGATTATGCAGCCGGATGTCGAGTGACGACAGACGCGTACACCGCATAGCGCACACAGGCTGCACCTGCCGGGCACAGTTCAGCTGTATAAGTTAGGTCACAAAGACAAGAAACAGTCACAATACGCAGTATTATTCATCGTGACACGAGGGATGGTGGAAATAAATATACGTTGGAATATCGGATATGGACATAATATCGAACATACGGACATCAACATTGCTCCATGTCAACCACATCCCACTCCGGATAGCACAACATGGATGCTGATTGCATCGCTGCCGAAAGTCGGAAGAAAAACGTTTTCTGGAAAGTGAGATGAACGTATGAAACACATATTTGTCATGTCCATAGATATGAAGTAGACAGGTGACCTTAGCTGATATAATACGGCATTTGGGATTATGTTGAGCCACACAAAGACGAATTAGAGGAACACTGTGGTCTCTTTGAGGATGATCTAAGCGAGGCAGAATAGATTGTGCATTAAAAAAATAGGCTAATAAACAGATAAGCCCTAAATTACATACATAAACACGCATGCATGCATATATATATATATATATATATATATATATATATATATATATATATATATATATATATATATGACTGTACGATATGAAGTAGGGCAATGGTACAAAACACAAATTATGTTCAGGTTGTCTGATACCATGATACAGTGATACCATACCACATTTTTTATTTGCTTATACACACAAAGACGAATCACAGTGGATCACTGTTTTTTTAAGGATGGTCTGAGTAAACCCATGGACAGGTGGTGCCATTCTGATGGGAATAGGGCACTTCTCTGGGAGACTGCAGTGCACCCCCTCACCGGTGAACTGATTTCAGCCAAAAGACATCAAAAGGCACCCTGCCCCCACACAAATTTATGGATCAACCTCTGCAGAAAGCTAAGGCATCAGCAACAGCCAGTCACAGTCTGAGATCGAACCAACAGGCATGGGCACATAAGAATAGCCTTGGGCTCTTTTACGACACATTCAGCTGCTAGGTCATATAGCATTACCGACCTCTCATTGTGCATCATAAGATCCCATCTAAATGTTTTGAAACCAATTTCCATAGCATGGCATGGGCCAATGCTAGGCCTGACATTGTCTGCTGATCAACTTTCTCATTTTACCATCGGTCTGATGTTGATTTTTGTCTTGATATCTTGTTTATTCCATTCTCTCAAACTGCCCACACTCACCCTATTGGTATTTTGTATGTGTTGAATGTGGTCATTATGAATGACCACCAGGTATGTAGTGTTATATAACTTTGAGGGGAATGAGTTATATAATTAGGACTTACAATTCCCTCAATGTTGGCTTTGTCCCACCCCCATAATTTTAACTTTCAACATAGGCCATATGGAGTGTGCTCCCATCCATTTGGGCCAGCCCATTGCCTTCATGTATTCCCCCCCCCCCCACCAAATAGTACTGCCGATATGTGAAATAGTTGGAAGAATTGTGGGTTTGCTGATACAAGCATGAAATTTTTATGCCTGAGCACGAAGTACATTTGACAAATGCACTTATGGTAAATGTATGTGAGAGGAAATGTACGTATGGCATATGCACCTAACAAAATGTGCTTAAACGCAAAGGTACGTATGCCGAAATGTACGTACATTGACTCATACGTACATTTGCTGTTGCATCTTTTACGTTTACGTACTGTTGCGCTTACGTACATTTGCCCATACATACATTTGCGCTTACATACTTCTGCGCTTACGTACGTTTGCGCTTAGACACATTTGCGCTTACGTACAATTGCGCATACGTACATTTTCACTTACGTACATTTGCGCATATGTACATTTGCACTTCCGCACTTTTGCGCTCATATACATTTGCGCATACGTACATTTCTGAATACGTACATTTGTGCATACACGCATTTGCCATGCGTGCATTCACGCTTACGTACATTTGTCGTACGTACATCTGTGCCTACGTGCAATTGTTATACGTACATTTGCGTACGTACATCCGCCATACGTACATTTGCTTTACGTACATTTGTCGATTACACATCGGACCAGTTCACCAACTCACCCTCTCAGCCGCGTGCTAAACGCGAGCGTGTGGAGCGAATTGAACCCTGTTTTGTCAGGACAGGTGGACCAGTACAGGCTAGCACTCGAAACAACTGAGCTACCAAGGCGGCGACATGCATTTTGAAGCGATTTTTTACTCAGCGATTTTTTACAACGAGCATCTTACCCCTAGACCACTCGTCCCCAATCACATCTTACAAATAGGTATCAGCAAACTGAAGCATATGAGACGTCATCTGAACCAGAGTTAATTTCTATGGGTTTTCATCAAGGCTCCATTCTAGGACCATTATTATTTATCATTTCTATAAATGACCTGGCCAGAATTTCAAAACAAGCAAATATGTACTTCTTTGCTGATGATACAGCTATTCTTGTCAAGGCTAGAAATATAGATTAATTACAGAATAAAATTAATGGCATTGTGCCTGAGCTATCAACATGGTTCAAAACAAATAGGTTGTCTCTAAATGTAACAAAGACAAATTATCAAAAATATTCTGGAACTCCCAGTAATGACATAGATATGGTGATCAATTTGGCAAAAGTGACCAGAAAACAACAAATCAAGTATCTTGGCATAGTGCTTGATGAAAAATTGACTCGGTATGGGCACATTGATTATGTTACAGCCATCATTAGTAGAAACTTGGGTATTATGGGGAGGGCAAAATATTTAATTACAAGTCAAGAACTGAAGTACTTATATAACTATTTAATCCTTCCCTATATAAATTACCGTGCTGTGATTTAGGGTAATAATTGTCCCACAAAATTAGACCAAATTATAAAATCCCAGAAACTTGCTTTGCAGATTATTGAATATAAACATTATGCATATCCTACAAATGAATTTTTTTTATCAAGTACAACATATTAAAGTTCACTGATATGGTGCAGGAACAAAACATATTGATACTGCACAAATTTGTACATGACACATTGCCATGTGCTATGGCCGACTTCTTTCAATATGCAACACCTACTAATACAAGAATCATTCAACATTTCTCTATACCATTTACTTATCAACAATATAGGCTGTTTTCTATTACATACTCTTCACCAAAATCCTGGAACAGTGTAATTTGCCAAATATTTCCTAGAATAGAACAGGTGTCAAGGAACAAAGATGTGCTAAAGAAATGTCTTAGACATTACTTTATGGAATTATACAAACCAAACGAAAACTGAAGACATAATCTAGTTCATATAATTAATAAAGATAACTTTTACAAATTATACCTTGCCACAGAGGATGTCATTGTCAGGGGTGTCGATTTGTATCCTTTTGTGGGGGCCATGGCCCCACCAATGTTGATCTTGGGCCCCCAATGTTGATTTGGGCCCCCCAATAACCTATGCTATTTTATGCTGTTAAGAAAGCTAAAGGGGAAAAATGAAAAACACCATGCTAAGTAGAAACATTGATGTTAACCAGCACATTTTGTACTGAAAAGAAACAGATTTGGAGTAGATAGTGGACTGACCCTCCACCTTTTGCTGAAAAAATGCAAAATTGTGTGCAAAAACAAATAAAATAGCTGGAATTCCCTCCACTGTGGAAGTACAGCTTACATCATAAAATGCTGAGATTAGCGATGCTGATGCATTTTAAACCAGATTGTCTGAAAGAAAATCTGCTAAGCAACTAAACAACAATTGCATGGTCATACTGATCATTTCTGAGATCCGAAAATATAGTGGGCTAAATCCGATGTTTTTCTTGGGGGGGGTTCTAGTGCGTTGGCACTTCGGCCCCCCAATGTTTTTCAAAAATCGACACCCCTGGTCATTGTTGATGATATATGGCAACATAGAAAAGTATGATGTGCTTGAATAAATGTGTTTTTTTTTGTTCTGTTTCTTTTTTATGATGGAGGATTTTGTTAGGTTCGTTTTCACCAATGGATATTCTGCATGAGTTATCTTTGTCTGAATGCTTTCATCATTTCTGTACTCCCCCTAACCTTTCATCTTGTGACCCTAGGAATTCCGTGGGATACTAGCTTGCTACCTGTTCACGGTTTCCCCAGGGTCTCATTTCTTTTCTACTAATTGGTGGTAGTCTATCTGCAAAAAGAAAAAGGGATGATAAATGAAGGGATGATAGATGGGATGATAAATGACAATAGTATTGTTATAGTCACATTCTGTTGTATCTCTTGCTTGCATCCTGAGGCACCCATGTGTTGGCTGTCCTGATCTATGGGCAGCTCACCAAGGGAAGCCCCACATTTAAAGACCCAATGAAGGTGGATGCAGCCAAATAGGATAGGCTGCTGCTGCATCTTATATGGGGACAACAATTAAAAAAAGAAAAATACACATCAAAAAGCATGGTATCGATAGACTTCTTTGGAAAGTATGTCGATTCCATGTTCAAAAAGTGGTATATTCCTATATTTATATATATATATATCTATGTTCATCCCACATTTGTGTCAGAGTACATGTGAAGCCCATCCTATCCACTATGCACCTGAAGCACAAACATGTTCAGAGATAAAATATCTGAAGGAGTGCCTTAATTCCCACCCTGTCACTCAGATCAATGCAAGCTGATATCTTCAGGTACACCAGTCATCTAGATTGAAAAATACAGATATCAGATAGGCAGTGTAGTGTATGTAACAGGAACTGATGAAACTGAACTGAGTGTACCATAAGCATAATTTATATGCTTAGAGTAGCCACCACATCTGCTAAGACAGTTGTTACTCAAGATTTATAATGTGAGTTCAGCAAAATGAAATATAAAGAAGTAGAGCTACTCTTCAAGTTTGAAATAGTATGTTATAATGGTTAATCTATTCAGCATATTCTTACAACAATGTAGAGATTTTGAGTGCAATGCAGCTTTAAACACAGCCATGCTTGTTAAGGTTACTACATGATCAGGTAATGAACTACATGTCACACAGCATCTGAGGCTAAAACTATTTATTTTCTTACAATCCACTGATGCACATCTGTGAGCCAATTTCAGTGAATGTCCACATGTGCTCACCAATGGTGCCAGCACAAATGTATGTAATATTGATGGCAGGATGGCCATTAAAAATCTTCCAACATGTGATAATGTCTGCTTGAATCAGACTGTAATATTGCAGTTTAAGGTAACCATGAGAAAAGTTTTATACACACCTTAGTTAGTTAGTTATTTGGGCTTTAGGGCGCATCGACTACATCGGTCATGTAGCTTATACACACCTTAACTTCATGAAGCAAAGGCATTATTTTTGGTTAAGTTAGGCTAGGTAAGACTTTTGTTGTAAGCTATACAAATAAGAGGAAATACAAAATTGAATATTTTCTTCAATAGTTTGTTTTTTAGTTGAAAATTTGAGAGAAAAAATTGTTTGCAAATTTTCCATTTAATTAAGAAGAGATGCTGCATGACCACTGCAGTCAATGCTCCCCCAAGCCCCAATTAAAAAAGAATGTGTTTTCACACATGGATAGGTAGGATATATTGGGAACGGTTATGCTACATATTTTCTTTATTTTGAACATTGCTTCTAGTGGTGCATAATGACCATATCTCTCCAGTCAGCATGAACTACACATCATATTCCAGCAGACACTGTCTAGATGAATTGGTGTAGTTGGTTTGCAGTTTCCTTTCTGTACAGGTTGTGTGGGGTTTGAATCTTAGAGTGGCTTAGTTTTTAACCTGATCACAGTCATTGATCATCAGGGCTGTTGGTTAATATTGCACTTTTGATTATTTTACACTATCATATATGTTGCCTGATGCATTAATATTTGGATATGGAAGTGAGGAGGGGAAATACTCAATTAAATCATGGTTAGTTAGTTATTTTGGCTTTAGGGCACTTCGACCAGAATTGATCATTCGCTAATTAAATCATGGTCATGCAATGAATGTCATCACAGTCAGCAAATAGGGATGGCAGTAGATCAAGGGGGCAGAGTGGTAGCTCATCTAGAGATGATAGAGCTACTCAGCATGAAAAAACAAAGATGGTTACGGAACGTTTCTTAAGTGTATGATGCTTCATGCTCAGAGTATTCGATCCAAATTTGACGAGTTCAAGTGTTATGTTGCTGATGAGGAACCAGATTTTGTTTGCATTACTGAGGCATGGGTCAGTGAGGGGTATTTTTGGGATAACTTGCAGGACTATGAGATCCAGGGATACAATATGTTTTCATGCAATAGGGTCCAGCAGTGAAAGGGGTGGTGTAATGCTCTATGTGAATAGCTTATTCAGTTCTCAAAAAGTAGCAGATGGGGTAAAAAAAAATGTGTCTGTGGAGTCTATTTGGTTTGATGTTTCTGTGGGAAAAGGCAACAGCAATAAACTGAGAATAGGAGCTTTGCACCGATCAGGAACCTTGCCACATTCTCAGCAACTGGAGCTTGATAAGGTGATTTGTGAGGAAATCAGTAGAAACTTTCAGAGGAAATGCCTTATTCTTGGTGACTTTAATCTAAAAGGATATGTAAATGTTGGTGTTGGCTCCCCAGCATATAAACTGTTTAGGAAATGCCTTGAAGAGGACCTGTTCTTACACTAGTTTGTAACAGAACCAACTAGGCAGGGCTCATTCTTGGACCTTATCTTCTCAGATTTAAGTGATTTAGTTCAAGACTTGACTGTAGGAGAAACTCAGGGAAGAAGTGACCATAACATAGTGAGATTCAAGGCACATGGAGCAGGGACAATCAAGGATAATTTGGCAAAGGTTCCAAATTTTAACAGGGCAGACTTTGACTGCATGAGAGCGGTTTTAAGTGCCATAAAATGGGAAGAAGAATTCTCCGATTTAAATGCCTGTGAAATGTGGGAAAAGTTCAAATCTTACTTGAGGGAAATTCAGATTAGACATGTCCCCCAAAAGCAAAGGCACAAAAGAAGAGTAGGAAAGCCAGCATGGCTTACACCAGATTTGACAAAAGCAATTAAGGCTAAGAAAGATGCATTTAGAGTATTTAAGGAAGCTTCAAATATAGTAAATCTAAGGTTGTATAAAAAGCTAGAGATGCTGTGAAACAGAAAACCAGAGCAGCAAAGCGAGCAAAAGAATTGGATTTGGCTAGGAACTGTAATGGGGACAGTAAAAAGTTCTTTAGTTTCTACAAGCTAAGTAAAGTTTCAAGCACAATTGGTCCACTGGAAGTAAATGGGATTATATTGAGTGAGGATGGTGAGATGGTTGAGGAATTGAGCAAGCAGTTTAAATCAGTGTTTACATTGGAGGATGTGACTAATCTGCCAACTGTGAACCACAGCTCAGCGACAGGTGATCAGTTACATGATGTTGATTTCATTGTCAGTGATGTTGTTTTGAATTATGTCAGGAAAATAAAGCCAAACAAGGCAGCAGGACCTGATGGAATTTATGCTAGGTATTGCAGGAAGCTGAAAAGAATTGGCAATTCCACTCAGTATAATATTTTGTAGATCAGTTTCACAAAATGAAATCCCAACCGATTGAAAAGGGCATATGTAGTTCCTATTTTCAAGAAAGGAGAAAGAGGAAAGTTGAAAACTATAGGCCAGTAAGCCTCACATCACTAGTCTGCAAGGTACTTGAATAAATTATCAAGATAAAATAGTTAGTTTTCTGGAAGGAAACAGAGTGACTCAAGATACTCAACATAGTTTAGAAAAGGGCATCGTGTCTCACAAATCTCTTGGACTTTTTAATTTTGCTTCAGAACAATTTGATAAGGAAATCAGGTTGATGTAGCATACCTTGACTTTAGCAAAGCCTTTGACAAGGTACCTCATAAACGATTAATGATGCAGCTTCAGGCCCATGGTATTGTGGGTAACATGCTAAAATGGATAGGGTTGTGGCTTTCAGATAGACAGCAGAGAGTGATGCTAAATGGTACAAAATCATCATGGCAAAATGTTTTTAGTGGAGTCCCCCAGGGGTCAGTACTGGGACCACTATTGGTCATTATGTTTGTAAATAACATTGAAAGTGGCCTAAGCAGTAAGGTTTTGAAATTTGCAGATGATTTGAAGGTCTTTAGGGCAATAACAGGGCACAATGAGCAGGTCTTGCTGCAGAAAGACTTAGACGAGCTTGTGAAGTGGTCCGAAAAATGGCAAATGAAATTTAATTTTGATAAGTGCAAAATCATGCATGTAGGTAGGCAGCATATCAAGGCTCCATACTTGATGGGTGGCCAAGTACTATCTGTGACTCAACAGGAGAAGGACTTAGGTGTTATTTTTAACACAAAATTGTGGGCATCAGAACAGACCAAAGAAGCCAGGAAGAAGGCACTAAGAATGCTTGGGGCAATAAATAGGAATGCATCATACAAAAGTGAGGAAGTCATCAGGAAGCTTTATTGTGCATATGTCAGGACACATCTGGAATATTGTCTCCAAGCTTGGTCCCCTAGTTATGAAAAAGATTGTTGGCTTTTAGAGAGAGTACAAAAGAGGGCAACACAAATGGTGAATGGTATGGGCAACCTGGCATATGAGGAAAGATTGAAGAAATTGAATATGTTTTCACTTAGATATAGAAGGCTGAGAGGAGATCTCATCGAGGTCTTTAAATTTGTTCATGGTCAGGAACAGGGTTATCTCAGGGAACTGTTTGAATTTAACAGAAATGATGCAATTAGAGGTCATTAATTCAAAATTAAAGTTAATCACAGCAGGACAAGGTTAAGACAGTCCTTCTTCACCAACAGGGTAGTAGAACACTGGAACCAGCTGCCAGAAACCATTGCCAGTAGCAACACACTGAACATCTTTAAGAACAGCATATACAATCATTATAAGAATAGGGGGCTTGTTTTTCTGTATTCCACGGAGAGTTGATCAACACATTTGGTGGACAACTGGTTCAGTGTACAGAGTGCAACCAAGAAGGGCCCTTGTGGCTCATAGTTGCACTGATCTTTTATGTCTTTATTTCTTAATGTCCATCTTGACCTCCAGAGCAAGCCAAGATTGATTACAGCAAAGCTATCAGGAGTGGATTCAGGAATTGTCATGGGGGCATTTGTCTGGAGGGGGCCATTTCTTTGAAGGGGCACCACTACAAAAGCACGTGCAGGGAGCCTCTGGCAGGAAAATTTGAGTGGTGGGGGTGCACTCAGCCTACCTGGAGGGGAGCCTTTTCCACATGTATGGTACAGTACATACAGTCTATACGCAGAGCATGTGGTGATCATACACTGAATTTTGCAGGATTGTCATGGCCAGCCTATTTTATATGATATATCACCCCACTCCATGTCCATTTTTTTGGCATTACTTTGGCTCCCAGTTTAAAACTATGCATTTGCATAGGAAATTAGTAGCACATCATGTTCAGGACATTCATAAGCATTACCTTAAAAAAGGACTTCCAAAAATTCAAAAATTATATTCAGCAAATTTCCAAATTATCCAGTCCTACAAGCCATTGTGTGATTTAAGCATTGCACATTTCAATTTGTTTGGGTTCATTGCAAATCATCATGACTTGACAGTAGGTAACCAGTGTAGGTATCTAGGGGAAGAGGGGGATATCTGAACATGTTCTGTTTCCTGAACACCTACCTTTGGATGTCTCCCACATCATGTTCAGTGCATAAATAACAAAAAGATGGTGGTATTCATAAATGATGGACCTGTCTCTACCAAAATATGAAGGTATGATTGCATAGTTCTACCTATTATTTGGGTATGGAGCTTGCAAAGTTCACAGGCACCATTTTAGGCTTCCAAGAGAAGTTTGCTTAAGGAAACCATAATGATAAGGAAGTGACTTTCAATATTGTTTGAAATTACACCAGCATTTTAGTGGCCACTAATAGCTTGTACCACAACACTACACACAACAGTACCACCACAACAGTTCAAATTGTACCACAACAGCTACAGTGAGGTAATCATGCAAAACATTTTTGTGTTCAGAATACAGCACACTACTACACAAAATAATTAGCTGTTTTAAAGTTGCTCTTTGCAGGTGGTTAGAGGATTTTCATTGAAAGGAACTGTTTGAATATGGATAACTTGTTCATTTTTGTGTTCAGTAAACACAGTACAATTACTGGCTCAGCCATAAAGAAGTTGTAGTAGAGCTATTTGCTGCATAATTTCTTAAGTGTTCAGAAGCCCTTCCCCTACATCTTTTTGGCCCTGAGATACCGGCCAGAATGCTTGTGATATACTTGTACTTCAGTTTGATGTAGGTAGGTCCCAACCTACCTACCTATTTTTTTTTTTTTTTTTTTTTTTTTTTTTTTATTTTTTTTTTTTTTTTTTTTTTTTTTTTTTTTTTTTTTTTTTTTTTTTTTTTTTTTTTTTTTTTTTTTTTTTTTTTTTTTTTTTTTTTTTTTTTTTTTTTTTTTTTTTTTTTTTTTTTTTTTTTTTTTTTTTTTTTTTTTTTTTTTTTTTTTTTTTTATTTTTTTTTTTTTTTTTTTTTTTTTTTTTTTTTTTTTTTTTTTTTTTAAAAATATAAAAAATATATTTTTTTTTTTTTTTTTTTTTT